>JANAVB010041816.1:10739192-10874467 GCA_029216955.1 Iris pallida | reverse complement strand
CTTAAAGATATAAAAGCCCGTGCATGGGTATTCCCTCGAACGTGATCACCAGGGCGCTGGGACCGTTCGGCCTAGGAGGGATTTCGTTTTCGGTATTGTTGGTGCACTTCGACTAGACGGGTAGCGCCTGTCTAGTGAATGTGATAAGCCACTTACACGAGTACTTCGGGGGTCCTCGGATCGTGTGTGGTTAGCAACCATAACTGAGTGACTGTCGTCTTACAATTTCGATTCGATAAATATAAGTCCATTCTAGCTTGACAAGCTAGTGACCTTCATATAGTTAAGGGCGATGGGTTTGGAAGTGCAAGGTATACGTATCCTGCATGGATGGATCCGAATAGAAGGCACTTATAACATGACAGGGAATACAGATAGGCGTATTCACCTTGCGTCGGTGCAAGGGCGAGTACGTCGACTTGGTAAGTCGCGCCACGAATCAAACACGAGAATGCTTGCTTTCCTATTCAATTCGATAACATGCTTGCTATGATAACATGCTTTACGCTTTCGAATATGCCATGAAATTGACCCTAAGGAGAACATAGCAAGATCATAAGCTAAGTTGCATGATTCAACATAAATATAAAAATGTCGGTTTGGAAAGATGATCTTTGCTTCAGTACATGCGAGGACGAACGTACTGATCCCCCACCAGCTTCATGCAGGGTGCAAGGAATGGATTGCTCGCGGCGAAGCGTTGCTTGAACGTGTTAAGGCTTGGAATGCCGAAGCGCATTGAAGCGTGCTATCGCATTGACGCTCGGACTACGCAGCTGGATTGATGCGGCCGAGATATAGAAGGCATGATGTATGGAACGGTAAAATCCTTTATGGGCAAGAGAGAACCTGAGTGTTGTAGCCAATCTGGCATGTATTGTTAGGCTATCGGAAGCCATTGTAATCTCAGTTTCGAATATCAATAAAGAGAATTGTTTCGTATACTCTATTTCCTTTCGTTGTTATTATCGAATCAAAAGATAACCATTTGAGAACTTGTCATCTTGCCTTGCACGAGCGCAACTCCAGGCTCGTGCGGCATCACGCCCCCTGCGAGGACGATGATTCGGGTGATTCCGGGTCGGGGCGTGACAACGATGAGGTACCCAGATAGAGGTAAAGCCTCGGCCTCGTAAGCCATGTCGTTGCGACGTAACACCGCAAGAAAGCGCAAGACTTCATACTGGGTAGTTTGGCACTACAGAGAGGCTTGTGACCTCATGCTACAGTAGTATGACACTACGATGAGGTTCCCGGATAGGGATAATGCCTCGGCTTAAGCCATGTCATAGCGGCATAGCACCGCAAGAAAACGCAAGGCTTTATGCCATGTCCCTTTAATAAAGAACTCACCCACCTATAGTGTATGGACAGAGATAGCAGACCGTCTCTTGAGGATAAATTTGTAGACGCCGAAAATGCATACACTGAAACCAGGCTGGTATAGGGCCTTTAATGTGCAGCCAGAAGCACATGTGACTACATTGTGTGACGGAAAAGAATTGCAGCTATGATGTAGAATTCAAGGCTTAGTACATTCTTGTATTATAGTTATTGTTTGATCCATGCGAAAAGATTCAAGTCGTCAGCGACATCTATCCTAATGATGGACAGTCACTGTGGGGAACACTCAAACCCATATAAAGAAATATGTGAAGGATTGTGTTGTTTTGGCCTTTAGCACTAGAAACAGTCCACATTGCCTAGGCCAAATGGTTGGCATCTTTATATAAGCTTTGCTTGTTGAGAGATACACATGTGGTGGTGGAGAGGCACATAAGTGCCATGTGGGAATATTTTTTCTAGTGGAAAAAAGGTTAAATCAACAATGAAGCATTAATGCTTTTTGTAATGCTCTTGAAATTTATTCCTTTGGAGCTAAACCCCATAGGAGCTTAGCGATTCGGACTCGGACTCAAACTCGGGCTCATGAGACGTAATGTGGCATTTGTTTGAGCACTTTGCACTTAGCACGTCAGCATCGTTACTAGACGCATAGTGCGCTTAAGTTGCGCTCGTTGCGCGAGCCTCTGCGCAGCCGTTCGCGCGCATGTTAGCGCTGCCGATCGCGCGACCAGATGGCGCACCAGTTGGCATGACCAGATGGCGCGGCCTGATCACATGGCCAGATGGCGTTGTCCGATGGTACTGTAGTTGACGCTGCAGTTGGCGCGACAATGTTCTAAAAAGCGCTAGGCGGACTCGGTGCGGCGGAGGTCCGCCTAGCGCCTAGCTCGCCTAGGCGCCCTAGGCGGCCGCCTAAAAAAAAAATTTGAAATTTTTGAAATTTGAATTTTGAAATTTGAAATTTGAAATTTCAATGTTCAAAATCCAAATACTATCTTAAAACCCAAACAAATATCCAAAATACAACTAAGAATAAACAAAATCAAAAAAAAAAAATCAAAAAAGTCAAAAACAAGCCGCCTAGGGCCCGCCTAGGCCCGCTAGGGCGCCTAGGGCCCGCCTAGCCGCCTAGCCCACCGCCTAGGGGGTTTTCGTGCGGGGGGGCGGGCGCTAGCGCCTAGGCCGATTTTTAGAACACTGGGCGCGACAGTTAGCGCACAGTGCGCGTTGCGCGCAAGTGCGCGCGTGCGTGGCGTGCGCAGTGCGCAGTTGGCACAATTGGCGCAGGTCGCGTAGATGGCACGCGCTGTGCGCCAATTGGCGCAATCGTGTCTGTGTACGATTTGAACGGTTACGTAACGTTCTGGGACAGTTTTTCCTGCGTCCCGAACTTTTCGTATACCGGACGGTTACTGCGAGCGCCTATATATGTTTCTCTCCCCTCTCTCTCAGTACACAATTCATAATTTTCTTACAAAATTTCTCCAGAGTGTTCCGGAGTTCTTCGTCGAACTTGCTGGTTCCTGAAAGCTGATCCTGTGGGGCGAATTTAGCTTTGAGCGCCGGTGATCATTCACCCGAGCAGGTTGTTTCCTCCTTCCGTCCTTTTTTATTTTGTTCATCCACTTGCAACTCGTTCTGAACGAGTACATTTCTGATCTAATCAGAAACTGTTTGTGAAATTTTTATTGATGCTGCTACGAATTCATTTGTACCTTCTTCGAAGTGCTACATTTGAGTTTGTCTCTCAGAATCCTCCGGGATCTCTGTCGTGCACCTTCTTCGAAGTTTGCCAAATCAGTTTTCTATCGAAAAATCACGCCCCGGGATCAACAGATTGCTCTATCCATAAGCTAATTTTGGTTGTCCCTTCCTTATTGTGGTCCGGTCCTGGGGTCACTTGCGAGCCCGACCACTTGTGGGGTCACACTGAGCCTGGGGAGTTGCCCTAAACAGAGGGGGTTGTTCAAGCCCGAAGTTTTGTCGGGCTTACCCCTGGGCCGGCCATGTTAGGGGCCTAGTCATGGGCGAGAGCCATTCCTGACATGATCTGGGTGAGACAATAAGAACATCCAATACCCATAAAACCACAATATATGCCTCTTCAACCCTTCATTTATTCCCACAGCTGCATCTCCATCATTTAAGATCAGTAACCTCTTATAACAAATAATTTGCTCTATACGCAGTAGATTAAACCACATGATCTCAAATATTTCACATATCATAATCAATAATTCAACCAGATTCGCGCAAACCCTAAAATAGGAATCAAAGATCCACAGCAGTTCTTCACGCTGTTAATTTATGAAATCAGAGAGCATTACCAGCGCTGCAAGAAGTGGGAGGATCCCTCTGGAGGTCCTTCAGCTCCTTCACGATGCGCTTCGAAGCCATGGCCGAAGACCTAGATCGATCGACCAGAATAAAAAATCAGACACCAAAAAAAACCTAATTTGACCAAAATCGAGAGGGGAGAGAGAGAGCACCTTTGGGAAGATTGGAGGAACAAAGAGGAAAGAGGAATCGAAGGAATGTAACCTAGTATTATAATTAATTTAATGCTACTGGTGTTATAAATCAATAATTAATTAATTCGAAATCGAAATGTGTAGGAGGAGTAGCTTCGGATTCCGAGGACGTCCGAATGAAATGATGAGGAGGAACGAGAGTTTGATAGAATTACACGTCGATATTTACTTATTTGCACTCCTCTGTTGCGCTATGTGGCTGGTTTAAACTTGTCTAGTAGCGATGGATGGGGTGAGAATATCCGAAAATTCCGGTTGGGTTGGTGTTCGTTGACCAGTTTTGAACGCTACCGGCTGGTTTGGTAGGTGTTCACTGAGTTTTATTAGATATTTTTTTTAACAAAAAATAGTTACATCTAGAATAATGCTAAGTCTACTACCAAATGTTTACAATCCACTTACAACCACTCACCCATTTGCTGACATGGGACCATGGCCCACATGTCAGCAATGGGTGAAGGTTGTAAGTGGGTTGTAAACATTTGGTTGTACTTACATCTATGATATTTTGGTATTGTTTGGAAGAGAAGACAACAAATTGGAAGGAAAGAACAAGTTAAAAAAATGAGAAAAAAAATAAAAAAAACAGAAAATTTACTGTAGGGTGCTGATTTTTAAAGAAATTGGTCGAATTGTAACATGTTTACAAAAAAATTACTAAAAGAGGTCCATTTTGCCAGACGGACTGGCTGAATTTGCCGGAAGGGGGGGGGGGGGGGGGGGGGGGGGGGGGGGGGGTTGTTAGGGGGTTGTGAGAGTGGTGAAGACATTTCACATGATCAAAAGCAAACAAAATTACTGTTTGAGTTCATTGTTGTGAGCTAGTAGTGGAATGAGAGAGAGTTTAATTAATTAGAGAATCAAAATTGTTGTGAGTGGAACATGAGGAGAGGAGCAATTTGAAGATGTCTTGCTTGCTTGGCTCTAGCATGCACCAAGCTCCAAAAAGCATCGCACATCATGAAGTAACAACACATAGCTAGCCACCAGTTCTAATAATTTATATGGAAAAAAAAAAAATCAATATTTGATCGAATCAGCTGCTCCCCCCCCCCCCCCCCCCCCCCTCGCCCACCCTGCGCAAATTCAGCCAGACAATATGTCGGAATGGACCCCTTTTAGTAAATTTCCTAAACATGTTACTCTCCGGTCAATTTCTTCAAATATCAGCACCTTACAGTAAAAATTTTGATAAAAAATGGTGGTGTTTGTAAATGTGCCAGAAAAAATTAAGGGAAGAAAAATTGAGCAAAAAACGGGTTTACTAAAAAAAAAATCTCCCAATTATGGGAGTAAAATGGAAAGAAATAAGAAAAATTTACCCAACTACCCAACTATTACTCAAAAAATGGTAAGCATAAATTATAGTTTTAAAAAATATTAAATATAATCATTTTTAATTTTCTTTTGCTTTGCGTGCTTTTCGGCCATCTCAGCAAGCAAAGATAAAATTAACTTTACCTACATTTTATTTTCCTCAAAATTTTCCCTTCACTTTTTTTCCAAAAGAAGTTACCAAACACACTATTAATTTTACTAGTAACACGTGCGGGAAAAATGTTAAAAAATTAAATATAAATTATTATGAATAATTATCAATTTTAAGATTTTAACTCAAGCAGGGAAAAATATAATCTCCTATCTTAATCGCTTAAGTTAGACTATTTCGCTACATTTTTAAAAAATATAATTAGTAGAATATTTTGGTAATTATTTAGTTATTTATTATTGTTTTTTAAATGTATTTAAATGATTGATGATATTCATACGACTTAGACGGTTCACTTTTGAGACATTTTGAAGCCTCATATGGGTTGTTTGGATATAAGTAACTATTTGAAAGTGTAAAAGTGACACTTACATTATGATGAGTTACAGTGCACTTGCAGCAAGTGGCACTTTAAAAATTTTGTTTGGATATACTACTTTTTGTCTCCTGCAAGTGGAAAAAAATGAGTTTGTTGTTTAAATGGTTGTTGAAAGTGAAAAAAATAAGTTCGATTTTTTGGATTGTTGAAAATGGAAGTTTTTTGAAGATGTGGTCAACCTAGGTATGGTTACCCCAACTTTTTTTGTGTATAGATTGAAAATTACACTAATTTAACATGTTTATATAAATATTACACTAATTTTTAAGTTACATTTATTATTATAATTAATAATAGTAATAATGATTTATTATTAATAATAATAAGAAGAAAAAAAACCATTTTCTCTCCACATAATAATAATAATAATAATAATAAAATAAAAAAAAACTTAACCTTATATTTATTACACTCCACCCATTCTCTCTCCACATTAATTACCATAATTAGCTATTAATTATTATTGAATATTAATTAAAAAATTTAAAATATCATAATTAGCTATTAATTACCATAATTAGCTATTCATAATTCTTTATTTGGAAAATTGATAATATTAACTCTCTCTATATCTTTTTTTTCCTACTCTTCTTCTTACGATAGAGAACCAACCCTAAATTATCCGAAAAAAGTAACCCTAATCCTAAAATTAAGGTTTCGTCTTCTTCTTCTTCTTCTCTTCTTCTTTTTCTTCTTCCTGGCCATGGCGGATGTCTCAGAGGAGTACATGATGGAGGAACATGAGGAGGAGGAGGAGCAGCAGGAGGATGCATGGGTGGTGATCAGCGCCTACTTTGAGGAGAAGGGGTTGGTGCGGCATCAGCTCGACTCCTTCGACGAGTTCATCCAGAATACCATGAAGCAGATAGACAACGATGCCGTCCAGTTCAATAGCAGGGATGAGCTTCCTAACGTCGCATCCAGAACACCATGAACGAGTCCATCACCACCATCGCCGTTAGTTGGCCGAGTTCCGCTGTCGAGTTGTCGCTGTCGTCGTCCACCGGAGGTGACCAAAGCTTCTAGCGGAAAGAAATACTTGCAGAGAGAAGAAATCCCACTTGCAACCGACCTCCTCCTCTTTTCTTCCGGATGTGAAAAGTGGATAACTGTGGAGGCAAACTACTGTTTTATGTCAGTGAGAAGACACTTTACAGTTACAATGTGTAACCAAACACATGAACTATCGGTTCCTCCATCAAATTGTAGAAAATTTGTTCACTTTCAATCCACCTCCGCCTATCCAAACAGGCCCATATAGTAGAAGATAGAGTCCATTTTTGTTCACCCACTAAAACTAGGGTGTTTGTTTACCCTCCAATAAAGGATTGACACATGTCAAATTATTTAGTCAAAAACACTTTTAATGTTTACAAAACCACTTACAAAGTGGTTTATGTCGAATGAATTTGACACGTGTCAATCTTTTATTGAAGGGTGAACAAATACTAGTTTTAGTGGATGAAAAAAATTGGACTTGTAGAATATATGAGCTTGTGGTAAGGATTAGTGGGCCACATTTAACATCACTATTTAAGGAAGGATTTTTTCCCCTTCTTCCAACTTGGTTACTGATAGGATATATATACAGACTGGTGGGTGGGCCAATTTTCTGGCAGCCCATAACTATTGGTCTTCCTGAGAATTGGACAGGCTGTTGCATCACGTGACAAATCAATAATTGCAACGATCGTTGAGGAGCGATAAAAGAAAAAGAAAACCCCAGATATTTCCCGGTCGTTGCTTCTGCTATCCTCTCGTTCTCCGTTCAGTTCTCCGAGCGTGGTGCGTGGATCGATCGGTAGCCGTCGGATCGAAGATGAACGAAGCGGAAGTGTCGAAGCAGATCCAGCAGATGGTGCGGTTCATCCGCCAGGAGGCGGAGGAGAAGGCCAACGAGATCTCCGTCGCCGCCGAGGAGGTGACCCATCCATCTCCTCCTGCTCTAACACCACAGTTTTGGGCTGGTTATGTAAATAGTAAATTTTTAGGGGATTTATTGGACAGATCTCGACATCTAGGTTTTTTTTTGCAAGTGTAGTAGTGGTGAATAAGTAAATTACTAGTTTAGGAAATTGTTGTTGACATATCATCGAAAGTCGTAGCACGAGCTCTTTCAATGGCGTTGGTTGATTGCGGTTGCGGTGGAGGTTTGTTTCGATTGTTTGTAGTATAGGTTTGTAACATGTTATGAGCTTATGTTTACACAATATTCTAAACAATAATTGCGTTGGTTGGAGTAGCAAGAAACACCTCTGTCGCGATACACAGATGACCAGGGCGTGATAGTCGTGCGCGTGCGCGTGCGGAAGGCGGCAGTGGCACAGTGCAAGTGGTAGTCGACGAGAGACGACATGAGTGGTTGCCGCGGAAGATGAGAGGTTGTAAGGAGAGAGAGATGATAGGAGACGAAATGCGATATGTTGAACTAGGGAGTGGATTAAAAGTTCATATAAGAGTTGACCATCTGGGTTAAACAGGTAGTGGGTCCTACTCAAGGCAGTCAAAGGCACAAGACGCACTCGAGGCGAAAAGGGTTCATACCGTCCGAGGCGCAAGACGCAACTAAGACGCGCGCCTGAGCGAAACGAGGTCCAGAAAAAAAAGCATAAATAAATAAATTAGTAATGTAAGAAATATAACCAAATAACATATTAAAATCAACAAAAACATGTTAAAACATAACTAAGTGAACTAATAGTCAACAGAACTAACAAGAATTTGTATTGTCTGTACCACGCTTTTAGTAAATTTTGCTTTTTCCAGTTTAACTGTAGCCAACTTTGACAATCGTGGAAAGGGATACCTCTTCCCCTTGTATGAAACATGTTAAAATATAAGACACGCCTAGATGCACCTTTTCTTGGTTGCGTCTTGCTGAAAGGCGCGCCTGAAAAAAGACACATTGCCTAGTGAGGTGCAAGACGCAGCTATTGTGACTTGTTGCTGTCACGTCCCGATCCGCAGAGTCCTTTCGTCCTCGCTTAGGACTCTTTGAGACGATCGTCCTCGCTAAGGCGTGATACCGTGCAAGCCTAAGTTGCGCTTGCACAAGGCCAAGACCTGAAGCAAGACAAGATAGATAAGATTGACAATACGCAGCTGAACATATTGCAGATAATTGAAGCAGCAGCAGACATATTTCAGAATACATGCATTGAACACAATGGTAACAAGAAATAATTCTCTTTATTGATTTCATTTGAACAGATTACAAGCTCTCGATTCTCTCTGATACAATGTTACATTCTCTCAGAACTTTACAGATTACAATGATTCCGTTCCCATACATTACATCCCTTTATATACAAAATCAACTCTTATGATAGAGGTCATCTCTTGGCATCTCTTCTGATTTCTGGCTCCTGAGGATGAGGCTCGGGCTATCGCTTCGGACTATCCTTCTCGATGCATATTGCACCTGCATGCAGACTGATGGTTGGTCAGTATATCAGCATACTGGTGATTGTGAACAAAGAGCTACATTTGTCTGAAACGGTCATGTTCATTTAGTGAGAAAAATATTTTTGTGATGTGATTTTGCTACTTTTTACCTATGTACATTTCATGCATACAGAGTCAGTTTACATCTCTTTTGAAAACATCTTTGAAAAGTCACAATTCATTTCATTCCATTTGAAGCATACAAGGGACCATTCAATTCAAGCACGATGACTATTTTGTTTCTGTGGAGTGCGCAGCGTGTTTCATGAGCATATTCATTTCTCTGTTCAAGCAACTCTGAGGGACAATTATAAGCACGATATCATATCTTTTCTTTAGTGGAACATAGCATTTTTTTGCAACGGATTAATCTCTGCAAGCAATTCATGTAGAAAATTCAAGCAATACATATGTATCACTTTTTCAATGATTCTTACCATAGCCGACCGTCAATCCCTGCACAAGATAAGGATTAGCAGAAACATGATAAAACCAACATTGTTTCCTGTTCGTCTCTGCATTGTTAGCTCTTATCAAAACATTTTTTGACACTTATCTATATGCATGACTATAACTCTTGTGGCCCATGGGCATTACCCATATTAGCAGTTGGGATGTTCTAGCCCATCTCACTAATAGACTGACACCCTCCTCTGGTTGCGGGGACTTCTAGCCCTAGGTGTCCTGTTCTCTCCTAGGCCGATCGACTCCGGGCGCTCCCAGAATCGATCGAGAGATTACCACTTGTGCACAAGCCGTCTAGACCAATGCAAATGCAGCTATCATATAAAACTATCATGCACCAATCAAGCAACTTGTAAACATATCATCTCTATTTTTTCATGTAATCGAGCCAGTAGCTATACTATTTTCTCTATACGGACAAGCCGTATCATCTTCTTTTGACAGCACAAAGTGCCTTCTCTGTACATCTCTTTCCTTGTAGCAACAATTGAGGGATAATGAACAATCTTTGTTTAAGCAAACAACGATAACAACAAGCATGAACTCTACTCTTGATAGCTTACAGTTTATGGACATTTGAGCATTCTCTTTTCTTCTTATTAAGCATGACAACAGTTCTTAATTAAAGGCAACATCTCTACTTTAGCATACATGCACCAGTTCGTTTCTTATGAGCAAGCAACAGTTCTACTTCTTAGCATGCAGATTATTTATTTTTTCGTATTAGCATAGCAACATGTGGATTCTCTTAAAGCATACTCAATGATTTACTATCTTGTTATTAACAATAGCATTCAATCAAAAATCAGATTCTTATTAGGCGTAAGCGAATCAGCAAATGAGACTTCATCCACTCATCCAGATTAATCGTCTTCTGTTGTAGAGCCAGCAATTCGATCTCTCTGTTATCTAGTGCCTTCGCGGAGCGGGGCACTACATAATTACCCACCGAGAAAAAGTTTCGTTCTCGAAACTTAAGGAGAAACTTACAATATCCTTAGCAGCGATAGTCCTCATCTTTCGCCATCATCAATCGGTACAATTTTCAATTCAGGTCATATCAAAACTCTTGTTCGATAAAGCATTTCAATCTCAATCAATCAAATCGATAAAACATATGCCGGCATCATAAAAATATTTACGGACTTATTGTATGGAACGTTTATCTCATTGATGATATCAAACAGGCAAGAAAATTTTGATCAGGGAACATCTTCGAATTCAATCGAATCAACAATTGGCTAGAGGATCGTGTTGCTCTGATACCATTCTGTCACGCCCCGATCCCGCAGAGTCCTTTCGTCCTCGCTTCGGACTCTTTGAGACCGATCGTCCTCGCTAAGGCGTGATGCCGTGCAAGCCTAAGTTGCGCTTGCACAAGGCCAAGACCTGAAGCAAGACGAGATAAACAAGATTGACAATACGCAGCGGAACATATTGCAGATAATTGAAGCAACATCGGACATATTTCAGAATACATGCATTGAACACAATGGTAACAAGAAACAATTCTCTTTTATTTCATTTGAACAGATTACAAGCTCTCGATCTCTCTGATACAATGTTACATTCTCTCAGAACTTTACAGATTACAATGATTTGTTCCCATACATTACATCCCTTTATATACAAAACCAACTCTTATGATAGAGGTCATCTCTTGGCATCTCTTATGATTTCTGGCTCCTGAGGATGAGGTTCGGGCTATCGTTTCGGACTATCCTTCTCGATGCATATTGCACCTGCATGCAGACTGATGGTTGGTCAGTATATCAGCATACTGGTGATTGTGAACAAATAGCTACATTTGTCTGAAACGATCACTGTTCATTTAGTGAGAAAAACATTTCTTGTGATGTGATCTTGCTACTTTTTACCTATGTACATTTCATGCATACAGAGTCAGTTTACATCTCTTTTGAAAACATCTTTGAAAAGCCACAATTCATTTCATTCCATTTGAAGCATACAAGGGACTATTCAATTCAAGCACGATGACTATTCATTTCTGTGGAGTGCGCATCGTGTTTCATGAGCATATTCATTTCTCTGTTCAAGCAACTCTTAAGGACAATTATAAGCACGATATCATATCTTTTCTTTAGTGGAACATAGCATTTCTTTGCAACGGATTAATCTCTGCAAGCAATTCATGTAGAAAACTCAAGCAATACATATGTATCATTTTTTCAGTGATTCTTACCATAGCTGACCGTCCATCCCTGCACAAGACAAGGATTAGCAGAAACATGATAAAACTAACATTGTTTCCTGTTCGTCTCTGCATTGTTAGCTCTTATCAAAACATTCTTTTGACACTTATCTATATGCATGACTATAACTCTTGTGGTCCATGGGCATTACCCATATTAGCAGTTGGGACGTTCTAGCCCATCTCACTAATAGACTGACACCCTCCTCTGGTTGCGGGGACTTCTAGCCCAGGTGTCCTGTTCTCTCCTAGGCGATCGACTCCGGGCGCCTCCAGAATCGATCGAGAGATTACCACTTGTGCACAAGCCGTCTAGACCAATACAAATGCAGCTATCATATAAAACTATCATGCACCAATCAAGCAACTTGTAAACATATTCATCTCTTCTTTTCATGTAATCGAGCCAGTAGTTCTACTCTTTTCTCTATACGGACAAGCCGTATCATCTTCTTTTGACAGCACAAAGTGCCTTCTCTGTACATCTCTTTCCTTATAGCAACAATTGAAGGACAATGAACAATCTTTGTTTAAGCAAGCATCGATAACAACAAGCATGAACTATACTCTTGATAGCTTACAGTTTATGGACATTTGAGCATTCTCTTTTCTCTTCTATTAAGCATGGCAACAGTTCTTTGATTAAAGGCAACATCTCTACTTTAGCATACATGCACGAGTTCGTTTCTTATGAGCAAGCAACAGTTCTACTTCTTAGCATGCAGATTATCCCTTTTCTCGTATTAGCATAGCAACATGTGGATTCTCTTAATGCATACTAAATGATTTACTATTTTGTTATTAACAATAACATTCAATCAAAAACTCAGATTCTTATTAGGCGTAAGCGAATCAGCAAATGAGACTTCGTCCACTCACCCAGATTAATCGTCTTCTGTTGTAGAGCCAGCAAGTTGATCTCTCTGTTATCTAGTGCCTTCGCGGAGCGGGGCATTACAGCTGCGAGGCGCGCCTTTGACTACCATGGTTATACTACATTAAGCCAAACCCCTATTACGCCCGATAATTGTCAGTATTGTCCATAACTGACAAACAAATTTTAGGTCATATAGGTATCATATTTGGGTGCAACCCGACATGTCACCCGTTATACCAAACATCCTAGATAACATTATAAACAGTGATTACAGTGACGGGAGGAGCGAAGAACATTGTTCTCACCTCAGCAGATGAAAATCTATTTATGTGTTGTTGTAACCCCCCAAACCAAAGGATTTGCATGTGTAGAGAACATATTTATAACGCCCTTTTTCTTTACAGTTTTATAATTTGTTTACATGTAGTCTATCATTAACTACGTAACAGGAATTCTTTTATGGCAACTCTCAAGTATACTGTTACTGGTCTAAAGTTTTACCAGTTTCCATATGATTGTTTTCCAAAGAGGCGATCTAATCTCTTTTTCGTCCATAAGTCACTTCATTCATTTTTTTTTCCCAAGTATTTAGAATTGTTGATTCTGTATATTATAGTTGTTGATATTCCTGAACTGGTCATTGTACATATCTCACATCTTGTTTGGTTGCTACCACTATTTCTTTTGGTAGTTTGCAAATGACGTACTGTATGTTCTTTAAATGTTTTCTTTTTCTTTTCCAGCACCGAGTAAGCTCACATTTCTTCTGATTGAACACTCACTTTTGTCTTTCTTGGTTCACTGACAATCTATGCCAGGAATTTAACATTGAGAAGTTACAATTAGTTGAAGCTGAGAAGAAGAAAATTAGGCAGGAATATGAACGGAAAGAGAAGCAGGTTGATGTTCGGAAGAAAATGTAATTTGTAACTTCCCTCCTTTCATTTCTCTTCTATTTATTGTTGATACTAGACTAAACCTTTTGGACTTGGTTACATCCTATGCTTATTCTTTTTGCTTTCAATTATTTTCCACTTTTTTTTGTTGTATGAGCTTAACAATATTTGTATGATGCAGGGATAAACTTCCTTAATGGTTCTGTTTTTGCAAATCCTAAACATGAAAACCGAACCACAAAACCGAATCATTTCAAACCCAAAACCGTAAACTGAACTGCAGGCCTAAAAACCGAACTGAATAGGTTAATTATGTTGGGTTCGGTTTGCGGTTTGGAACTGCATAATGGTCACCCCTACAAAGCAAGATAAGTTTTGCTTTGGATTGTGAGGTTATATAAAATGTACGCATAGATTACTAATAGAAGAAAGATTGCAGCGGATAGTGTGCCTTTCCTCGAGTGGGATCGTTGTAGGCTCGTCTTATGTTTCAGGTGGTAGGGATGCTACGGTCTCGAGTTACCGCTTCCACCACACAACAAGCCTGAGCAGTAAATGAAGAATAGAGAGATGGTTTGCTGGAGTTGTATGTAGTATGTTGTTCTGGATATTTTCCTTTTATTTTTAAGAAAGACCATGAGATAGAGATCCTGTATCTCATGGTTATCCTGAAGTTATGGAACCCTATTCCTAATAGAGTTGTTTAAACCAACTTAATCTTCTGGAAGATCCATGCCAACAAACTAGTTGATCCAATCAACTAGTTGGGTGCACTTTGGACTCTAACTCGAGTCCAAGTCCAACAGAATGGTCAAATATCAAACCTTTTAATATATTTGTTAACCTCAAAATGGTTTTCACTGAGAATAGTCAAAGACTCAAAATTCAAACTAACTTCCATTATTGTCGTTATTATTGTTATAGTAGGGGGCATTAACAAGCTAGGCTAAAATTGATGGGAGGCAGGTCTGTAAACGGACGGAACGGAGTCGAACAATCTCATGTTCAAGCTCGGACCAAAATTGAACTCGGACGAACCTAAGTCCAGCTCGGTCCAGATCGGACCCAAATATCGATGTTCAGGCTCGGTCCATTAGGAATTAACTAGGTTCGTGTTCGGATGGACCAAACTTGGACCAGACATGGATGGAAGAACATATCTCCATGATTTTGGCTAATTTAATGAGAAAGTATAGAAAACGAAGAGTCGGAAATCGGAAATCTGAATCGACAAAAGAAAATTGCGGTGGTGAATGTTGGAATTTGGAAAGGGGGCTGGAATTGGAAAGAGAGGTGGAGATATGAAGAACTATTCAACAGCCAAAGTAGGGCAGTGGAAGAGAAATGGAAAATAAATAATAAATTTGGGTTGGGTGGTGAGTAATGACTAATCGGTATCGGCCTTTAAATTTGGAATGAGAGTTGGCTAATGGCCTGGGGTACCGCGTATGGGTCTTTGACGGCGTATGGGTAATTGAATTTTGGAAAGAGAGCTGGTATAGCCACCTGGAAGAAAAATATGGTAGTAAAAATGTAAAATATTTTATTCTCACTAAGCAATTAATTTATTCTTGAAACAATGAAACCAGTAGCTGGAACCCTTGTTAGCAATCACCCGAATAAAACGCGTATTATACGCGAATTTTTTCGTATCTTACATAAACGTATAATACTTACGTACTTTTGAAAAATTCGGATTTGTACGCGAATTTTAAGCCTGTGGCGTTTTAAACGCGTACCGTACGAATTTTTAAAAAATTTGGCCAAAAAAATGTGACCAAGAAACCCAACAGTCTTGACTTTCTTGACTCTTGCTTCTATTAGATATTAAGACCGGCACAATTCTAAAAAAATTATCAAAAGAAAAGAAGAAAAAGTCTCACAGTAACCAAAAAAAGAAACCCAAGAGTCTTTGCACATGTTGCTTGCAACAATCAAAGAAAAAAAAAATTGGTTTTCCATCATCCAACTTCTTATTCTAACACTGAACCCTTGTTTATGAAGGAGTAGAGGTGGGTGGGCCCTATATATGTGCCGAATTTTTAGTGCCGAATTGGTTCATATGAAATGTACTAAACACGAATTAAATCTGATTCGAATATTTTTCGTGAGATGAATTTTTGACCGAATTTTTTACCGTATTTTACTTATATTGTGCCGATTTATACTCGTACTTTTGTCATTCCGAATTTTTTAAGTTTGCCGAATTGCTAACAAGGGCTGGAACTAGAAACATGCTATTGTATGCATGAATTCGGTGGGTGTTTTTGATGTTTAAAACAAAATAATTATTTGACACAACCTATTAGTCATTCTAGTCTTTTCTTATGCTTTTGATGTTTAAAACAAAATAATTATCTAATAGAACAAAGAACAACATGTTTTACCAACAGTAATAAATAAAATAATTATTTTATTATTGGTGTTCACGGACATATTCGAGTCGGACAGGTATATGACCGAGCTCGAGCTCGTTAAAGGAGCGGACTAGTAATTTTGTTCAAGCTCGGTTCATATAGTGGTTCGGACAATCTTCGGTCGGACTATTTGTCGAGTCGAACTCGGATGGACGACGGACCGTCCTGTTCACTTTACACCCCTAGTGGGAGGTGGTTGATGAGGACACATCAAAACGCACGTCCATCACCCTTGGCGTGTGTACGCGAGACGCAGAAGACGTGGTATGATGAACCCTGCCATCATCCATATTTGGCTTTGATATGGGAATTGTATTTTATCTTATTTGGATAAGTTCTAGGCTTGTTAGTAGCTATCATTTAGTTGGATTTTAATCTTTTTGTAGTCCCACATCGGAAGTTGTAGTTTTTTTTTTTTCATTTGCTCCTCTTATATAAGGGGGCATCTCTATTGTAGAAAAGATAATTATAAATTATTAAAATATTAAATGTATGAATTTTGCTTTAGCAATTATTGGTGCGTTTGTTGTGATTGAGGTGTGAAGTCCAATTCAATCTAGGTGCGGAGGGTGAACACTGGCCTAGTTCAATAAATTTTATTTCTTTATTCAAAAAAAATAATCCAGCAACCATCATTTGTTCGAAGCCGTTGTCGAACTCGCTACCCTTACCTTCGCCGGAACTCTATCCTCACTTGTCATCATCGATGTCGACCATCTCCTTCGCCACCAACGTCAACCAACGATCGAGTTTCTACCAGGTGCTAGGTTAACTAAGTTTTCCCTTTCCAATTTATTAAATATGGTTATGTATCATTGTTCTCCATAAATCTCTAATATATTATTAATTTTTTGTTGTCCATGAATATTGAGAGAAGAGTAATTCTGTTTGAAATAAAACAACCATTTATCTTTACATTAATCTTAGGATTGTGCTAAAAATATAATATTTTGTTTACAATATTTTTCTGAAAATATTATTTGACTTTGAATTACATGCATATGCTAATTTCATCAAACCATAATAATTTTCTATATAATCTTCCATAAAATCAACGGTTGAAATTAATCATGTTTCTTGGTGAAAGTATTTTGTACAATTTGAATGTTGAATCTTTATCTGCACAAAACACATATCACATCACTGGTCCTATACAAGTTTGAATTGGCTTCAATCAAAAACTTGTGCCTGTCATGTAAGGCTTAGGTATCATGCCAATTTTTTTTTAAAATCTGGAGGCAGTGTGGGACTTGTGCGTTTCCATGATGAGCATTTGAGCTTTTGAAACCAGATGATTCATTAGGTTGGAGCAACAAAAGAAAAAGATACTAGTTAGAGTAGCTAGGTAGGCCTAACATGGATTGATGTTTTAAAGAAAGAAATTGGTTTTTGTTAGTATTATAGATAACATGGCTCTTAACATACCTGAACAAATGAAATGAATTCAAAGGTACATAGTTAGGATTGTCGTTGTACATAGGGTGGGGGGTGTCAACCGAACCGAAATAGTCAAAACTGAACAAACCGAATTTCTAAAAAATTCAAAACCGAAACCGAAATTAGCGATAACCGAAATCGAACCAAACAGATAATCGATTCATTTTGTTCGCTTAGACTAATTTTATCGTTTAATGGTCTGGCCAAAAGTTGAGATTGTGGTTAAATTATATTAAAAAAATACAATTTTTATACATGCAATTGTTGTATTTCAAAGTTGGGCCCAAAGTTAGACTAATTGTTAAATTACCAAATTTGGGCTTTAAAACATATACATACAATTGTTGCTATCAAAATATACACATTTTTAATCACAAAATATGCATAAAATTGATGTTATCTACATAATTGCGCAAGTCTTATTCGGTTTTTGGTTTTGGACCAAAATCAAAATCGAATAAGGAATTTTAGTATATTTCAAAACCAAATCAGAACCATTTTTTTTTAAAACCAAACCAAATCTTTTATTCGGTTCGGTTCTCGGTCCAAAACCGAATAATGCTCACCCCTAGTTGTACATAGTTAGGCTATGTTTTCTTGTTGTTGTCCTCCATAGTTAGGATTGTTTGTCTTAAACTGTTAGTCCAGGCTTGAGCTTAGGGTCTAAACGTAAAAATGGGGCCTGCTTGGCAAATGGAAAGTTAAAGAGAAACTAGGGAACTAGTGGTAACTAGTACCAGTTTCCGTATACTTGCATGTTTGGCAGATGGAAAGCTAAAGAGAAACTAGGAACTTGTGGAAACTAGTGCTAGTTTCTATTTACTTGCATGTTTTGTATTCGTTTTTTTTCAACTAAATACCCTCAACTATTTAAGTTGTTCAATTTGATACCCTATACTTTAATATTATACCAGTAAATACCTCAACTATAAATACCTCAACTATAATTAGACTACTTAATATCCTAACGATCTTAATGGAAAGACAAAATGACAAAACAATCCATCAGCCCCTAATATCATGCCATGTCCGTTCGGGTTCATTAGAATAGAGAAATTCAAAATCCCAAATTCCCGAACCCTAAATTCGAAAATTTTCAGAAATTCACGACTATTATCAGCTCAAAGTACCACAAGTCAGGAGTCTTCTGCCATAGCATGAATCCACCAATCTCACCCTACCTTGCATTGGATGTTGTCAATGCGCTTTGGTCGGCCGACCTTCATTGGCATACCGCTTTTATCACCTGAAAAGAAACTGGGAGGAATGAATTATATGAAAGGGTTAAGAGGGTTATTTATAAGTAATCAAGGGTAATTTGGTCCCAAAAATATCTTTTGTTGGTGGGATGGAAAAAGTAACTACTTACTAACGAAGGGTATCGACTCGAAACTCCTCAATAGTTGATGATTTTTAGTGGTATAGTATGTATAGGATATCGAGTTGAATAACTTAAAATAATTGAGGGTATTTAGTTGAAAATAAGCCTTTGTATTATGAAACTTGTAGGGACTATGACCCACCACTAAAGTGAAAACTAGTTTCCTTCCAAATGTATGGAAGTCGTGGAAACTTGTATGGAGCAATTATGACCCAATTATTATTATTATTATTTTTACTTTTTCAAAATCAAACTAACACCTTTAATCCTCTACTAGTCACGTTCAAAACCATTTTTCTATGACATTGTTGAAACATTAGATAAGAATTTAAATTATATTAAAATTTTAAAAATATGATTTGAATATATTTTAATTAGGATTTATTATATATATTTTTAGATTTTGGATGTGTTTAGTTACATAATATCATGTACTTAGTTTAAATATAATTTGAATATTGAATATATTTTTGGTTATTTGTTATATGTTCAGGTACTTAGAAGGGTTTTAGAATTTTTTTTCTTAACTACGTGGGAAGATACATGCATGATAGCTAGAAAGATTTTTGAGTTTTTTATTAATTAATGGAGGATATACATACGGTTTAGACAGCTCATTTTTAGCCGTTTCCAAGCCGCATTATAATAGTAGAGATATAAATTATTATTTATTATTAAATTTCATGATTAATCACAAGTTTCTACTTTCTGCTTTCTATTAAACAATGATTTTAATTGGAAACTCATTTTTCTCAAGTTTCTTATTGTTTCTAGAAACCAAAAGAAATTTAGTTTCTTAGTTTCAAAAGGTATCCATTTGCCAAACAGGCCCAAAGGCCAGGTTAGCCATAGCTTGACATAGGACTTTTACTTTAGGGGGAGGGTACCTTAAGGCAAAACTTAAGCTGATCCTGACATGGCCTATTAACAACCTCAATGATGATGTATCTAAAGGTAAAACTCTAGCCAGATCAACGTGCTAGGCGCCCTATTGACGACCATCTGTAGAGCAGGGTGGTTGAGCCAAGGTTTATCTAAATTTAATGACTGGGATCAGTTACATATTTGTTAGATTGGTTTTTATCGAAGTATTCATTCTGCAAATTACATCTCATTTATATGTTTAGGATATGAACATTCGGTTAAATATGTTCCCAATTATATTATATGTCATAGGATCCATATATTTGTATGGACACTTGATTTTGTAAAATTGGTATTATTTAAAACCAGTTTCCTGTTGATATGCATTATGAAGTATGAACTGCTTTTTATAAGAGTCATCCTATTTTGTTCTAACTTGAATTGCAACAACCTGTACTGATTAAACTGGCACAATCCTATTTGAATTCGATTAGGTCCAGGTTTTTTCGGGGATGATTTTTAGTTCGCTCAGATTGAATTAGGGTTCATATGTTCTGCCTCGTAGATTATGTGTGTGTGTCCTATATCTATTCTACTATATAATGGGAAAAGTTGGTGGTGAAACTTTTGAATTCCTAAAATACCCTCGAGTATATTATAAACATGATGTTATTATGTCAACTTGCATGTCATTTAAATAATAATTATCCTTACCATTTTTCAAAGATTATTATTCTCAATAGAGTTTTTTTTAAAAAAATTATACTTTGAATCTCTTGGCATTGTAAAAAGAAAACACACACATGAATGAGTACATGAAAAAAAAAACGAAAAGACAACAACTGACCTTATGATATTCTAATTAAAATACGTACAAAGTACGTGCATGTAGACTAGTATATATATATATATATATATATATATATATATATAGGAAATGGTAATTGTGTCGAATGCTCCCACCAGGAATCAATCTCCTAACCACTTGGGCCGCATGCCTCACCACTACCACTAGGCTAGGGGTCATTGGCACACACATATACCTTTGCCTATCCCTGGTGTTGGAGAGTCGATTCTTCTTTGAATAAACATAAAAGCATGACCAATCTGTATAACTGCTTTATTCTAGGTTTCGCTGTAGACACCCAAGTCGATAGAACACAAACTAATTAAGCTTTGGTATCAGATAAATGCTTAGTCCTACCATAAACTCTTCAAAGAGTTGTGCTTCATAGCCTGCCCATTCTGAATATAACAGATGCAGACATATTGCAAGCTTCCCTATTATATATAGCTCAGACATATGCGGGAAAAAACATAGCTCAGATATATGCTACAGTTGTGACCAGCATCTTACCATGTAATAATTATTATATGTAATGATTGTGTAGTTTTTTCCCTTTATCTTTAGATCATGCGGTGTATGCTGTTTGGCTATGATTGACTAAGATTTATACTGCTTTCTGCAGTGAGTATTCAATGCAGCTGAATGCTTCTCGTATCAAAGTTCTTCAAGTTCAAGATGACTTAGTGAACTCCATGAAGGAGGCTGCTGGGAAGGAGCTTCTGCGTGTCAATGAGGATCACCATGAATACAAAGCGCTTCTGAAAAACCTAATTGTTCAGGTTAACAGTAGCTACCAAGACTTTGAAAATCTATGTTATTAGCTGTCATATTTTATGAGAAAGTTATGGACTGTTTATATATTAAAGATAGTTCCCTTGTTATCTTGCACTGTATAATTTTAGCATGTCAAAATATTAAGATAAGCATGATGTTTTTTTGAGGTCGGCATCCATTTTATGCAAATTGGGCTGAGGAAGGTCCATAAAGATTCTCTATTTAGGGGTATTTAGTTGTTTTTGTTTCTGTAAGATACTATAGCTATGCATTTTTTGCTAGTGGCGTAGAACACCCCTTATTTTTTATTAATTGATATGAAAGCTAGATGTTCTGAACTCTTCGGGTCATTATAACTATTTACTTTCTTGGTCATTGGTATTGGAATCTCTCTGCTTATTTATTGTATTTCAAACAGAATATGTTTTGCTGGATCAAGTTGTGATAATGTTGTTTTGTCATTTCAGAGCTTGCTCAGATTGAAAGAGCCAGCTGTGTTATTGCGCTGTCGGAAAGATGATCATCACCATGTGGAATCTATTCTGGATTCAGCAAAGAATGAATATGCCGAAAAAGCAAATGTTCATGCTCCTGAAATTATAGTAGACCATGATGTGTATCTGCCTCCTGCTCCTAGTCGTCACCATTTCCTTTCGACTATTACTCATCACAATGATCATGGTCCCTACTGGTAATTCCTACATTCGATTGCAAAAGTTTTATTGGTTGTGTATCTGAGCTCTTGACCAGCTTATAATGGGCATGATAGCTTTTTTATTTGTGTGTGTGTGTGTGTGTGTGTGTTTGTCATCCAAGCTTTCTCCCATTACCATTGGGTTGGCTTTGGAGCCACGAGATAGCTCCAAAACAATTGACAAACTTTTATGCTCCAGTGTCAACATAAACATCATCATTATCTGCTGGTGCCAAAGTCTTAGCCAAACAAGAGACGGCAGCAATTGGTGGGTAGGCAGGGGCATAACCATGACTCACTAACTGGGTGGGTGGACGGGGAAGGGGCAAGACTTACGACATATGTATTTATTCAATAATAACATAAAATTTAAGAATTGACATCAACAACAACAATAAAGCCTTATCCCAAACTTTTGGGGTTGGCTGTTTGAATCTTTTTCTTCCATTCAGTTTTGTTAAGGGCCATGTCATCTATAACACTAACTAAAATCCTGTCTTCTTTAAAACCTCAATCCATGTTTCTTTAGGCTCATCTCTAGTCCTAGAGGCTCCATTAATTACTTACTATCTTTTCACTCCTTACTGGAGCATATATTGGTCTACGCTCCACATGTCCACACCACCTAAGACGATTTTCTCTAGGTGGAGCGCTTAGGAAAGGACCACAAGGGACATTGGGCTGGTAGAAGCTTTACATGGGGGTGAATTGGAGATTTAAGAGCATTTAGTTTTGACCGATTTTGAGGCAGGAGGGTACAGTGTACGGAAAAGAACATTTTCTATCCTTATTTGTTGCGTTGAGGTTTTTGACCTATTTTTAGACTGAGAAAATCGAACCTTTTAGAATAACCATGTAGTCATTTGAAAAAGCTCACCACCAAATATCCAACCCCGCAATTGATCTATTGTTGGTTTAGGTTAAGTTAAATTTACCTAATTTCTTAGTATATTTCCGCATTTTTTTTCACTCGGGTGGTTGGGGTGGGTGGGCAATACACAAAGGATAAAGGACAATGGTTTGGGTTGGTCCCCATGGGTTGGTTGACCTATCTTTTTGGCCATGCAGTTTTAGATCATGCTACTAAGGAGCACCTTCTAAGGCTTGGTTTGGTATTGCTGCGGCTTTTCAAAAGCCCACAACATAAGCAGCTTTTGACAGTATGTGGGAGGCCGCTGTCAAAAGCTGCCCCAAATTTGAACTTTTTTTGAAAGCTGTTGTTACCAAACAGCCTTGGACCACTTTCCAAGAAAGGAAAGCAGAAGCTGAAGCAGCCAACAATAAGCAGTCCCAAACCCACCCCAAGTTTCCCCAGATTTCCGTATGCAATTTCTTTTGTGTAACTGGCTGAAGCTTGTACTTTAGCCGGAAGACTGACATATCCACACAAGTACTGGCACACGAACATATACATATATGCTTCTTGCTTCAGTGGAGTTTCTTCAGAATTATCTTACCCCATAAACTCAGGAGTAAACAAACTTCTTGGAAGAGGAGAAAAAAAAAAGTAAAAAGAGAGATCAGGCACAAAGGTATGTTGTGGTCCCTTGACACTACTGGTTCACAATGTAAGCCATAAAAGATAAACCAAGTCCTCACTTATCTTGCATACTCGACTATTTTTCATACATGCAATTATTGCTGTTGTTTCATGTGATGTTCCTTAGACCGATTGAATTTAGTCCCCAATGGTTCACGAATAACTTGTGCTTACAATTACAATGTCACTGTTTCAGTAACATCTCTGATTCTATTATCTTATCTCTCACAGTTGATAACAACGTATGTGGCTTATTTAGTAAAAGCCCTTGTTATGGTGTCATAAATTCTTTCTTTCTGATGGTAATTACTGATTCAGCTCAGGAGGAGTTGTTTTGGCTTCCCGTGATGGGAAGATAGTATTGGAAAACTCGCTTGATGCGAGGCTTGATGTCGCCTTCCGCATGAAGCTTCCAGAGGTGAGCGCCCTCTCTTTGTCAAATTTTAACCTACACTAGCAAGGTTTGGTGGTTCATGGAGCAACTATTTGAAAGCAACTGTGATATTAGCTTTTGTTCTCATGTTTATACTGTTGTTTACTGTTGAGTTGTTAGTTAGCTTGGAAAGCAGCATGTCTACATAGACTGCCAATTTGGCCTTTACAATATGGCAAGTCGTCAATGATTGGTCCTGTCGTACAAATTCATATACTGAGATCGATGTATATTCTGATATCCATGTTAATAAATTCAGGGACCAGTTTAATTTGTTTGCTCAAGGTAGGTTTCCCATATTAAGATTCATCGAATAGTATTCCAGATTCCATATCTTTGATCTGACAATGGGCAGCTGGTTGGTTTTCTTTGTTTTGATCACTTTCACTTCTTCTATACTTGTTAGTTCCGGGTTAATACATTTTGTCACGGCTTGTATAATTCTCTTAACCTGTACTATTGAGATAATATTTTTAGCCTTAATAATTGGATTCCAATACGTTACAGATCCGGAAGAAACTTTTCAGTCAGGTCATCGCTTGAGCTGGGCATCATGTAGTCTGGAGAGGGTCTTCGGTTCAAATGTCACGATTCAATATCGAAAAGGTTCAGCTTGCCTCAAGAGTCAAAACTTAATACTTGTTTGCATTATAATGTTGTGACTATATCGGTATCATATTGTTGTTGAAAAACTATTTCCCAGCCCTTATGATTGTGTATTATTTGTTACCGAATAAAAAATATACCATATGATTGGTGTGTAAGTTATTGAAATCATGTTGATCAAATTTTGCTCTCATAGTTCTGGATGGATTCATCTGTTGTTGCATTAAAGCTTCTGTGCCAAAGTTTTACTGCTGCAGCTATCTTTGTTTGCCAAAAAAGTTTCTTCAGTCCCTATTTGGCAATACTCTTGGTAAAGTAAAATGCACTAACCGGCACGGTCATCTCACTTAGTTCGCCCAAACTTTTGGGCACTTTCATGGAGTTGTATTTTGTAATTTTGTACCTTCTAAGAAACTGATTGTCTAAGCGTTGTGGGTTGGCTTGGCTTGGCTTGGATTACTTGGTGTTGCACAACAAGGAGTGCAGCACCCATTGGGGCTTTGGGGATGCAGAGGAGCTATACACGCAAGTATCCCAAAAGATGGCGGTTTTTTGTTTTATTTAGCTGTTTATCATGTTTTGGCGATTTATCGTGTGTAACTGAATTCGAATGGCCCTTGTGGTTACCGAGTATAGGTATAAGGTCCTGACTGGGTGGCAGAAGATCAGTTGATTGAGCCATGGGATCGTATTATTCTTTCAATTTATTTTGTTGGAGTTGGGACAGTGTACCCAACAGGCATGCAAGGTAACATGCATAAAATTTTGTGCATATCGCTGGACATTTAAAAAATATATTTTATCTTGTGTATGATAATCATGTAGATGATAATTGCACTTTTGTTCAAACATAACTTGACAAACAGTGACACCGTGAGTCGCGGAACAATTATGCTATTTGGCTCCCAAAATATTTGGGTGATGTCATGTCCCATTATGTGGTATCTGACATGGCAGTCGACAAAACAGCTGACATTACAAATTTTAACCCAAAACATTAATTATCCAATTTTTTAATGTTAATATTAATATTAATATTATTTAATATTAATATTAATGTTAATTTTAATGTTAATGTTAATTTATATTATTTTTAATTTTAATATTAATTTTAATGTTAAATTGTGTTATGTCAGCTGCCATATCATATGTCACATAATGGAAGATGGTATCATCTAAATATTTTGGGAGCCAAATAGCATTTTTGGTCGCGGAAACGTTCTCTTCATCGGAATGGACTCTGGGTGTGAACCTTGTGTCAGCAGAAATCGCGCACCCAAACCCACTAGAACCAGAGCCTGACCAAGGAAGAAGCATGTGAGTGTCGGTTACATGATACTATCCGGAAACGGAAACGACCAATTTTAAGTAAATGTGGGACAAATGTACGTTTGGAGCCTACTGGCTAAAGCTTACAAAACCTAATCAATGAACCCATTCACACAAACTTAACTCCTTCCATTCTTCTTCTTCTTCTTCTTCCTCTGCTACTTCTCCCATTGTCCCGCAATCCCTACCAATTCCAGCTGCAGACATGAAAGTCGGTTACGCGCTCCCGCAAGCAGCTGCTGTCATGCTGTTGCTGCTGCAATTCTCCTCGTCGTCGGCCGCTCCCCCCGCCGGTGCTGCCAGGTGCGCGTTCCAGGCCGTCTTCAACTTCGGCGACTCGAATTCCGACACCGGAGGGTTCTGGGCCGCATTCCCCAAGCAGCGGCCCCCCTTCGGCATGACCTACTTCAAGAAACCTTCCGGCCGGGCCTCCGACGGAAGGCTCCTTGTGGACTTCCTAGGTACTGAACTACTTATAAATCTAATTAGTAATATTCTCCACTAATTATATGTTGTTGATCGATCGATGTTTCTGTTCTTAACTGCTTACTTTCATTCTCAGCTCAAGCTCTCGGATTGCCCTTCCTTAGTCCGTATCTGCAGTCCGTCGGTTCGACCTTCCGGCACGGGGCTAACTTTGCGACGTTGGCTTCCACGGTGTTGCTGCCGAACACGTCCCTCTTCGTCACGGGGACCAGTCCGTTCGCGCTGACGATCCAGCTGAACCAGATGAAGGAGCTGGCAGAGAGAGCCGCTGCAATTAGGTCAAAATGTACGTGCTTTGTTGCTGATGCCTGCCCTGTTAGGTCTATTGATCCTACTAAGATGCCTGCGGTTTGAGACCGTGGATGTGACTGCCAGCTGACGTGACGGCAGGCCATTGGCCCTCCGGTTTGGATAGAGTTCGACGATAGCAGAAGGGGCTAATGGTTAGCTGTCAAGTCGGGCCGCGGTTTACAAACCACGAACAAAATATCATTTCCATATTGAAAAACTACAATAAAGACGTATCAAGGTTAATGAGTATTAACTATTTCAGGCAATCTTCCTCCCGGAAACATCTTTAGCAAATCACTCTACACCATAGACGTCGGCCAGAACGACTTCACCAGCAACCTCACGGCCATCGGCATCGGCGGAGTCCAGCAGTATCTGCCTCGGGTTGCCTCTCAGATCGCCGACACGGTGAAGGTACGTAAATAAATCAATAAATCAAGAGGCTAAAAGCAACCATAATTGTACTCTTAAGCATCTCCGAATGTTTTTCTGCAAAAGACAATTCAACGACTGCTATTTATAATCAGGAGCTGTATGCGATTGGAGGACGGACGTTCTTCGTGTTCAACCTACGGCCGATAGGATGCTACCCGGCGTTTCTCGCTCAGCTTCCTCACTCCAGTTCGGACCTGGACGCCTATGGGTGTATGGTTCCTTACAACAATGCAGTGGCGGCCTACAACAGCATGCTGAAGGAGACTCTCGCACGGACCAGAGGCCAGCTGCAGGGAGCCTCTGTCGTGTACGTGGACATTCACTCTGTCATGCTCCAGCTCTTCCAGCATCCCAAGGACCACGGTAATGTGCTGCACGGACACACGGACACGGATTCGACGGTCTATTTTGATTCACATTAGCATATTTTGGAGTGTCCGTGCTGTGTCTGATCAGGACTTGCTTACGGAACTAGAGCTTGTTGCGGATACGGAGGCGGCCCGTACAACTTCGACCCGCGACTGTACTGCGGAAATAGCAGGGCGGCTGGTGGCGGTGGCGGCGGCACCGTAACTGCAGTCGCCTGTGATGACCCGGAGAAGTACGTGAGCTGGGACGGGATCCATGCCACGGAAGCTGCGAACAAGCTTGCGACTGTTGCCATACTGAACGGCTCCTATTTTGATCCCCCCTACCCGCTCCCCAAGCTCTGTAATTTGAATCCGATAGGCTGAGAAACTCTCACTCGGCCTTGGAGGAATTTCTGTTGACAAATAATCTCCTAGAAATGAAAATTTTGCAATTAAGTTTAAGTAAGTGATATTTTGCCCTCCGATGGACGTGACATCAGTGGTCCGTGTCCACGTGACGGTCAACCATTAGCCTCCTCCATTAAAAATCGACCCTCCTCTCTAATGGAAGGTTGACACGTGGCAGCATGCCAATTGGCAGTCACAAAAGTTACGGACAAAATAACAGCATTATTAAGTTTACAACGCTGCAACTTGGCCTGCTTGCCAGCTGGCGCCCCCCATTGGCAGGTCAACCGGCATGGGACCCATGCCTATTTGGGGGGGGGGGGGGGGGGGGGGGGGGAATGGGCTTCGGCCACTTGGCGTGTGGTCTGGCCCGCTTGCGAGCCACATAACATTTTCCTTAAGTTTATGAAATCTATATTGCTAGTACGGTTACGGGTTTAGATTGTTAGTAGGATATGTGGCAATAGTCGGTAAATATTTTGGACTCCACCAGGACTGTAAAACGATTCAAACCGTTCGTGTTCGGCTCTTGTTCGACTCGGTCAAAACTCGGTTTGAAGCTCGTTCGTAGGTAGACCGGTACCGAGCTCGATCATTTTTTTTCTGTTTGAAAATGTATTCCAACCGAGTTCGACCATAGGTTGTTCGACTCGGTCTTGTTCGCGAAATGGCTCAAACTCAGCTTTGTTTCTCGTATTAGATTTTTTTTTTCTAGTGTATGTTATATATTTTTGTAGATGTGTATAAATTCTTAGAAATTTTGATAGTAAATTTATTACATAAAAAGCATAAGTAATTTAAAGAAAAGTATTTAAGACTTGAGAGTAGTCGTTAATAATTTATACAACAAGTTTTATAGGAATTTGATTCGGTCTTGGCTCGAGTTCGTTCGTTCGATTTTCAGCACTAGACTCCACCGTCCGAAGAAAATGTAAATTCAATCTGAAATTTAATATAGGAAACATTTCATGTAGGCCCGTGTGATTTATAATAAATTTGCACAAATTCTCTAAACCAAATTAAAGATACTTGTAATATTATTATCTTTACCGTATTAAACACTAGTAAATTAATTATTTAATTATTACGTGCCATCAGGGAATGGCCTATCAGTTGGGTTGATGATGGTAATTGGGAAGGTCAGGACGGATCCAATGTTTTTGGAATTATTGAAGACAAGTCCACGTGAATTCATGTAGGGAGGGGGCCGGTGGCGAGTGAGTGAGCGGTTGTGTGTAGGGGTGTCAAAGGATGCTTATCGGAACGGACATGACAATATCCGTATTCGTATTTGATTTTTTTTTGTAATATTCGAATTCGATCCGATATCCGAACGGATATCTCTTTTGACACTCCGAATTCGTATTCGTCTAGTTTAACGGATATCGGATAATATCCGATCCGATTAGCTAAAAAATTCGAATGCTAGTATCCGAATATTCGAAATCCGAAATATTAAAAATTTAGTTATTATCCGAATATCCGAAAACCAAATTCAATTTCTCTACATATTTGAGTCATTTCTTCTTATGTTGTAAATTGTAATTAATATATATTACTATTATATATAAATTATATTATAATTATTTTATGTAAAAGTTAGTTGAGAATAAAATACTTTAATCTTCTCTATTAATTAATATATATTACATATACATTATACTATAATATATATAAAATTTTGGATATCCGAATTCGATATCCGAAATTTACAATTTAAAGTCGGATCGGATATTAACGAATTCGAATACCTTAATATCCGAATTCGTATCCAAAAATGGATAATATCCGAAAAATATTCGGATATCCGAATCCGATGTCCGAAATTTCGAAAAATATCCGAAAGTTCGGATACGAAATCGGATCGGATTCGAATTTTCGACTATCCATTGACAGGTCTAGTTGTGTGGGAGTTATAATGAATTTATTCTTTTCTTTTAATGTGTCATTTTTTCGGGCCGACGAGCAAAGAAATTTGAATCGTATTCATCTCCACGAGATCCTCCGATGTATCCAACATGCTACACCTTCACGGACAGTTATAATAAAGTTAAGTCCTAAAATTAACAATTCCCCACAAAATAATATAATAGGGATTTTTTTTTGAAAAATATCTTTACTTTATTTTTTTTCAGAAGTCCAAGGAGGTTTGAGCCCGCATACTCTCCATGTGGAATCGTCCCTGGAGAAGGTCATGAATTTAAGCCCAGGTCTTGCAGAAGGAAAAAGAAAATGTTCTAAACTTATTTTAAAAATAACAAAACTGTAAATATAGAAGGATAAATAGTGAAATTTTAAATAAATAAATAATGTACAACTATGTAAAATTAGACTTGGTATAAGTTACAAAAAAAAAAAAAAATGGAAGTACCATCTTCATTGCTTTTAGAATCAGTTCAGGTACAAAAAAAATTGGGGTTTTTTTAGGGTTAATTGTATTAACTATCCTATGTTTTACACTTATTATACAGACCACCCCTACTTTGGAACTAATTACACGGACACCCCCTATAGTTTCTATTTTCTATAGAAACTAATAACACCGACCACCCGTATGGTTAATAAAATTTATAAATGAGAGGGGTGGTCAGTGTAATTATTTTCAAAATAGGGATAGTCCTTGTAAAACTCACGAAATATAGGAGAGGTCAGTGTAATTAACCTCTTTTTTTATGAGATATTTTACCAAAGGAAAAAAAAAAAAACCATCCATAACCATAAGCAATTCCAAACCCAGCCTTACAATCTTTAGCCGAAATACAACAACTATAATTAAACTGGGCCGGAGGGGAAATGGGATTGGGCTGCACGTGTCTGGCCCCAAACCCAGCTGAGCCCACCCGTGCCAGACCGCTACTGCCGGCCGGCAAAAGAATTCACAAAAACAAACCGAACCACTCCGCTCCGCTCACATCTCCGGTCTCTTTTCCTCCTTCCTCGTCGGCATCATAATGGCGAAGCGCGCGCAATCGGAGAATCTCCCCGCCGACGTCGCCAATCTCATCGAGCAGCTCGACCGCCACTGCCTCGCCCCGGACGGATCCTACCTCTCCAAATCCGCGTACTCCGATCTCCTCCAGGTCACTCCCTCCCTCCCTCCAAACCCTAATTTTCTTTTCTAGGGTTTTCATTCGTCTTATTCTTGTTTCTTCTTCTGCAGGCAAAGGAGGAGATGTCCCGGGAGAGGACCCGCTACTTGGAAGCCATGGTATGCTGACTTTTTGGTGGATTTAGGGTTAGGGTTTTTCTTGATCCCGGTTCGTTGTTCAGGCGGTGTACGCGGAGGCGATGGCGATGGTGGAGGAGTACCAGCAGGCGGTGGCCGCTTCGCATCTCGGCGGGGGGTTCAGAGACCACCAGGGGCTGTACTCGCACGGATTGAGTTGCTCCCCCCAGGTTATAACTCATTGAAATCGAGTAGAAGTTTCTTGTTGTGTGTTGCACGGACGTGAATAGGACACGGTGCGGACACTGCATCAACGAGACTGCAGAATTTGGCTGCTCATTGTTCATTATATCCTACTTGTATCGGTTGTCCTATTATCTGTTTCCCGTGTGAAAATAAATGCTAGCTTAGTTGAGAAGAACTGAGAATTTTGTTAAGTGCAATTAGAGCTGGAACAATTGGGATCTCACAGAGTCAAGAATGAGAAAGTGAGTCAAAGGACGAGATTTGATTTCTGTTCATGCATTTTCTAATATGTTGCATGGACACGATTAAGAAACGATACGGACACGGCGACACTAGCAAGACAATGGTTTTGGCATGTTCCCGGTGTTATAAATGACGGTTGAGATGGCTACTAGGCGGTCTCTCTCCGTACTGCTTTTGCGGTAGGCGGTGGAGTATGCGGCCGACGGTAGTTTAGCGATGTAGGCGAAGGTGAGGCGGCGTAGGCAGGCGTCTAGGCGGAGCAATACCTAACAAGATGTTTTGGCGAAAAAGTTCTGCAAGCATTATGGGCATATGGTTCACTTTTACAAAACTAATACTTCATAAATCTTCGTTCTACAACTTAGTTATGCATGGAACAGCCTTAAAATATACATATTATGCAAACAAAAACAGTGATAAAATAGTAAAAGAGTCCAAAATGTATCAACCGTCTAGGCGGTGCCTAAGCCGTCTAGGCGGTAGGAGGACTCTTTCCGCTGCGCACCCACCTACCGCCGTTTAGAACCTTGCATGTTCCAGTGTCCTCTTGAATGTTTGTTTCGTGTCGGATACGACACAGAAACACCACTTGTATTTGCACGGACGTAAATAGGACACGATGCGGACACTGCATCAACGAGACTGCAGAATTTGGCTGCTCATTGTTCATTATATCCTACTTGTATCGGTTGTCCTATTATCTGTTTCCTGTGTGAAAATAAATGCTAGCTTAGTTGAGAAGAACTGAGAATTTTGTTAAGTGCAATTAGAGCTGGAACAATTGGGATCTCACAGAGTCAAGAATGAGAAAGTGAGTCAAAGGATGAGATTTGATTTCTGTTCATGCATTTTCTAATATGTTGCGTGGACACGATTAAGAAACGATACGGACACGACGACACTAACAAGACAAATGGTTTTGGCATGTTCCCAGTGTTGTAAATGGCGGTTGAGGCGGCTACTAGGCGGTAGGCCGTGGAGTAGGCGGCCGACGGTAGTTTAGCGGCGTAGGCGAAGGTGAGGCGGCGTAGGCAGGTGTCTAGAGGGAGCAATACCTAACAAGATGTTTTGGCGAAAAAGTTCTGCAAGCATTATGGGCATATGGTTCACTTTTACAAAACTAATACTTCATAAATCTTCGTTCTACAACTTAGTTATGCATGAAATAGCCTTAAAATATACATATTATGCAAACAAAAACAGTGATAAAATAGTTAAAGAGTCCAAAATGTATCAACCGTCCAGGCGGTGCCTAAGCCGTCTAGGCGGTAGGAGGACTCTTTCCGCTGTGCACCCACCTACCGCCGTTTAGAACCTTGCATGTTCCAGTGTCCTCTGGAATGTTTGTTTCGTGTTTGGATACGACACAGAAACACCACTTGTATTTGGAGGTGATTCTCAGATATATTGTTTATGCATTTTTTTGTCTTTCTATTACATGTTACCTGATTACTAGTTCTGAACACGCTGTTATTTACACTACACAACTTTAGAAGGTCATACCGGATTTGATGACTTCGAACTGAGACAAATGGGGATATAAAAATGAGAAGAATGTGAGAAAAGGAAAATATTTTAATACTCAAGGACAGTTTATGGAGGTTCCCTTCCTCTTCCCTAGGAGAGAGTCATCGGCGTCGAGGTCGAATGGAAGAAGAAAACAACCCGGAAGCCGGAGTGATCAACCGGTTTGTGTGAGGTCTTGGGAGACAATTGCTATTGTGTAGATCTAGACATCAGCTTTGATGCTCGACTATGCTCGATCATGAAAATCGTCATAAATGGTGGGGGTGGGTGATGTAGCGTAGAATCCTAGTCCTTCTAGGATTCATTTTCTTTTTTCTCTTCCCTCTTGGATTCCTCTTTCTTTCTCTTTTCTTTCCTTTTTAATCCTATTTGTGTTAGGATTCTTATTTTAACTTTATATTTTATTAGGATATATTTTATCTTTATTTTATTAGGATTAGGTTGTCATAAAATTCCTATAAATAGGCACATTCTGTATGCAATTGAGGAACAACTTTTAATCAATAAATTTTTTTTTAAAGTTTGAGATTTGTTCTCTTCTTTTCTTTGTCGTGGACTCGACTGTTCCGTGGATTCGGAAACTCCTCGCTTGAGGTTTTCAAGAAAATTTCGTGCGGACCCCTCACAAGGTCCAGTTATCGTCATCACCAATCGACTTGGCTATTGCCAAGCACGAAGGCAAGTCCGTTCCGGTATCATGCTGCGTCAAGTGGTATCAGAGTCCCGCAGATCGATGATTCCAATTTTTGGGAACCTTTGAAAACTTTCTGTTTCAAAACAACAATGGGGAAATCCATAACGCGCAAGAAGTTTGATGCTCTATCAGACAACGTTGACGTCTTGTCAAACAAATTGGATGTCTTGTCTGACAAATTGGATAGAGTACTGGATTTTTTTGGTATCCAATATGACGCTATAGTTGATTTCACGGGAATACCACACACAGAGACAAGAGGCACAAACGCTCGTCCTACTACCAGCAGACTCGAGTGTGTCCACAACAACTGTCCCCTCAGAGCATTAGTGGTCGTTGTTGACTATGGAGACGATGATATTGAGAAGAACATATCAAAGTCGGATGAACCCATTGCAGATGCTGAACTTAAATCTTCAACCCCTCAAGAAGAGATAAAGTTGCCAGTTCCTAATCAGGAAACAAGATTAATTGAAGAGAATGACACGATAATCTTCGGTGAAGCCATTGCGAAAGCTATGGAGATGAATTCTTCAGCCCCTCAAGAAAACACCCAGGAGAAGATAAGGTCCTTCCCGAAGATAAGCCATTGTGAAAGCTATGGAGATGACGGTCAAGCACATGGTGCAAGGTCTCCACAGATAATTCTGAAAAGAAATATCAGCAAAGATTCACATGAACAACAAAAAATTTCAATGGAGTCAACTAGCCCATTCGTGCACCTCAAGAATCATGTTTCGAAGCCACTGATAAGAAAGTTCGTAGTCATCTACTTTGACGATATCCTGATTTATAGCAAGTGTCAAGCTGATTATCTGAAGCACCTTAGGGAAGTTCTCAACCTTCTTCGAATTAAGAAGTGTACCTTACATACTAACCAACTCATCTTCTTTGAATTTATGACTAGCGTCGATGGTCTGGCCTCAGTGTTGATGAAGAGAAGATTCAAACAAATCGTGGCTGGCCTACACCAAAGACAATGACTGAAGTTTAAAACTTCTATGGTCTCATCAACTTCTACCGACGATTCATCCGCAACTTCAGCATTAAGACACACAGACCTCTCCAACATTTAATGTCGCCGATCTTTACGAATACTTTCCACCTGGTAAACCGTTTCATTCTGAGAAGAACTCATGGACGAGTTCTCTTGAAGCAGGGGAGACTGATGTAGCGTAGAATCCTAGTCCCTATAGGATTCCTTTTCTTTTTCCTCTTCCCTCTTGGAATCCTCTTTCTTTCTCTTTTCTTTCCTTTTTTTAATTCTATTTGTGTTAGGATTCTTATTTTGTTTATATTTTATTAGAATATGTTTTATATTTATTTTATTAGGATTAGGTTGTCATAAAAGTCCTATAAATAGGCGCATTCTGTATGCAATTAAGGAACAACTTTTAATCAATAAAATTTTTCTTTAAAGTTTTTGAGATTTGTTCTCGTCTTTTCTTGGTCGTGGACTCGACCGTTCCGTCCCCTCACAAGGCCCTCCGTCGGAGTTTTTGCGGCACCGCTTCGCTCTCACCAAGCAACATTGATCCAATTATCGTCATCACCGATCGACTTGGCCATTGTCAAGCACGAAGGTAAGCCCGTTCCGCTATAACGCTGCGTCAAGTGGTATCAGAGCCCCACAGATCGAGGATTCCAATTTTTTTGGGAACCTTTGAAAACTTTCTGTTTTAAAACAACAATGGGAAAATCCATCACGCGCAAGAAGTTTGATGCTCTATCAAACAACGTTGACATCTTGTCAAACATATTTGATGTCTTGTCTGACAAATTGGACAGAGTACTGGATTTTTTTTGGTATCCAATATAACGCTACAGTTGATTTCACATGGATACTACACACAGAGACAAGAGGCACAAACGCTCGTCCTACTACCAGCAGACTCGAGCGTGTCCACAATAGCTGTCCTCTCAGAGCACTAGTGGTCGTTGTTGACTATGAAGACGATGAGATTGAGAAGAACATATCAAAGTCGGATGAACCCATTGCAGATGCTGAGTCGAAATCTTCAACCCCTCAAGAAGAGATAAAGTTGCCAGTTCCTAATCAAGAAACATGATTAATTGAAGGGAATGACACGATAATCTTCGGTGAAGCCATTGCGAAAGCTGTGGAGATGAATTCTTCAGTCCCTCAAGAAGAACACCCAGGAGAAGATAAGGTCATTCCCGAAGATGACGGTCAAGCACATGGTGCAAGGTCTCCACAGATGATTTTGGAAAGAAATATCAGCAAAGATTTACATGAACAACAGAACTCAGGGACGAGTTCTTTTGAAGCAGGGGAGGCTGATGTAGCATAGAATCTTAGTCCGTATAGGATTCCTTTTCTTTTTCCTCTTTTCCCTTGGATTCCTCTTTCTCTTTTCTTTCCTTTTTTCTAATCCTATTTGTGTTAGGATACTTATTTTGACTTTATATTTTATTAGGATATATTTTATCTTTATTTTATTAGGGTATGTTTTATCTTTATTTTATTAGGATTAGGTTGTCACAAAAGTCCTATAAATAGGTACCTTCTGTCTGCAATTGAGGAACACCTTTTAATCAATAAAATTCTTCTTTAAAGTTTGAGATTTGTTCTCTTCTTTTCTTGGTCGTGGACTCGATTGTACCGTGGATTCGGAAGCCCCTCGCTTAAGGTTTTCATGCAACATTCGTGCGGAGCCCTTACAAGGCCCTTCGTCGGAGTTTTGCAGCACTGCTTCGCTCTCACCAAGACACTGTGGTCCAGTTATCGTCATCATCGATCGACTTGGTCATTTCCAAGCATGAAGGTAAGCTCGTTCCGCTATCACGCTTCGTCAGTGGGAGCAACTCGTGGTGATCGACGAGAAGCGGGAGGATGTCGGAGTTCAGAAAGACGCTAACATTGTGGAGGAGGTGCTGATGATGGTGGTTGTTGACGTCGCGGAAGGGGAGGGATCGACGAGGAGTTGACGCCTCAGGGACAACGTCGCTTGATCGATCATGACAATTGTCGACAAGGATGGAAGGGGGGTGGGGGCAGCTCGTGGCAATCGACAAAGAACGGGAGGGTGTCGAATCTGGAAAGTATCAATGTTGAGGAGGTGGGCAATGGTGGTTGTTGACGTTGCGGAAGAGGAGGGATCGACGAGGAGGGATATAGGAACCGAGTTGTTCCTTCTGTGAGTGCCATCGGAGAGGGAGGGATGGGCTCAGGGATTGAAGCCCTTCTTTTTTCTTTTCTTTTGTGCCCAAAGATAAATTTGGAATACTAAAGGAAAAGGGTTTGGGAAGAAATTTGAACTTAGGATTAATTTTGAAACCAAAGTGCAAGGTTACTTAAATTTAATCTGATTCAGAATTTCATCAATGTTATAAAAAAAGCTACCAAAATAAGCTTCATTTTTGTTGCTACCAGGTGCCAGTAAGCCTATATCAAAACACAATTTGAGGATAATTTATGACAGACACGATTGGAAGAACTCGAAGCAGAGACGAGCTCGGAACATAGCCCTAGCCAAACCGAAATTCCGGTTTGGGGTCGCTACGCGTTAGGAAAAATCAGTCAGAATTCCGGTTTGAGGCGGTCGAGATATATTTTTGGGCAAATTCGGGGATTTTGACTAAATCTTTTGTGTTTATTTTATATTTATCTTTGGGATTTTTTGACTTTCATCCCACTTATTAATATGCGTTTGTACTTACATCCCACTTTTTAATTTTTTTTAGACTTATATCCCACTTTTTTTTACTAAAAGTATTTTTCGTGATAAAACAAATATTTTTTGTGACAAAATAAATATTTTTCGTGATAAAAAGTGGGATGTAAGTCTAATGAAATTAAAAAGTGGAATGTAAGTACAAATTCATATTAACAAGTGGGATGGAAGTCAAAAATTTCCTTTATCTTTTGGTGGTTTTCCTAGTGAGTAGGATTTGTTTCTTGGGGATTAACGATTATATATTATAAATATGGTTATGTAGGAAGAAATGAACAAATTGATTCTTATTATTAAATTTGTTTAGTATAAAGTTATATCTATTTTAATTATTGTGCTTGAGAGTTGAGGTGTCAGTACTCGTATCGGGACATTGGTTTTGGAGATCAGTGTTTCCATTAGGGTTACAACTCGGGCAGGCTAAATCCGAGCCCGATCGGGTAAATTCGTTAATGGGTTGGGTTATGGTTGAAGATGCTCGGGCTCAGGTTCGATTTAAAATATTTGTACCCGATTAAATTTGGCTCGGGTTCATTTGTCGGATTAGCTAAAGAACCCGAAACCCGATATATATATATATATATATATATATATATATATATATATATATATATACTATTTCATACTTTTTACATAAAAATTTGAATCCTAAATTTCTCCACCAAAAATCTTCAACTCTTTACCCTAAATCACATTTTAGTTTGTATTTTGTAATAATTTATTATTTCATACTTTGTAAATAAAAAGTCAAATCCAAAATTTCTCTACCCAAAATCTTCAATTCTTTACCCTAAATCACATTTTAGTTTGTATTTTGTAATAATTTGGGCATATTTGCTTTTTAATTATGTGTTTAATATTAATCTTCTTTAAAATTATTTTAAATATCATATTAGAGTCCGATAAAGTCGATGGACCCAACCCAACCCAATCCGAGGAACTTGGGTAGTTTTCTATTTCACTAGGCTCGGTCTCGGGCTTCATATGTTGAATCCAAGGCCGGTTGAGCTCAAACCCGACCCAACCCGTTTAAGTTGCACCCCTAGTTTCCATGTTGTGTCAGGTGGTATCAGATCCCTCAACGTGTCATGAGACATGTCTAAAACCAACGGTGACGACAATATCTTCCTCACGAAGGGCAGGGGTATGAAGACCATTTTGGGGCGATCCGTCACATCGAAGTCTCCCTGCGGAAGATAAAACCTATATGTCCAACAAGTTGAGCGGGCAGTAGGCTTTTAAGAACCGTTGAGACAACCAGTTCGAATCCAGAAACGACAATACGGGTGAGCAATGCATGCGAGCTCCCGGAAGATGGTCATGCACCGGCACGAAAGAATCGTCCATAGAGGGCTCAAATAGATTCGTCTAGCTCAAGCGATGAGGAGTACGATGATCTCGTTAGGAGGGTTGTGATGATGATCGTGACTATAACATGCTTCTTGACCGATGAGACTACCGTAGTTGGAACGAACATGGTCGTTATGACGACTTCGAGAGTAATGACCTTCATGCCGACTAGCGGGCGATAGATTAGTTCAACGACGACTGCACTTACCAACGTGACAGTCGTAGGGAAGAGTCCAAAAAGGAAAGACCGTTCATTGACATAGTACAAAAGATCATGCTAACACCAATACTTGATGATTCCTCGCAAAAGAATAACCTATTCCGAACCCGTTGTATCATTAATGAGAAAAATTAGTGTAGTGGTCGATAGCCGCAACCCATAAAACATCATTAGCCGACGATTGGTCGAAGATACTGGATTGACGTTAGAGAGACCCAAGCCCGTACTCCATCGGGTGGAGTAAGAAAGCGTTGAGCGTCAGGGTAATCATTGTAATATCCCGCGCCGCACGGTACATTACGCTGAGTCAATTAATTCGAAGAGGTATAAATTCGATTTGAGGAAGTATTAAATTAATTTGAAGAGGTATTGATTTGGTTTGGTTTCATGTGCAGGTAGAGTGAAGAGTCTCTTGCAACGAGCCGAGGCATAGGCACGATAGGTCGGATCAGTCGATTAGTTCAAAGGAACATGAAGTGCTCAAATGGTTAAGTGAGATGAGATGATCATGCAACGAAGTTAAGGAGTCGAGCTGTATCGGTTCAGTGAGCGATTGACAGAATAGAAAAGGTGAGCGGACTTTGACCTTCTTTCATACTCCTTCATGTCCTAATAAAATGTATTTGATATGCTTGTAATTTTATGGATTCCCTGTGCCTGGTTCAGATAGATATAAGTCGTAACGTATGTTGAACGCTAAGTAGAGAACATTGAGTTGTCGTATCGAAGCGTGGACAATTGCACGAGTCGCGGAATATTGAATACCACTTAGTGAAATGTGCATCAAGTGCACAAGTCGTATTAGAACATTGAAGTACTGTATCTAGGCATGCATTGAGTGTATGAATCGGAGAATATTGAACAGTCTTAGAACATCAAATAACTGTTTCGAGGCGTGCATCGGTGCACGAGAATCGGGTAGTATGGCTTCGTATGCGAAATGAGCAATTGTGGCGCAATGCCACGAAACTGTGAATTACGCAAAAGGTATGCTTCGTCAGCGAAGTGAGCAGTTGAGGCACAAATATCACGGAACTGTTGGAAGGGGTACGGTACCCAAATCGGTTGATTGAGGTACGGTGCCTCGACATGTTGGGGCCTGCAGGTCGTCATTCGGAACTCTGAACGAATATGTAGTGATAGCGCGAGATGATAGAATGTTGCGAGTAGAGATGTTTTATTGCCTTACTTTTGTTTCAAGATGTTTATGCGTTGGCATGGTCACGGACTTGGATAACCTGTGCACGAGTTTGCTTTCCTCGGATGAGTTAACTGGAGTACCGGCATCGTTCTTCCTAGGAGGAAATTATAGTGCTTCAGAGTACAGCGGTATTGTGGGACATTTCATTCAGAAGGCTTGCGACCTACTATTGAAATGATGTGTCACAATACTGGATAATTCGGGACCTTTAGTAAGGGCTAGCAATCCGACCGCGAAGTGTTCGTCGCCATATCCCGAGATAAAGTCCATTATGGCTCGGAATGCCAATGACTTTCATATAGATGATCGGCATGCTAATTTATGTCTTATGCAGAGACGATACGTATTCACCTTGCGTCAGTGCAAGGGTGGGTACATTGGTTATGTTAGATTCGATTCGTATATCTGTTTTAGTATGTTATCTTAACATAACAGGGAAGGACGATAAGCACTCACCTTGCATCAGTGCAAGGATTAGTGCCATGGCGTATGGTAGGAAGTCGCTGCGATACGATGCATACGTGATTGTGTTTACTGCTTGCTTCTGTTATCGAATATAACATGATTACATGCTTACATACTTTTATAATATGTCATGAAACTGATCATAAGGTAAAACAGAAAGATCACTAGTAAAATATATGCTTCACATAATTACTTAGTGTCGGTTTAGGCGAGTGGGTGCCCGCTCACCAGTACAAGATGTGTACCGATAACTACCCTCCGGTACGAAGCTGCTTGGTTGTGCCGAGACATTGGAGCTCAGACTGCAATATGAAGATGTTCGGTCGAGGACTGCTTGCTTGGATATACAAGACATGATGTATGGAACAGTGAAATCATTTGTGAGCTAGAGAGGTCATGAGTGTTGTAAGCCAATTTGACATATTAATTTGGGGCTATTGAGAGCCTTTGTATTCCGTTGCGTTATTAATAAAAGAGATTGCTTCTTATACTCTGATTTCTCTCTATTCTTTTGCTGCAATTGTTGTTTAAATTGAGATAACTATTTAATGATTTATCATTTTGCCTTGTACGAGTGCAACTCTAGACTCGTATGCCATCACGTTCCAGCGAGGACGATCGATCCGGCAGAAATCGGTGCGAGAACGAACGATTTCGTGGGTCGGGTGTGACAATCAAGTGGTGCATAGTTCCCTTCTCTATTGGACCCTATAGTGACGAGGTCTACTATGCCGTGATGGACGGAATTGACGTTTCTTATATGTTGCTTAGAAGACTGACTTTGATGTTGGGGCGAATAGCACATATCAGCTTGTGAATGACGGGGCGAAGTACACTCTTATCTTATTGCAAAAAAGTAACCGGACCGAATCTTTACTATCCTTTGTGGTCTCTACGAAGGAAGCGGAGTTCACGGAGGCCTGTGAGGTGCATCTCTTGGTCATAAAGGGAAGCATAAAGGCCGAATAGTTAACCGAGGGAGGAGCGGCTCTACGGGGGTATGACTAGTCCTTGACGAGTATCACGATATTCTTATGAAGGAACTTCCCGGAGGGTTCCATCCATGTGCTACAACGAGCACTGAAGTGATCTCATTCCAGGGACAAGTTTGTCGAAGCTGCTATACTACCACATGAATTTACGGGAGAATGAGATTATTTGGGAGAAGGTGGAGACATATTAGACCAAATGAGTAAGGCGAAGACTTCTACAAAATAGATCTTCAAAGCAGCTTCCACTAGACACATATTTGGCCAGAAGATGAGTGGACGAACATGTTTAAGATGCGAAATAGATTGTTCGAGTGGTTGGTCATATTGTTTGTGTTGTCCAAAGCATCGAGCACTTTTATACATCTAATGAGTCAAATGCTACGATTCGTGAACTTTATACAAACGACAAAGCAAAGAACTCGATGTCGAGTTCTCTACAAGAGGAGGGATCTCGCGCATACGTGATTGGAAGAACTCGAAGCAGCAAGGAGCTCAAAAGAGAGCCATGGGTAATGTTACATGCCAAATAAGAATTCTGGTTTGGGCATACGTGCGGGAAAAATCGAAATTCTTGTTCGAGGTCCAAGTCAATTTTTAGGCGGATTTGAGGATTTTGACTAAATATTTTGTATTTATCTTTTGTTTGTTTTTTTAGTTTGATTATGATTTGTTTCTTAGGACTTAAGTAGGTTATTTATTATAAATAGGACTATGTGGAAGGTAATGAACAAGTTGATTGTTATTATTGATTTTGTTTGAGCGTTGAGTTATCCATATTTTAAGTGTTAGAAGTGTTAGTCCGGTCATTGGTTTTGGCGATCACCGTTTTTGTGTGTTGTTAATTTAAAGTTCAAGTCCAATAACCAACTTTACAATTGGTAGTTCTCCTAAAAATGGATGTGTGCAACAATTTAAGCTTCCAAAAAGTATCCTCCATATTTAAATACTAGTCCGATGTCTTGAGCATTATTAAATCAGCCTATTCGGCCGCATAGGCGCTAGGCGTCCCTAGGCCGAAGCCAAAACTCCCTATTCGATGGTATAATGCGGTTGAGTCTTTGTGCGGCCATGTTTGGTGTCTAGGCAGCTTGTGCGTCTTTGTGCGGCTTGTGTTGAAAGACTATGGAGAAGAAGAGTATGATGCTTAGGAGTTACGATATTTTTTATGTTTTGCCATGTTATGTTTTGGATATGTTTGATGGATCATGGATATGTCTTATTGTTCAAGCAAAAGTAAAAAAAATGAAGTTATCTTATTGTTCATACAAAATGATAGTTTGATCCAATATTTTCATTGTTGTAGCCTTGTAGAAGTGTTTAAACCCTATAATAGATAACAAGAGACGTTTAGAGATAAAGAGAAACAATAAATAGAATCCAAATTAGTTAAAAAAGAAAATACTATATAAGCTCTTACAAGGGAGTAGGAGAGGAGGAAAACTGTCTGATACCTGCGCCTGGGCGCTAGGTAGGGGTGTCAACGGATGCTTATCGGTACGGACAGGACAATATCCGTATCCGTATCCGTATCCGAATTTTTTTTGTAATATCCGAATCCGATCCGATATCCGAACGGATATCTCTTTTGACACTCCGAATTCGTATCCGTCTAGTTTAACGGATATCGGATAATATCCGATCCGATTAGCTAAAAAATTCGAATGCTAGTATCCGAATATCCGAAATATTAAAAATTTAGTTATTATCCGAATATCCGAAAACCAAATTCAATTTCTCTACATATTTGAGTCATTTCTTCTTATGTTGTAAATTGTAATTAATATATATTACTATTATATATAAATTATATTATAATTATTTTATGTAAAAGTTAGTTGAGAATAAAATACTTTAATCTTCTCTATTAATTAATATATATTACATATACATTATACTATAATATATATAAAATTTTGGATATCCGAATCCGATATCCGAATTCGATATCCGAAATATGCAATTTAAAGTCGGATCGGATATTAACAGATTCGAATACCTTAATATCCGAATTCGTATCCGAAAATGGATAATATCCGAAAAATATTCGGATATCCGAATCCGATATCCGAAATTTCGAAAAATATCCGAAAGTTCGGATACGGAATCGGATCGGATTCGAATTTTCGACTATCCATTGACAGGTCTAGCGCTAGGCGCCCCTGCGGTGCGCCAAACCCGCACAACGAATTTTAGAACTCTGGTCTTGAGTCTTACTCTTGACTTCATAACATAATGTTATTAGTGAAACAATTTCAAATTCTCTTCTACTCAATAAAATATAATCTTACTCAAAGTCTAGATAGATGGTGCGCTACTGTAAATTGCAACAGTATATTTTAATATAGAAAGACTTTAGTTGAGGGTTAAGTCACTACTAGGATTTGTGTGTTGTTATGTCATACTCATGATTTGACATATGCCATTATTTCCAGGTATATGAATCGCTTGAGCATCGCTTAGTTGTTGCTGAGGCAGCTCAAAGGTTGAGGCTTCCTCTTATTTCTAAAGATGGAGAAATTCATGAGGAAGAGATTGAGAAGTGCAGTATGATGTCAAGGAGCTCTCTGGACAGTACAGCTACCAGCATTACACCCAGCTTGAGCTCAAATTCAACAAGTTACAATAATAGCTTTACGAGTAACAGTGCTGATATGAGTCATATTACTCTTCCATCAAATAATGCAGACACATCTGAACCGGGAGTAGGTGGCGTACCAAATTGTTTTCTTGGAGTGACATCAAGTTTCTTACGACAAGTCCAACAAGAACAGCCTGCTATGAATGTGGTATGATTCATGCTAATAAATTATGGGTGAATGGCCATGTTCATTTTGATAACATTAAGTAAGCTTAATATGCAGTTCTGAATACTTAACCACGTGGACCTGCTGCTAGGAGTTATTTAATACCTATTTAGAACTTAATAACATTGACCCAGGCCTTATGTGACATATTCATCCAATGTTAGGACATGCTGGAGTATCAAAGGTCCCTTGTTCAAGAGATTGAATCACGGTTAGAAGCAAAATGTGATACATTAGCAGACATCTTTTCAGCTGATGAAATTGGTATGTAATACATTTATTGATAGATGAGACATCCAAAAGTTTCCCCTCATTTAATGCTCGTATTCCTTCTCTGTCTAGCAGAACCTTCTCCTTTGGGCCAAATTTCAAGTGCTCGGCTTCCAGAAAGGTGCACTTTTCTGTTTATGTGTCATGTTTCCTTTTGTTTTTCTCCACTTTTTCACCATATTTTTACACATCTAGATTTATATGCCCTTGATGTTGTTGAAAGTTGAAACATATGAGGTCCAATTGCCAGTTCCTTGAAAATGGAATAGGCTCCCTTCCAAGTTTTATCACAGTTTATATTATTTATCTTTAATATAATTTCCTTAAAATGAGTGCAAACAGGTATGTTTATCAAAGATAGCTTTATATAAAAACAATCACGCTGTCATATAGATATGGTTGATATTCAGTTGGTCGAAATATTAGTGGTACAACAGGCCAACTATACTGCAGTACTAATAACCTGAAATTAGCTTGGGACTTGAAATGTGGCCTCAGAGCAACATTTTGCCCAGATTTATTTCTCCAAATCTGACCCATCTATTCCCAATTTGGTAAATTGATGAGCTGAAAATCCAAGAGGACTTCTGCATATTCATAAATATACATTAGAGGTTAAAAGAACTCTGGTGGGGGAGTCTAACTAATGGTCAATGTGTGAGTCCCCCAACACAAAGTCATTCCTATTGAAGAGGCCAGGCATATCGAGATAATCCTCCAGCTGGAATGGACAATAGGGAATTTATGGCTTTCAACTCTGTACCTGATCCACGCCAGAGCTGGGATCAAGGTTTTAGAGGGCATTTGGCTAACTTGGCATTGACATGAATTTTCTTTATTTATACGGCCATGATTGACAATACTGTATTGTCATTCATAGTTTGCCTCTCATTTCTTTCTCACTTTCTGGTTGCTTCCACAACAATGTAATGGGATATTTTGGTTAACGAAAAGCGCAGACATATTGTACGGAAGCACTACATGTTTGCAATGTTTTTTCAGTTATTTGCATGAGGCCATGTGACCATTGGATTTCATTTTGAAGCTGAGGAATTATTTGTTTGTTTCAATTGTTAGAATCACTGCGGATCTTTGACTCTGGCTAATAATGCTTTTGGCTTTTTTGTTCAGGGTAAAGCTAATTATTGAGGAGGTTGAGAGGGAAGAGAGTGTCCTGCTCGAGGATCTGTATTCCATGGATAGGAAGTTTGCGGAACACTACAATGTAAGTGCATGAAAATATCTTTTAGTTAATTATGAAAACACCTACTTTATGTGTGTTGGTCTCAACATAAGATTGCTTGGGGGGTCTACATTTTTGCTCCATTTATTGTTGTTAATTTTTCTCGTGCTAAATGATGACAAAGGTTCTTGAGCAAATACTTGGGGTGCTTATTAAATTTGTTAAAGATCTGAAGCTGCAACACCAGCATCACTATGTAAGCCTATGAAGTTGATTCTTTCTTTCATGGATGTTATGGCTGCATGAGAGTTTGTTTCTACTTTTGAATATCAATGCTCTGCTAATCACGTTTGTAAGTATTTTTTTTTCCTATTCGCTGAATAGGATGAGTTGAAAAAAGGTTGGCTTTGTAAGAGGTGCCAAACAATGAATGCCAAATTGAGGTTTGTTCTTATCTTTCATCTTGGCTGGATTTTAGCATATGCTATGCCATTCAATTTTCTATCATGTTAAAATAAAGGCTAGATTTTGACTACAATGAGATAATTTATTATGGTTCAAAGCCTTACAATATATAGAGCTTACAAAAGTAATAAAGACAAAGATGGCAAGCTAGTAAGCTTGCACATAAACTATACAAACCTATTTTATTTCAAGACTCCCCAGCAAGCTGGAACTTGGTGAAAGCAAGTCCAGCTAGGAGAAAGTGAAAGAAACTGAAAATCATCACAAAGCAGAGAACGAGAATTCTAAAACGAAAAAATTCCGTCAAAAGAGAGACGAGCTTCACAACCGAAAAAATCATAAGAGAAACATCCAAAGAAACATCCAAAGGGCGCACGAAAGAGAGTATTAGGCCTATGTGGGTGCACGACAAGAGCCGACACATAAATACGCTTGACCAAATAGTTTTCGGCACGTGGATGCTCAACAAAAGTCAACATATAAAGATTCTCAATCAAGAGAATTGCTGGTACATGGGTGCTCAAGAAGAGTCGCGCATAAAGTCGCTTGACTAAAAGAGTTGTCAGATGGTGCTCGACAAGAGCCGTCGTATGAAGATGTTAAGAGTTGTCCGGGTGTTAGGGATCTCGATAAGAGTCGACGCATGAAGACGGTCGACCAAGATAATAGTGATGCCAAGAGACAATGCTCCCAATGAACTTGGAATCAACTTATCAAAGGAAGAGTGATGCCAAAAAGAGCGAGAGTTTTTGCCAATTTGTGGAGAGGAAAGGATCATAGAGTCGTTCGGTAGTCCTGCTTGTTGCTTAGCATGTCGGAGTTCGAGATCGAAGGCCCTGATTTATTTATTTATTATTATATTTTTACATTATATCTCTTATCCACTTTACATAAAAATTGTTGGAATAAAAAAAGGTGAATGACTCAAAGTAATTTTGGAGGATCAAGCGAGTGTTTGGAATCCGACGTCCCTCTGGTAGTTGTTGTCGGTCGGGATGGCTCTTGCCTAAAGGTTATCGAAACCGCTTGGCTAGGCTAGAAGTAGTGGATGAGTTGAGGTCAACAATAGCCTGAGATTGGTCATTCATGGGAGGATAGTTGTGGTTATGATGTGCAAGTGATAGCGACGAGATTTCGGTGTCCGGGAAGACAACATGTCGGTGGGGATGTCAATCCGCAGATTTGAGATGGTCGGATGCACGCCATCGTCATCGTCGGGTGGTGCAGATCTTGTCATCGGAGGTTGGAGAGAAGTATATGTGGAAGATGGTCATATCTGAACAGTCAGAAAAACAAAGTACTCAGGGTCATCATCTCATGCGAAGGTAGATCTTGACTAATCTGAGGTCATGGCTCACGCCAGAGAAGAGACCACAAACGAATCTCACACCATAGAAAAGACCACAAATGAATTTCAGTGTAGTCGACTCAATTGAAAGAGTTGTCAGATTTCGACTGGAAGAAATGAGACAACAGGAGGTCGATGGTAGTGCTCAAGAGAGGCTCCAATATTGAGGGAGGCCAGGAGTAGCACGGGATCGAGGGTCGCCATCACGGGGTCCGGTCTAACCGAAGGGGAGGGCTCGGATTGGACTACTGTTGGTTTTCTTGAAGAGAGGGTTTTAGTGTGAGAGGGAGAGAAGGAGAAATTAAGGCTCGGTCTAGGTTTTACAGGATGAGGGAGATGGAGGATGTTATTTATGGAAGTAGAAAGAAAGGGTTAGGATTTTCCCCCTCTGATACCATGTTAAAATATAGGCTACATTTTAACTAGAATGAGATAATTTTATTATGGTTCACGGCCTTACAATATATAGAGCTTGCAAATATAATAAAGCCATAGGGAATAGCCAGTAAGCTTGGCCATAAATAAACTAAGTAATAACAGACATTTTCATATACAAGGAGAATTTTAAGAGAATTGCCGGCAGACGGGAGAAGTTTGAGGAATTTGCAAACAGAGGAATAGACCGCCAAAGATGATGGCGGGGTGGTCTAAAATTTGGAGGAGGGAGGTTGGCCCGCCACCAGCGATGGCGGTGAGAGGTGTGACCGCCATCACTGATGGCGTGATTGGAGAGAGGGAAGGATAGAGGCAACGAATGGAGAGAGAGAGAGAGAGAGGGGAGAGAGAGAGGGGAGAGAGGGGGGACCCCGCCATCACCTATGGCGGTGGGGAAAGGAGAGGGGGGACCACGCCATAGGTGATGGCGGTGGTATATTTTACATTCAAAGTTTTCTACATAAGTGTATATTTTACACACTATAATTTGAGTTCATCATACAATTAATAACAAAAGGAACAAGATCTTACAACTTGAAGCAATGACTGGATCAAAAATCCCAAATATTGTCCAAGTTAAGAAGAGGGCCACCAGAAGAATGGTCCTTGCCATCGTAGGACGAGACATCGGCGTGCCAGTCGATGCTAATTCCGGTATCCTTCGAACGGCTCGCCATCGAGTTCGACACCTGCCCCTCCTTGCACTTTCCCGTGAAAGTCGTCGCCTAGCGACACTAGCATCAGTACAGAGCGGTCTCTCCATCGCTAGTTCCTCCTGCCGGTGGTGCAAGTAGCCTGCGTCGGCCGAGCCAGAGTGCGAGAAGAAGGGTTTGGAGGAGGGATTTCGGAGAAGAAGTAGGATGTGCTTTGTTGGTAATTTTCGATGTGAACGCAATTGGAGGTGGCGGGGGTCATGCTCATCATGATCTGTTGCTGGCTTGTCGTGCCTGCCACGCTCATCACACTTGATAGATCGACAGTTAAGGGGCTCTTCTTGATTCCTCCATTCTTATGGAAGACCCTACATACAACCCATTCTTCATGCAAGCCACCGACGTAATTAAGAGCTAAAATTAATTAGTAATTTCAAAAGAAAAAGAAAAACTCCGCCCCCCCCCCCCCCTCTCCTCTCCTCCACCTTTCTCTCCTCTCTTCATTCGCTGCCTCTCTCTCCTTCCCTCTCTCCAGTCGCGCCATTACAGATGGCGGTTACACCTCTCATCAACATCACTGGCGGACCAACCTCACTCTAAATTTTAGACCATCCCGCCATCATCTTTGGCGGTCTATTCCTCTGTTTGCAAATTCCTCAAACTTCTTCCGTCTGCCGGCAATTCTATTAAAATTCTCCTTGTATATGAAAATTTCTGAAGGAATAGAATCAAAGATGGCTAGCTACTAAGCTTGACCATCAAGAAAAACGAACCTATTTTATTTCAGCAATTGCTAACTTCAGAATCTGTAATGCAATCCGGATGTTTTAATTTATTTCTGATTGGATTTTTCTCATGTCATTTAAATGATGATGTTACCCTCTACTGGCTTTCTTCCGGTGCCGGTCTCAATGAAAAGAGCTGTTGCTTATTAATCAGTTGTTAGAAAGTTATACATTTTTTTCTACATATTTTTGTAGAACTTTATTCTTGTAAGGTGAAAAAATAAAAATGATTGGAAAATATATTTAGTAGAACTAGAGTTTGTTGGTGTAGTGAATAGGATTTTGGTGCGTATATGTACCCCCGCCTTTGAGAGAAGAAATGTTTATAGTGAGGGCCTGAAAAAGGTCCAAACACAGGTAGATCAGAAATGCCAAGCCAGATGTTTGGTAAAAGTAGGAGGGTAGGATGAAGACGCAGTATCATATAATAGGGGACCAGATGGTGTAACATTGTAGAGAAAATGCATGGCAGACATGACTATACTTGTGAGACTAATACAAGTAATTATAAGACAATATGATTTAGGTCTTAAAGCCTTTCACGAGAATGATATGATCTGTAGATTCACTATCTTGATCTTCCTTCAAGTATTATGCATCACTTTCAAAGTGTAGATACTGCAATCCCAGAGCTTACATCTTATACTGTAGCTGCATGGAGCCATTTTTATCAATTAACTACTCCTTAGTATCTTCATATATTTGATTGAATTTCTTACTGCAGGGTTCTGGAGCATCTTCTCTTGCGTGACACTTACACTAAAGACTCTGTACCAGCATTGCATAGGATCCGGTAATTAAGGAGTACTTGTTCTAGTGAATATGGATTTAGAGGAGTGATTTTATTTGATACCTTTATCCTTTGCAGTAAGTATCTTTTAGAGGCAACAGAAGAAGCGTCCATTGCATACAATAAAGCGGTATGATTTTTTTGAAAGGAGAAACTTCATCTTATTACAGTAACAATTTGAATTGCATGCCATTGTCCTTGGGCTCAGTTCTTTCTGTTAATATAAGGGTGAAATTTCGTGTTTGCTACCTCTTTTGATAATTCTGAAGATGGATTGATATTTTATTACAGAGGAAAGGCTAGTACTGACCTACCAGTTCTTAGAACTGATATACATAGAGGGCAAGACATGTGACGATGGTTATGGCTATGGAATGGAATCGTGAATAGAATAGAAGTTGTGCGATTCTAACATGGTCAGCCTTTTATCAACTGTTAAAAGTTATACTCGTAAGGTCCGGCTATTTAAATTTTCCTTCGGCGAAAAGTTTGGCAACGATAGAAAAAGCTTTATTCCAACTAGTTAGGGTTGGTTATATGAATTCTTTTCTTCAGATGCGCTCTCCATATGGATCATCTCTTCTCTAATATTAGAAACCTCATCCTTTCTCACATCCTCAAGTTGGACCAAAATGCTAATTGTAGTAATTATTTATATGCTTCTTCGCATGTTGATTATGTTAGGTGATGCTCTTTGCATCACCATTGTTACAAACGACAGATATATGTATTTATTTGGCTGTTGCAACCCTGGATTCGCATCAAACTTTAACATGTTCATACTATTTGCATATCCATGAACTAAAATTATAGGCGAGCTTTGCTCTTTGTGGAAAAGAGTTGAAACAACCTTTTTGGAGATTGGCTGCTATGGGGAGTAAAATTGCTTATCTGCAAATTACCTTTGATGTCAATCTTTTTGGTCCCTTGGATGCTTTTCAACTATGGTTGCAAATAAACAGAGCAGCTCGTGGGCTTGGCATGACAAAAGCTCGACTTGGTTTGACTCCGGTTTCTTAATGAGCCAAGCTTGAACAAAATTTTGAGTTAGTTTCCCTCAGAGCCCGTGAACAAGTTCGACTTGTTAAGCTCGAAGAGTACTCGGCTCTTTTGATTCGATTATGGCTTTAATCGATTAAGACACTCAAACTTGGTGCAGCTTGAGTCTATGTTAGTGTTTGAGAATGTTGCCTATGGACCAAAGCCTACAGTCTAAGACTACAATGATATAGAGCCAAGCCATATAATCAGGCCCTGTATTAGTGAGCCACTTATTACTGTTCTGGAGTCGAGCTTTATAATGCTCGAGCATGGGTAGCTCTTGTCGATGAGCCAGGCCGAGCTGCTCGGAAGCCAATTTGAGCTCGAGCTTGAACATTGTCTCTCGAGTTCGGCTCGTTAGATTTTTTTCATAACAAGCCAAGCTTGAACATGTAACGCTCAACTCGGCTTGATTGCAGCCCTATTTTCAACAGCATGACATTTGCACAAATCCTTTTTTGTACTGCATGCAGTTTGATGCTAGACATCTTGCAAAATGTAACTTTGTTATGACCATCTTTTTATATTGTGCACAATTATACACTGTCAGGTTACACGGCTACGCGAGTATCAAGGTGTAGATCCTCATTTCGATACAATTGCAAGACAATACCATGAGATTGTGAAGGTGAGGACCATTTAGCAAAAAAGTTGGTTGATCATTCTTCTGGTTCTCTTAATTACATCTACTGATTTGCAGAAACTGGAGGGCATGCAATGGACAATTCACCAAGTTGAAATGGACCTAAAACGGTCTCTTGAGCATGCATCGTCCTGAGTTTCTTGCAACATAGTAAGTTCATAACTAAGGTTGTTTACATGTCATGTGCAGAATAAGGATTAGATCAGTAGTTATTGTTGGTGATGGATCTGTTTAGAATCATGCAAATTTTGTATTTTATTTTTTACTTTCCATTGTTCTTTGAGGATTTTGTAATTGTCTGCAGATGTATTTGCTAGTCAAAGGATTGAATGCCTGGTATCTTATTTGCAGTGTGGTATTACCTAATCTATCAATCAACTTTTGGTTTGACGATTCATGTCTGGTATGGTATGTATCTATAATTCATTAATGCTACTTTTGCTTTCGTGGCCTTTGCTTTTGTGGCCTTTGCTTTTCATGATTTCAAGTTATGTGGTAGCTGCACAGCTCGTTTTCCCTAATGTGACCTGTGTTGGCAAAGATTATCATTCTACTTGAAGTATATTCAACCTGACGCAGCTTACTGATTCAGATATAGTTTATATTTCCTCCCCTCATTAAGAACCCGTCTTACTTCATTTTCTTCTCAACAACCTCGATACGCCTCATTTTAACTCGTGTGACCTCTGTCAGGCGGATCTGCTGTGTCATAGGATTGTTATGATATATGTACATTTCAAGCCTAGTGATAACACCCAAATCGACTACATATGCAGATATATCATATGATTTATATCCACCCATCTCAATATTTAATTTCTTGTACCTGCACGGAATTGCCTTCAGTTATCAAATACTAGCTTCTAACTTTGGCAACTCATGTTCTTCTCCAAGAGTCTTCTCAACGTCATTCAGAGACGGATTTGCGTGACTTTCATGTGAAAGAAGAATGGAGAATTTAGATGTCTTTACTCTTAAATGTGGTATACTAGACGAACATCTTACATTATAAGTTTTATAATGTTTACCCTTCTGTATTTAAGACCAAAAGAATGTTAAAGGGCATGTTCCTTCTTCAAGCCCTCTCGTCGGTCTTTATATTAGGACAGTGTGTGAAGCAAGAATAAACTCAAACGTGCTTTAAATTCTGCTGAATGGATAGAATTATTTCATTTACATGTGTGCTTTTCTGCTTTTCATTCGCTTATCTATTCTACTATATAATAGGAAAACTTGGTGGTGGAACTTTTGAATTCCTAAAATATCCTTGAGTATTTAATAAACAAGATGTTATATGTCAACTTGCATGTTATTTATGTTTAAGAGTCAAAACAATAAAGTTTGCATGCAATTTTTTTTTCCATACAACTTTTCATGTTCCAATGGTAATTTTTTCTTTCCTTACCATTTTCCAAAGGTTTCTCAACAGAAAATTTAAAAAAAAAAACAAAATTTGTAATTTGAATCTCTTGGTATTGTAAAATGAAAACACACACATAAATAATAACCTGGAAAAGACGAAAATAAGACAATTGATCTTATTATATTCTAATTACAATACGTGCAAAGCACGTACATGTAGACTCTAGTAAACATAAAATATTTTTTAAACCTTCCATCTCTCCTATTGCAAGGTGTAATGCCATCCCAACAAGACATTATACAGGTGCCCGATTTTCTTTGGTTTCCCATTACTGGTGATATCATTTATGGAGTCTTTCTTGATGAAGGTTATTGTCAGGGCATGAAAAATGTGAGGATTCTTGTATTGTGTATTATTTGTGGGTCTTGAAAATGACAAGGGTTTAGTGTGACCAAAATCTTTGCATGTGTTTGTTGAACACTTTGATTCAATCAAATTATTCAGAAAGCACTAGATGTCTCTTTATGTTGATTTCACCATCAACTGAATACATCCTATTGTTTAAAGGATATGGCTCAACCATGGTAAAATGATGGATGGTGGGAGAGGTATTAAACAAATTCGAAGTCTTTGTAGAAATAAAGGATGTAGTGCTTGTATGTGGTGAGATGTGTCTGGATTAGACTAGATGGATGGTGGGAGTGTTTTGTTAAAATATATACTTCGTATTTTTTTAATACAAGTTAACGCTCCAAATTGGTTCATATTTTTTATACTATACAACACTCCAAATTGGTTATATACTTCATATTTGATACAAGTTCACACTCCAAATTGGTCACCTATTATTTAAAACAAATTCAGAGGTTTATTTGTGGAATGTTTGCTTCTTTCCCTTTTTTTCAGTAGATAAGAAGTAAGTAAGAACGATCACACATGAATCCCCCCATAACACACCAGTAGGGGTGAGAATTATGTTTCAACTGAACCGAAATAATCAAAACCTAATAAGCCAAAAATTAAAAAAATCCAAAAGTGAACCAAAAATTAAAAAAAAAAATCTAAACTGAAACCGAATAAAAGACCATTTCATGTGTATGGGGCGTTGCAGTTCCGTTCTCATTTGAAAACCGAAGACCATTTCATGTGTATGGGGCGTTGCAGTTCCGTTCTCATTTGAAAACCGATTACCATCCTCCGCCTGCATTACTATGATTGCTGGCGCAAATTTGGTCAATATTTAGAGTTCATTTTTGTTCACCCACCAAAACTAGGGTGTTTGTTTTACCCTCCAATAAAGTATTAGCACATGTCAAATCTTTTAGTCAAAACCACTTTGAATGTCTATAAAACCACTTCCAAAGTGGTTTATGTTGAATGGATTTGACACATGTCAATTCTTTATTGGAGGGTGAACAAACACTATAGTTTTGGTGAGTGTACAAAAATGGACTCCAATATTTCTCAGCTTAATTTTAGTAGAAGCACAATTCTATCACTCGTTCTACAAAGTCCGAATCTCCAAACCCTCGTGAGATCTCGCTCCTCTGGCTCGAGAACTGCTGCTCCTGGGAGCCCACTAATCCACAACCCATTAGGATCGATTCGGTCCAATCTGTTGGTCTTACTCTTCTCCTCGCCAACGTATCCTGATTATGTAGACAAGGAGGGGTCTCTCGATAAAATTTTTAAAGTTTTTGGAAATTCTGCTCCCGCGACATGATCCAATTCAGTTTGTTTCGATGCCAATTTTGATGGAGCCTCTCCCCCCTCTAGTTAGGAACTGGAGCTGTTCGAACAAGCCCAGCCATAGATTTGCTGACTAACTGACTTTCTAACTAATTCCCAACTGTCTGTCTTGCTTCCCAATCTTAATTCCCTGATGGCTGCATCAACTACATTGCTACTAGTACCTCACTGATACTGTCACTGATGCTGGCACCAAAGCTTCATTGTACTACTGCCTACTGCATACATACTCCTTCATAAGGAAGCCTTCACACTGATCACTGTCGCTGACTGATACTGGTTTAGGCCTGCATCAATGAGGACCTGCATGGGCTTGAGCCTTACTAACTGATACTAGCTGGTTACTGTATGATACTAGCAAACTGCTGACTGATACTGAGCTTACTGACTGAGCTTAGGAGCTCGACCTTGTCACTGACTGATACTAATTGTGCCACTCACTGCCAATGTACGTACTGAGCTACTGTCCAGGCTCGATCGTATCAACGGGCGGGCATCCCTGTGGGGAAAGATTAGGGTTAGGGTTTCTGGAAAGGTGAATTCAGTCGGGAGCTGAAGAATTATCTATCTAAATGGCAGACCTCTTTTTGCAGGTGTTCCGATGGAGATATCGTCCGTAAAATATACGGGTACATGAATTTTTCGCCTTTGAAGAGGACGAAGTGGATGCATCCATAGGCGGCTCCAGGGGGAGGCAGGCTAGGCAGCTGCCAAGGGCCTCCTCTCCAAAGGGGGCCTCCATTTTTTTTTTTAAGCAGCAGTTTTTTTGGTCCAGTAAATAAATTATTGACCTGGGGATGTCCATAACTGTCTGGAGTAGAATCAAATAAAATCTATAAAAAAATATCACCATATTTCCAAGTCGTCTCTTCATCTCCTCTCTCCCAAAAAAATCTGGAAAAATAAATAAATAAAACGTTCTCTCACTTTCCACTTAGTATTTGCTAAGATAATATCATTTCTCTCTCAATTTCTAATAGGAGTCCATTTTTGTTCACCCCTCAAGACTATGGTGTTTGTTCACCCTCCAACTACATGGTGACATGTGGCAACAAAACCACTTTGAGAGTGGTTTTGTACTCACAAGATAGGTTTGACTTAAGACTTACCATATGTCACCATGTAATCGAGGGGTGAACAGACACCATAGTTTTGCGGGGTGAACAAAAATGGACTCTTTCTAATAGCATATTCTTCTTCTTCTTTTTCCCACTTAGTATTTTTCGGCGACCAAACCTGAGGCGATTTTACGAGCCACGACGAAAAGGAGCCTAATCCTTGCTTGAGTGAGGTTGACCTTTTTATTGCATCTATTCTAATTTTTTTTTAAGATTATTATTTTTATTTGGTGAGAGAGAGAGAGAGAGAGAGTTAACACTAGTGGCGAATAGGGAGCTTGCCTGGCCATTAAGTGATGTTGTTACTGGCAATTAATTTTTTTTATCCATATGCACGAATAATTTTATGATTCATTGCATCCAAAAATTTTGTATACGATTTCTGATTCCATCTTCTGTAAAGTTTTATCCATATTTATCTTCATTCTTGCAATGAAAAACTTTAGGACCCCTGACATAATATTTGTCATCTTCGACTATTTTGCATATGAATTATTATTTTTTATCCAATTTCTTTCATTCAATTTTTTATAGTATAATCTAAAAACATGCAGAAACATTGTTATAAATTTAGAATTTAGAGTTGCTTAGTACTAATTATATAATATTTTGGATTGGTTGGATTTTGCATTATAAAAAAAATTTAGAGAGGGATGAGGGCCTCATTTTTGGAACTTGTCTAGGACCTCCAAAATACTGGAGCCGGCCCTGGATGCATCTGATTCCTTGCCTGTCAGTAACAGTGATGATAAAAACACTAATGCTCCCAAGTGTATGGCTTCGGATCAGCAGCTAGGGTTCCCACAACCACAATATACTTCTATCCATTTGCAGGAAAGATGATCCAGATAGGAAATTATGTTAGTGAAATTCATCTCCTTGTAAGTTATTCATCTCCTTGTTGACCACAAGAGCTAGCTTAATTCGGTAACGCAAAAAATATTATAGTACTAATATTTCCCGCTCTTTTGGAATGAGGGAGGGGGACATGGTGCTTAAGCGCAAAAAATGGGAAGCAGTGATTGGTCTCCTCAAAAGGTGGTGCTGCAAGTAGTAGTAGTGTGGGAAAAATAAAGCCTATGCGAAGGAGCACTTTAGATTTCGGAAAGCGAGGAGAAAAGAAAGCTTTAATGAAAAAAAATTACAGAAATTTAGGAAATTTTGAGTTACATTCCAATTTTTTAAAATATAATTTAAGATGTATCCCACTGAATTATTATAATATATGAAACGTTTCACTTTTGACAAAAATTATCTATGACCGACGATGAACACCTTTGACAAAACATTTAGGACCAAAATACCTGTCATCATCATCTTTTCCGCGCACTCCCCATCTCTCCCCTTCCCCCCCGCCCCCGCTTTTCTTCGGTGTCGGCAGCCAGAGAGGAGCGACCAGCAGTAGCTAGCATCAGGGAGGAGACGCACGGCTAGACGGGAAGGGACAGCGCGGGGGAGCGGGGGTGCGTGACAAGGAGAGGTAGTGCGGCGGGGAGGGGAAGCGCGGGGGAGGGGCATCAATGCGGGAGGGGCAGTGCGGAGGAGCAGGAGCATGCGGCGGGGAGGGGCAGTGCGGAGGAGGGGCAGCGCAACGGGGAGGGGCAGCACGACAGGGAAGAGTGAGAAGGAGGTATGAAAAAAGTGAGGGTATTTTCGTCATAAACTTTCAGTCAAAGGTGTACTGTCAGAGACAATTTCCGTCAAAAGTGAATTTTTTTATGTATTATGGTAATTCAGTAGAGTACACCTTGAAATATGATAAAGAAAGTGGGCTGCAACTCAAATTTTTTCAAGAAATTTTCTACCGAAAACCATAGAGTTCAAGGTATATACAGTTTGTTAGAATTAGGGTTGGAAATCAATCGTCAATTTTGCCCTTAAGAATGAAAGAGAACGGAGATTAATTTTCGTTGTACAAATGCATAGGTTATAGAAAAATTGTATGCATTTGTACAGTAAAATTGATACAGTATAATATTATGATACATTTTGAGAGTCTAAATTTTATATAATCATTTTCTTAATTTAGGATTCTTGTACACTTTCTGTTTTTTTAATGAGAATTTGGTCACTTAGGTTTTTTTTGTTGCTTATTTATAGATACGAGAGACTTGATCTAAATTCTTAAATACAAAATTACATATCATTAGCTGATATACGTATGGGAACATGGTACATATTATTGATGTCATCCAGGTCGAGACAAAATTGACTCGAGCCACAGGAACATATGCTCAAATAATGAAATAACCAGCCACAATTAAGGGTGTGCAGATTTCGGATTTGGACCCGAAACCGACCCGAACCGACCCGAATTAACCATTCGGGTCGGTTTTGAAACGAGCGGGTCGGGTTTCGGTTTTAAGCTCAGATTAAAACGGTTTTTCGGTTCGGGCTGCGAATTTGGGTTTCGGTTTCCGACCCGACCCGAACCGAAAACCGAATCCATTATATATGTGTTTTTACATGTTTATCCCTCAGCCCATTTATAAACAAAAAAAATCCTAATCCTGAACTCATTCTCTCTCTATTTTTCTGAGGCTGCCGCTTCTTTCTCACTTTCCCTCAACGCACTCTCTCTCCTTCCTCTCCAAAAAAGTAGATCTCCGGTCTCTCTCTCCCTTTCCAAAATCTCTGGCTCCGACGAAGCCGAATAGAAGCGTTCAGTGCCGGTGCTGGTCTCCGTCGATGCGTCGGTGTCGCTGGCTTTGCGGAGAGTCTCGTTCGTGCAGGGTGCTGCGAGATGAGGCGTCGGTGTCGCTGGCTTCTTGCGGCGAGGCACCTCCGTGTGGTGAGGGAGCATCTGGTTCCTGTTGTCTCCGTCTTCCGGTCCGTTGTTATCATGTGTAAGCTCTCAATTGCACGAATTGATTGATCATGATTCCTACAATTTGAAGCATTTGGAAATGACCAAAAAATATTGTCCTTTGTTTTCTTTCTAAATATCTGAGTCTAATTTTGCAATGAACATCTGAGCCCAACTTTGAGCAAAAATTGATTCCAATTTTTTCCTTTTTCTTTTCCTTATCAATGTGTATTTGTTTTACAATTTGTTTGATATTTGAACTATTTATTTGATTTTCCTTGAAAAGTTCAGCTAGCTATAAAGTTAAGATATTTTAGTTTAATTTGTTAATGCCAGATATTTTTTTTTAGGTCAAAATTTTTTAATATAATTCCATTCTTTGTTTTAGGACAAAATTTGATTGAAACCGATCGGACCGAAAACCGATCCGACCGAAGTCTGTTCGGTTCTAGCTAATGCGGTTCGGTTTTTGGTTTTGAAAACTTCGGTTCTCGGTTCATTCGGTTTTGATGTTATAGGCTCGGTTGGAGCCGAATAGAACCGTTGCTCACCCCTAGCCACAATGTCTTGTGCCGTTCGGGTCTTGAAAAACTCATAGGTTTTCGATACCGGGCTACTGTTGATACAATTTTCAATCCCAACTATGGCGCATGTAAGCTTAGAAAAGCATGTCAAAGCCGGTGGTTAAGTAGACAGTTTGTGTAGAAGCTTGATTCAATTAATACACGGATTCGAGCTGAAAATATTAAACTTGACAGCTAGTCTTTTGGTTATCTTTGTAACGTTCAAACACATATCTGATTATAAAAGATTTCATCTTAGGGTTAATTAGTTGTCCCCCCCTAAGGTTTGTACCTATTATGGTAATTGTCCCTATTCTTTCAAAAATAAAGAAGACCCCCCGGGTTCTTAACGACCGACAAACATTTAACGGTTTTCTCTAGTACATATGTTTTGGACATTGATACCCCTGCACTTCCCTCCCTTTTCTTCTTCTTCTTCAACTTGTCATAACTGAAAGGCCGAAACCCCCAAATTAGACGAAGTTGGCAAAATCGATCAAGCCCTCCCTCTTCCATGGAAACGAAGATGCTGGTTCAGGTATGATCTAAACGAAACCATCTCTCTTCCTCATCTACGTGCATGAAAACCCCCAAATTAGAAGCCCTAAATCCTTTTTGTTTTCCTCTTTTTGCAGTGTTCGATTTGCAAGGATGAGAGCCACATAGATGATGAATGTCCCCTCCCAAACTCCCCATGTAACTTTAGGGGATGTAATGGAACTCGGAAAGTCAGAATTTCAACACGCCCACACAGCCTAAACAGACGATTCTTGCGCTGTAACACGATTTCCTGCAAATCGTTTGTGTGGATAGATGAAGAAATCCTAGGACAGAAAACCCTAATTACTTCAAATCGAGAGGCGTGCTACTGTTGTGGTGATCAGTCACATTTTGTAAGGAATTGTCCTGTAAAAAAATGGTGCTTCTGTTGAATGCAAATCTGCTAATTGTGCTGAAAAATTGAAGATCTTCACAAGCAAGAAACCACACAGCTATGGGAAGAAGTTCTTTGCTTGCAACAGACCTGGGTGTGATTATTTTCAGTGGCTTGAGGTATGCACACCAGTTAAGAGCAATGTTGAAGTTGGTTCAGGAAATTCTAGCATTGTTGAAGTTGGTTCAGGTAGCTCTGGCTTAGCTTCATCATCATCCAAAGACTCCATTGATTTGAAAATTCATGTCGAAGGGAGGTCATCTGTGGAGGTGAAGCTATATATTGGTGATGTTATTAAGGAGATGGAGAGGGTTAACTTGTAAGCTAGTTTAGTATTGTAATCAGGTTCTAGTATTTGTAATGGAGTGCAGTATTGTAATGAGTTCAGTAGTGTAATGGAGTTCATTGTAATGCAAAAGTAGTTCAATCTTAGATCATACCTGTAATGCAATGCAGGTGTTAATTGTAATGGAGATCATTGTAAGCATTAAATGAAATGCATGTGTTAATTGCACTCTCAATTTAGTAATGCAATGCAGGCTCATTCAGCTTTCAAGCAGGTGTAAGCAACCTGTAAGCAATTCAATGCAACTTGTAAGCAATTCAGGTGCAATGCAATTGAAGCAGGTGGAATGCAACCTGTAAGCAATTCAATGCAACTTCAATTCAGGTGCAATGCAATTCAATGCAACCTGTAAGCAATTCAGGTGCAATGCAATGCAACCTGTAAGCAATTCAATGCAGGCACATTCAGTTGTAATTCAATTGCACAGTCACAAGACTGACAACTCAGGTGGATAATGACCAATTCAATAGCACAGGCATATTCAGCTTTCAAAATTCAATGAAAGATTCAATGACCAATTCAATTAAATTAACCAAATCAATTGCTATTCACAATCATAAGGTAATCCAGAGATCCAGAAATCTGTCATTCATTGCATATTCACATACCATTCATTGCATATTCACATAACCATTTCACATAACCATTGACACAAATCCCATATTCACATACCATTTCACATAACCATTTGACACAAAACCCAAAAAACCCAAAAAGCAAATGAGTAGATGCACACCATCATCTACTCATTGCACCTCCCAGCTGCATTGGTGCTTTCTTGAGTCCCAAGGGCAAACCTGGGCTGGAAACATGTTGCACTAGTCATTCCAGAAGCCTGGGATGAAAAATCCCCAAAGAAGCCCATGCCATTGCTACTGCTAGGCACAACAGCACCATCGTATGCATTGCTACTGCCAGGAACACCGGCACCACTATATACATTTTGTCCACCACCTCTTCCAGCTCTCCCTCTTGGTCTTCTTCCAGCTCTGACTCTCCCTCTCCATCTAGTCTCATTCTCAACACCAGGAACACCAACACCATCACCTGCATTGCCAACACCACCTCTAGAAACCCCTCTCCCATTGCCTCTACCCCTCCTTGGTGGTCTCACATATGCCTCATTCTTACAGGTTCTACTGTTGTGTCCATACTCCTTAGATCTTCCACACCTGTTTGGCTTTGTCCTTGAACTTCTCCCCTCCTCATCAGCTCCCCGTGCTCTATTTATTTTGGGTCTTCCAGGTGTCCTCTTGTTTGGTGGGGGCAACACCAACTCTGTAGGCTGCAAAATTAAAAAAAAAATTGAGTAAATACATTGTATAACACTCTGTAGGCTGCAAACATAAGGAACATACCATCTTCCAAGTTAACATATCTGGAATCATTCTGATGTTTTTATTGTATAGCACTCTGTGGTTGCTAAGGTAGAAATATGGGCTGATGTTGCTGTATGCATAACAGGGGATGATTAGTTGAATGCATAACATAGAAATAATCAAAAAAACAAAATTAGTAAAAATTAGACTACTTACTCCTCATAAGGCTTCCTCCTTAAGTTCAATGCTACCATTGCATGTATGCAAGGTAATCCAGAGATCTGCCATTCATTGCAACTACATGTCCTAAACTCTACATTCACAATCCACCTTCTTTGAATGTTAGTAATCAACACTTCAGCTGGTGAGAGATCATTTGGAATATGGTTCCTTGCATTCTCTTCCTTTAACTTAAGAACTTTAGCTATGTTTTTTGTCAAGGGACCCTCCATGGCAGCAGCATTATCTTTCTTTTCATTAATGACTTCAATGAGCCTGAAGGTAAGCTGTTCCACAAACAATGTCAAAGGTAGTTCTCTCAATTTTCTAATCATGTTATTGAATGATTCACTGAAATTGTTGGTGACATGATCACAGATAGAAGTATTGTCAAAATGAGACCTTGTCCACGTCTGGGGGGGTATATCTGCCATGTACTCATATCCTTCAGGGCATACTTGTCTGAGCTCCTCCATCTTTGCCTCCCATTCACCAACTGAATATGCATATGCAGCATCATACAGAATATGTTGCAACTCCAATCCTTTCCATTTCTTCTGAAAGTTGGCATAAATATGCCTCATGCAGTACCTGTGCCTAGAGCAAGGGAACACCTCCATAACAGCATTGAGTAATCCCTTCTGTCTATCTGAGTAAAATGTGAAGGGAAACTCATGCATCAAGACATGCTTTAGCTCATCCAAGAAGATCCTCCACATCTGGTTGTCTTCAGTCCTACATACCATGAATGCCAATGGATACAACCCTCTATTACCATCCAAGCCAACTGCATTCAAGATCACACCTCCGTATTTTTCCTTCAAAAAAGCCCCATCTAAACCAACTACCGGTCTGCAGCATCTCCTTCATCTTTCTGTGCATACAAAATAAGACACGAACATAAATTCAAATCTACCATGCTCATCTTTATGAAACTTAACCCTATTTCTTGGATGAGCATTCAATATTTGCCTGCATAGTTCGGGGCACTTTGCATAAGCATCATCATATTTGTCAAACAAAATTTCTAAGGCCTTAATCCTAGCATACCATGCAATCCAGTAAGATATCTTCACTTCAAACCTTTCCTGGACATCAAGTTGAATGCATTTGGGAGTGTATTTCTTCCCTCTTGCCCTAAGCTTTTCCACAATCAACTTAGCAATGAAACTTGATCTCAAAACCCTATTCCTATTCTGCCTGGTAGACACACATGTGTGCTTCTCTCTAAAAGTTCTGATCTGATAAGTCTTGTTATCATTAAGGACAGATGCATGTACCCTCCACCGACAGTTAGGATCCCTGTATTTTACTGTAACTCCGTCCTTGTCATTCCTAACATATGTGAACTCATAATGATTCTTCAAAGCATGCTGCAACAGATGTTCTCTATACCTGTATACATTCTCAAATAACATACCTTTTTGCAACCTCAGTTCTTCTCCAAAATATGGAGGAATGGTTTCAGCTTCCTCATTTTCATACAAGTCATCACCTTCACTATTATCACTATCCTCATGAGGTATTTGCCCAATGTCAAACCCCTTGTAGTGGTTAACACCAAAATCATCACTCACTCCATCACTCTCCCAATCATGGTCATCACCTCTCTCATCTCCTTCATTGGGTTCAAATTCAGAATCTGTAGAGCTATCATTCCAGGATTCAGAACCACCCTCCTCAATTCCATAATCATCCTGCTCATCCATTTCAGCTATAGGTGGGACTGGTTGCTCCTCCATTTCAGCCATATGTGGGACTGGTTGCTCCTCCTCCATTTCAGCCATAGGTGGGACTGGTTGCTCCTCCATTTCAGCCACATGTTGGACTGGTTGCTCCTCTTCTTCAAAGATAGGTTCAAATAACCTCCTCCTCCTATCAGATCCTGTTACATGTTTCTTTGGAGTGGAATCAACCTTCAAAGGTGTCACCGCAGTCCATGAGACAAATAGGTGCCCTGTTAAGTCACCCATGCACATGTCCCTAACCATACCCAACACATCTCCATCATTGTTGATCTCTGATAGTTTACAAGACCCTAGGGACAGATAGAAGATAGATATCATATTCCCTGGAGGTACACTAGCAAGGTACTGGCAATGTCTCACAATATCAAAGTAGCATAACCTATCTACTTCAACATTTACAATAGGAGCACACATACCACCACTATAATTTTTCAATGTCAGTTTACCACTCCCCTGACCTCTAACAGTCTTCCATGTCCCATTCCAATGTACTGTGAAGTCGACATACAGACTATCCATCTACAAGCAAGAGAAAAAACAGTCACAAACCCACTCAACAAACCTCCCTGACCATGGATGATAATGGAACAGGAAAAGTTGGTCTACAATGTTCATACCAGATCCTACAGCGGTTGGAGACACGATTTCAGTCAAAATCTAAGGTCGAACACCTTACAGACGATTCTTCTCTGTCCCTCACCACCGCTGGAGGCGAGATCCTTCTGTACTTGCAGCCGATTCTTCTTCAAAAGGTTTAGCTGGACCTAGGGTTTAGATTGGGGATTCCAACATCCCAATGTCAAAAGGAATTTTTTTTTCCTTCAATGGAAGTTATGGCACTGTCGAATCACATCCCATCCGCGTTGAAGGGATGAGGACATTTTCGTCTTTGAGTTAAAAGGAAAATGAAAAAATGAAAAGAAAAAATTAATATGTTGACGGGTTTGACAGTCGTTAAGAACCCAGGGGGGTCTTCTTTATTTTTGAAAGAATAGGGACAGTTACCATAATAGGTACAAACTTTTGGGGGGACAACTAATTAACCCTTTCATCTTATCGATTTACTTGTATGTCAGATGTTAACAAATTCCAAAGATGACCATAGTTGGGGTTCTCTTTATTTAGATACAAGTTTGATATTAATTTCAGTGCAATTTTTTTTTTTTTGATAAGAAAGAGTGCTTTATTCATTAATAGAAATAGAGGGAGGGTACAAAGGAGAAATATCCTCAGCCAGTGGCTGGTTTAAACAAGCTGGGGGGAAACAAACTCCGACGAGAGGTTTCTTTCAATGGAGAATTTAGCCAGTGCATGAGCGGCTTTATTGGCAGTTTTCTTCGTAAAGAGGAAGGTTGGGCATTGGGATGGTGTGATCTCTTCTCTGATGGTTCTGATGAGGTCATTCATTCCATGGGATGACGCAGTTGCCTCCTTTTGCTATCTTGATCATAGTCAAGGAGTCGCCTTCGATAATTATGTTATCCATGTTGAATGATTTAGCAAAACGAACCCCAGTTGAATGGCATGAGCCTCTGCGACCAAGCTGCTGTCCGGAAAGAAGTTTGTCGTGGAGCACCAATTTCAGTGCAATTTAAGTTGACTTCCCTATATGCTATGTTTATTACACAAACCTCCGTTATTTTGAAAATAATTATACAGATCTTTCCTATGTTTTATATTTTATATAAAGTATTATTATACTAACCACCCTTTCTTTAGAATAAAATATAAATTACAGGAGAGATCCCTATAATTATTTTCAAAATAAGAAGGTCCATAATTATAGTACCCATTGATTTGGGTGAGGGGGTGGGGTGGGTTGTTAGTCTATTTATTTCTTAATTTCATGTCCCAAACAACAATTCACTCGCCTCTTTTTTACCATTTAAATTTAAAATTTGAGGGTGGTAAAGTCGGAGGATGTTATATATTATGGTAATTTTTTTTTTTTATTCCATTACGATTATATTGTAGTGAACCAAACGGACCTCAATGCGAACAGAAAACGTTAGGGTGGCATATGTTGTATCTAACAAACCCACATAATTAATTTGATTCTGTTTGAACATTAGACCTGGGTTTTTTTTTCCGGAGATATTATCTCATTTTTGGATTCGGGTCAAATTTATGTAAAACCAAATTCGAACCAGAAAAAAAATTGTGGGTTTAGTAATTTGAGTTCCCTTTTTTGTATCATCCTAAAAAATATATGGTAGTAGGTTATATATAAGAAAATGAGCTTGTTTGAACTAAAGAAAACTAAACCTGACGCTAAAAGTATTTCAGGTTTATATTTTGAAGCCTGACCCAATATTCATCAGGTTTATATTTTGTAAAACGGAGCAATTTGTGTGGGTATTAGCAAGTTATGTTACAGTACTGATTTTTGTGCATACATATTGTATGTCAATATAAGTAGATATATCTATGCGCATTTGTAAATAAAAAGTTGCTTTTGCTTGATAAATGCAGAAAGGACAAGTATTACTAATTACTATTTTGTTTCGCAGTTCATGTTTTGTGCAATTATACAATAAATTTGTATATTTTGATAATGATTATTTTTTGGCTACAAGAACCATCTCGTCTTAATTTTATTAATTTTATTCGCAACTTCCTTCTAATTCCCTTATTCACAATAAATGGTCAAAATTTACATTTCATATATTTTATTTTGTTTTACCTCCCAACTTTAAAACCTTTAGATTTTCAAGTATATATCTCCATTTTCCGATTTAAACATAAAACCATTCTCAAACATATATAATCAAGGTCATTACTCAACTAATTCTTATTGTCAAAATACTTTGCGATTATATGTAGAAAATTTCAGACCTAGATGCAGTAGTTGACGTCTGTATTCATGGACATTCACAAGCATGGATGGAACCAGGATGAAATGATGACAAGGACCAAAACTGACCAAAGAAGTAAAACAAAATCAGAAGTTTGTGAGGGAAAAGTACCACGTATTTTCTGAATTTTCAAAATGATAATGTAACTAATGAACATATTACAATATGATGGATAAAAAAAAAATGTTTATTTTTATCCAAGTAGACAAAATCCTTTTTTTCATTAGAGATAAATTGCAAACAATGAGAAAGGTTCTTTGTATTTGTTTACTGAATCATTCCTTGTATTAAGATAATATGAATTTTGCTGCTTCATGATCAATGGAAAATATCATACAGAAACTCTAAACGAACTGACTGAAGAAATGATGCATATATGAATCGATACCACGTGTCGGCCTCCCATTAGTCGATTTATTTTCACCAAACTCCAGCGCCCCTTCTTACGTCAGCCATACAACTCCGACCAATGAAAGGTGGACATGTGGTATACATTTTGTCCGTCGATTCTCCATCGGTCTGTGTGGAAGCATTGAATCTTATAACTAGAAGAAAATATATAGTTGTCTTCTTCTTCTTCTTCTTCTCTCGATCATTTATTTGCTTAAAAAAGGGTTTTAATAGGAAACTATGAAATCTAACCGAGGAATTGTCATATTTGTCCACAACATGCACTACATCATAATCACAAACCCAAAGCATACATGAAGAACTAAGCATTCAGTAAGGGTGTGTTTGGTTCGCGGAAGTCCGTCTTCCGGAGCTCCTATTTTACACTATTTATTACTAGTTCCAAAAAAAGTTCAACTTTCGTTGTTTGGTTAGTCATTTAAAAAAAAGGCTTAATTGCACTTTGCTACCCTCAACTATTACCATTTTTCAACTTTGTACCATAAACTATTTTTTGTAACAATTTGGTACCCAGATGTTATTTTGGACTAAAATGCCCCTACCTCTACCCCTAACCCTCCCCCCCTGCACGCTCCGGCCGCCCCCCCTGCTCACTCCGGCCGCCCCCCCCCCCCTGCTAGCTCCGCCCCCCCCGCCCCCCACCCCCCACCCCCTGCTCGCTCCGGCCGCCCGCCCGCCCCCGCCTCTCCCCTAGGCCGCGGCAGCACGGGAGGAGGGGGGCTGGGGAGGGAGGGCGGGGCGGGAGACGGGGCAGGGGGTGGCCGAAGCTAGCAGGGGGGGGGGGGTGGGAGGCGGGGGGGGGGGGGGGGGGAGCTAGCAGGGGGGGGGGGGGGTGGGGCGGCCAGAGCTAGCAGGGGGGGTGGCCGGAGTGGGGAAGGGGGTGGAGGGAAGGAAGAGGGAAGGGCATTTTCGGAATATTTGAAAAATTAGGTATCAAGTTGAAAAAAAAAATAGTTGAGGTACCAATTTGTTACGAAAAAAAGTTTATGGTATCAAGTTGAAAAAGCGGAATAGTTGAGGGTAGCAAAGTGCAATTAAGCCTAAAAAAAAATCGGAACTCTTATGAATAATAGATTCAAAAGTTTTCTGTTCATACTTTTAACTTCCGAAAAAAATTGGTCGACGAAACTACTTATTGGGTTCCGAAAAAATTGGAACTCCGAAAATACAACAACAACAACAATAATAATAATAATAATAATGATAATATTTTTTTAATCCATACAAAATAAAAATAAAAACTATCTCACTTCTAAACACAACTTCCAACAACCATCAAAGGAAGGAACTACAAAATATTAACTTTTCAACTCACTTCCAACAACCATCCAAATGAAAAAACTTATAAAATATGCGTATGCATGATACGCATATACAATGCGCACGCAAATTCAATACCTCCAAAAAATTTTATCTAGTTCTACTTCCGCAAACGAAACACCCCAACAGTAAAATTCTCTTTTCTACACTGACACACAGAGACAACTGATGGATGGGAAGGAATGCGAATATCCAAAGGGTTTGCATGGCAACGAGAGCCATTAATAACGGGGGGGGGGGGAACATGGACATCGCTGGAGAAGAGCTCGGGTGGATGGAAGTAGAGAGCATCAAACCCACTTGAAAGAAGCCACCAGAGAACAAGACAAGAAAAACTTTGATGAGATGACTGAAGTTACATTTCAATGGCACCAGTGAATATAAACCCCATAAAAAATTATATAAAAAAAAACCGTCCCAATGACCATTTTTTCGTATGAGTAGACAGTTTGATTGATGACACATTGCACCTTTTCCTTTACAACATTGAGCAAATTGAACAGCCAAAATTACAAAAAAAAAATTAGTGTCACGAATTTAACATTTTTGTCACACACTTTGTCACGTATGACACACTTTCTTTTCGAAGACTCATACAATGCTAAGAAATTAGAAAAAAGTATAACAAAATTAAAAACTTAAAAATATTAATTGAAGAATACTTATAAATTTTGACGGTAAAAATAATAAAATCTTCCACTTATTTATAAACTTATGAAAAATTTCTGAAAGCAAAATATTCTAAGAATTATTTTATATCCAGATATTTATAAAAAAACTTTTAATTTAACCAAAAATTCATGGACTGTCTAGAAAGATTCTCATTCTTCTGCATTATATAAAAAATTCTAAGAACTTCCACATAATCTTGATTCGTAGAAGATTACGCAAATTCGTTTCGGTGGAAGTAACAATATTAAGCGTGACAGTAGTCAAAAACAGCCAAAGCATAGATATGAACTTATCAAGATTAGGAAAAGACGACCTTAAATTAGAAGTCTCCGGACCGGCTTACACTTGTTGTTCCTGATCATGTACGAAAAAAATGCTAATTGTGAGTGTAACAATATACAAGATTTAATTAATCACTTTCAAAAGTTGAGCAAACCTACTGAAATATTATACATGGAACAATTCTACGTACAAACTGCTTTAAACAGCACTGCAGATTTTTGAATACTTGAAGTGCACAGTGATTTTGCAGATGGCAGATGCAGGAACATGAACCCTAGGAATTAGCAGCGATATCGACTCAAGTTATATATATAAAAAAAAAAACTGAGCTCTTAGACTTTGAAGCTTATTTGAAACGACATTTCTATGTTGCCTACGGATTTAGACCGCAGTCCTAACCTGCATGCTTAGAGGAGAGGGGACGGATGGGCCCAAAGTGGTGCAAAAGGGAGGGGAAGGGGCACGGACAACGGGGGTGACACGCCAGCGTGCGGTAAACCCAGCAGACAAAAGAGCATTTCCGTATTTGAATCTATGCTGAATCTCATTAACATATGCACAAATTAAAGAAGAAACCATCAAAAGCATATATGCAACAACAAATTAAATAGAAAATAATATTTTCTATGTAATTTTGTTTGTGATCGTGGACGTAACCGCATGCCCACGCCCACGTGACAACCAACTATTTGTTCCTCTGCTAGGGATCGGACCCCACCACTTAAAACCCGAAAGGAAGGCCAATGGAAGATGGCCACGTGACGGCAGGTCAGATGAGATCACAAAAATTGCGGTCAAAATAGCAGTAAAATGGGTTTATGAATGTAAAGGTTTATGAAAATGTTGGAATTTTTAGTCATAAATTGATACACGTACACTACTTACACTAGCTTGGATGAAAATTATGGAAACTGGTGGTTTTGGAACCCCAGGACATTTTCTTCCACATATATATATATATATATATATATATATATATATATATATATATATATATATATTAAAGTGAAGTTTAACAGCTACGAGAATAACCTGCAAGTACGTACTACAAATTAAAAGACACATGTATATATACCATTTCACTTATAAAAGAAAAAAAAGAGCACAAATTCATGGCAGAGAAATTTCATTACTGAGCTTAATTTCTGCATGTTATTATTATAGATGATCACTGCACATGCTTGCTTCTTCAGAAACTCTACTACCAAAGACTTATAAAGTGAAAATAAACAAACAATTCTTCTCAAAGAAATAACAATTAAACAGAGATAAATTAATATCACTAAAATAATTAGAACCATATAATGAAAGATGAAACATCAAACAAATGTTTCAGCCATTAATAAAACCCCAAATCTATGGCAACAGGAAGCCACAGTCCCAACACGTCCAAGAAACCTAAATAACTAGAAATTAAACAAACATATCATGTAAATCCGTATATATATTTCATGCAAAAATTAAACATATTACAATAGAACAAAGCTTACTGATCAAATGTTACTAACATATGTAGAAAAAAAATATAGAAGGGAGCTCCCTTCAGTCCAAGCAAAGAAAGTATAAGTTCGGACCAATCTCCCACATCATTCACTCATTTACCAAGCGAGCGTGCGCTTTGTCCTATCTTTTACTTAGTATTTGAATGAATGAGTTGGCAGTTAGTCTAAACTTACGATTTTCCACGAGTGGACAGAAGGAAGCTCTCGTATAAATTCCTATGAACCGAAAGAAACCCAATAAAAAAGTGAAAAAGAAGAGAAAAACCAAGTCGCCATCATTTTATGAGCGAATGGAGAGAGCGTCCAAAGTTCACTCTCCCGAGCTTATGCACATGGGGTTGAGATGGAAGATGTTCTTTAAATAGGCTTCAAAATGGGGATGACATCACATCAGCCCCCATATTAAGCATTACTATAAGGATTACAGCAAGTATAATTGCGGCTTTAAAATACTGTTTCCACTGGTGGAACTAGTAATTCAATTTAGATTGGGTTTAAATTAGGCTAATTTTAAAGTCACTCTAAGTTTTACTTAGACATAAAGTATGACTGTCAATAAAGAATTTGAATATTAGAATAGACTGTGAACAAAATTAGCAGTCCTCCTTAATAAATAAATATATATATATATAAAATTAGCAGTCATCCTTAATAAATATATATATATATATATATATATATATATATATATATATATATATATATATATATATATATTGAAAGAAGGTAATTGTGGTGAACGTTTTGTTGGCCCAATGATTACATCATGTTTTTGAATATGGCTAATCAGTTAAGTTTAACATAATGATGTCACTAATATTCATATACTCACTATCATGTTGCTACTTAAACTTAGCATTGTCCTAATTGTCCTATATTATATTGCTATGCTTGTATCGTACTGCAATATATTTTGCTGGCCTAACATGTATTTGTAGACATGCAGTAAGCATGATCAAACATGATCAAACCAGGACATAGGCAATGAAGAATTAATGATGCACTACTAAAATATCATCTAATAGCGACGTAATTTAGCGACGGCAAGAAATGACGTCGCTAGTTATGAAATATAGCGACAGCTTTATATACACGTCGCAAAACGTCGCTGCCTAGCGACGTTCCGCGACAGGAGTTTACTACGTCGCTGAATAGTGACGTTCAGCGACATATTATTAGCATATGTTGCCAATTTTGCGACGTTTAGCGACTGCAACACTTGACGTCGCTAATATTTTTACTTAGGGCACACCGTTTCCTTCTTTCCCCCTCACTCTCACTCGAAAATTCTAATTTTCCCCCCCCCCCCCGGCGACTCCCTCCCTCTCTGTCAGTGCCCTCCCACCCCCGGCGACCCCCTCCCCCCCGGCGACTCCCTCCCCCTCCGGCGAGCTCCTCCTCCTCGAGATCCTCCTCCTCGAGCTCCTCATCCCCCAATCCGAGCTCCTCCTCCTCTTCCTCAGGTAAACCCTAACCTAACTCCTCTCCCTCCTCCTCCTCCTCTCCCACGGACACACACACACGGACACACGGACACACATCGTGTCCCCAAAGACTCGTGTCCATTGGATTCGTGTCGAGTGAGAAATCACTCTCGTACTGGTTCACACTAGGTTCGTGCACTGTGTCCAGTTTTGGATGTGTTGAGTTTGGTTTGTTTTTGGACACATTGTGTCGAGTATTTGGACACGAGTTTGGTTTGGGAGACACGTACACACATGACACTTGTATATGCACACTTGACACTATGCACTCTCTATCTCTCTAGTATATAAATGCATAACTTGTTGAATGTATATATTGTGTCCCCTTGGTTATAGCTAGCCTAGTATATGTAAATATTTTAACCTATATATGTATGCCTATATATATATATAGTAAATATATAGGTAGTTGTGTGATTGATGGCTTGTTTAGATGTGGTAGTGTGGTAGTATGGTAGTGTGAGTGTGAGTGAAGAGGGATATTGAGATAAGTGTTAGATTGTGTGTGTGTGTGTGTGTGTGTGTGTGTGTGTGTGTGTGTGAGAGTGAGAAAGGTGAGAGGGATTTAGATATGTATCCATAAGTTAGTATCCTAAGTTAGATATTTAGGATAGTATCCTAGGCACTAATTTAATATCTTGTTTAGGATGTTAGTATCCTAGAGTTAGATAGGTGAGTTAATATCTTAGGAAACTAGAAGTTAGTATCCTAGATAGGTTAGTTAGTGTCTTGGATAGGTTAGTTAGTATCCTATTTATCCTAGATAAGTTAGTATCATAAGTTAGATATCTTAGGGTAGTTAGATTATGCTAGTATCTTGAGGGTATCAAGATAATAGGATATTAGGATATGGGCTAGAAGTTAGTACCCTAAGTTAGTATCTTGGCTAGAATTTGGTATCCTAGGATAGTTAGATATTCTAGTATCTTAAAAGTGTCCTAGATTAGTCTATGGTAATAGGATACCCTATAGGGGGGAGGGGGCAGGGGTAGGGGGGAGGGGGCAGGGGACAGGACCCTAACCCTATTTCGGACACGACTCTGTGACACAGGACACAGGACACAGGACACACACACACAATACATACATATATACCTATATATATAAATACACATATCTATATATATACATGTATATATATACTCACACACTTACATACACACACATATCTACATAATTTTAAGTATTTCAGCGTTATTTCTTAGTAGTTTTGAAATTATATGAAATAGTAGTCACCCTTACCGATTGGTTTTGCCGAATTGACCGGAACAAAGACCCCCAATGTCGGTATCGGTCAATATTTGGTATCGGTCGGTATCGGATCAGAATATGCCAAACCGTATCGGTATCGGCCGTATCGGATCGGTATCGGCCGATACTTTAAACCATGTATATACCATGGTTTTGCCTTTTAGTTGCAGGAATATGAGAGTTATTAGATGTTAAAGTAGGATATTAATTTATTAGTTATGATAGAGAGTTTGAGATAGATAGTTCATGTGAATGTTAGGTAGTAGTGTACAGTTCATAATTAGCATTGTTTAGATATTAGTTTCAGTTAAAGGGTTAGTTTAGATTAGGATATTAGTTTATGTTAGAAGGAACTGCCTGCAACTGCATCGTAGCTCAGGAATATGAGAGTTATTAGATGTTAAAGTAGGATATTAATTTATTAGTTAGGATAGAGATTTATTAGTTATTTTTATAAACCGTGATATGTTAAATGCCTGCAGCTGCATCATAGCTCAGGGATATGACTGAGAGGGTGACATGGTTGTCACATTAAGGGTCTTTGAGGAGGTGATATGTTGTGAAAAGATATATCCTTATAGTTCTCCTACGTAATGTTAAAGAAAATCCGTAGGAGAACTATATATAAGGATATATTTTTTCGCAACATGTCTTCTTTGTCAAAGACCCTTAATGTACCAACCATGTTACCGCGGTAATGGTATTGGGATACCAATAGCGATAAGGTAAAGGGTACCAATAGCGATAAGGTAAATGGTACCAACTTAAGGTATTGGTATTGGGATACCAATAGCGATAAGGTAAAGGGTACCTTGGTAGGTAATGACTAGAAATATGATATTTGACTTAGATTTGACCTTGTTTGACCAAGGTTGACTATTTTGACTGAAAGTCAAAGTAGAGTCAACATCTGACCTAGATTGGACTAAGAGTTGACAAAGTCAACTATAGGTCAACCCTTGACCTAGTTTGACTTTGTTTGACTTAGCTTGACCTTGTTTGACTTAGTACAACCTAGTTTGACCTAGATTGCATATCATTGTTATTAGTAACTGTCCGCTACTAATGTGTGTCCCATAATAAGACATAATATACGAATTTGTGCCTGTTGGATAATGTGTGTCCATCTTTGCAGAATTATTTCCAAATGGATATGAATTACTACTTGCGGAATCGTTCATGGATGTACAATCGTCGTCCTGATGATATGTGTGGTGTGCGGGATGAATACATAGCGGGAGTAGAGCAGTTCCTGCAGTTTGCTAAGGCGTTCCCTCAGTACATCGACGGCACCAAAATTAAGTGTCCGTGTGTGAAATATCATAACGTGAAATATTATCCATGTCATCATATGTAAAGTTTACGGCGTCGCTAAGTGGTCGCCCTACGTCGCTATACTGGCGACGTATGCTGACGTCGCTATCTGTCGCTCATATTAGCGATGTCTAGCGACACTAGAAGTGATGTCACAACTAGCGACGAATTGCGACCAAATTGTAATCTGCGACAAGCCTATAAGCGACATCCATGTTTCGTCGCTAAATACGTCGCTAATAGAAATTAGCGACGGATTTGCCCTTTTTAGCGACGTACTCTGACGTCGCTAAAAGGGGTTATTTTAGTAGTGATGGACCAAAGACGGCGTCATACAAAAAGATTTCTCCGAACCGCCTAGCGACCTATCTGGGGCCTCGTATCGGGGGTTCCGCTGCCCGGTCAGCGGACAGGGGTCGAGGGGGCAGCGCCCCCCCGTCGGGGGTTCGGAGATGAAGCCCCCGAAAGGTATTCAGATTTCCAGATCTGCTTATCTTTGGACGACTGCTGTCAAGAAAAAAGACGTCTTCATGACTGCTCAAATATCAAAAAAAAGGCGTCATCAAAGGGCTCTTGGTTTTTCTACTTGTTCCAAGTCTGTAATCTTCAATTTATTGAGTCTAGGAGAATGTGTACGTTGAGTCGCACTGAGTCATCTCAACCCCTAGACATATCTCTCCAAGCTCTACCATACAAACAGACTAATTTATGAACCAAGCCCAAGCTCCACCAAGCCCAAAAGTCCAAAGGCCATTCTGCCACCTAGGAGGCAGAGTTCGGGCCGAACTCTGCCCTGATTTTCAGGAACTGATTTTTAGGGTTACCAATTGCTAGCTGGTACAACGACCATATTTTTGAATTTTGAGGACAGAATTCTGGCCGAATTCTGCCTTCAAGACTAGTATATATATAAAAAAATATATATAGGGCATGATTTCAACCATTTTCATTCATCTCTTCATCATCTTTCTATCTCTCACTCTCAATCATCTAAGCCTTACTCTTCCAATCTACTAGCCACAAAACTTACTAAGCCCCAAGGTGCTCAAGTGCGATTCAGCTAGAAGTTTTTGTGCAAGAGTTGAAAAGAAAAGTCACTTGGACAATTCCAAGTTTTGCCACCTGCGAATCTGTAAGAAGTTGACGTGCTCTTCTGAGTAAAGACACGTGGTTGTACACTATTTCACAAATAGTGGATTTCAATCCTGAGCTAGAGTTCTCAGGCCTGGACTAGTCCTCCACGAGGAAGACCAGGTTAAAACTGCTGTGTCTGCAAATGCTCTTCTGATCTTTATTTACTTTCGTATTTTTCTCTGATTTATTTACTATCTTGATAGTTGTTTTGTGGAGGTGATATAGAGTTAATTTTTTATTTGGTGATTATCGACACAAACTCTATTCACCCTCTCTCTAGAGTTGCCTACACGTTATTTCACGCTTTCACTGGAATTCGATCTCCTGACCACTCGGGCCGCATGCATCTCTCTTAACCAATAGCCTAGAGGTCATTTGCTATATATATATATATATATATATATATATATATATATATATATATATATATATATAATTTTATCTTAATTTTTTGAAGAAGGTGTATGTATTTATCTAAAGCCGACATCTACAAGCAAGGATACTAAGGGAACCACCCTAGGTCAAAGGCAGACCCCTCACATAACCATTACAAAGTGACTAAATTACGCTCTACTCCATATCAAGTACGTCAGGTTAAGATTTTGAATGGAATGCTTCTGCGTTTGTGAACTCCTTTTAACGATTCAAGAGCTCACACGTATAGGGGAAGATGTTTACTTCTGTCCTCCCCTCACCTCCTTCATAGCTAACTTCCACGTCCAAACAGGATTGAGAACGACAAGTTGTCGGTCTTGCCCTTCTTTCACCTTCATCTCCTCCCCACTATCCCGAGTAGGAGCGATACACAATATTGAATGCCTCGGGACGGAGGGGGAAGCGGTCGAAGTGCCCTCTTCAGAACATAAACTTTTTGTATGTCTGAAGCTGTTGCATACCATATAAGTCGGAGGCATCCATTTGTATTCCACTTGTTGCTCAATCATATCACCACTAGGTACGCGAAGCTTAATCTTCTTCGAGAGCAGGTCAGAAACCTCTATCTCAACCGATACACGAGCATAGGCCAACTGAGTCCTCTTTGCAGTGGGGGGGGGGGGGGGTCCGTGCAAATGTGAGTACCAAAAATACTAGTCATTTTTATAATCATGAACATGCTCCAGAGATAGGGGGATAGCCATAAAAATGTATCAAGACCGGGACCGAGGTAAGCCTATGTCGCTGAAAGGAAGTCGTTGGAGTCCATCGTTTTAGCACAATAAATCTACTGTCAAACATCCAAGGTCCCCATCAAGTGTTTTGACCAAATTCTCGTATACAGGGGCGGATGTACACTGTGGTTGCACTGGGCTATAGCCCAGTGCAGACCCAAAAAAAGTTATTTTTTACATGTAAGGAAGATTAGCCCAGGTTGTCGGCTACCAGCCCAGTGGCAGTCTCCCCTCACCCCCTAGGTAATGATCAAAAGATCTGCTAGCTTCTGTTAGCTTCTAAAGGCATGGAATGGTTCTATAATTCACTAATTTAAATTGAACTACATTAATTCAAAGGCCTGGAATGGTTCTCCCTTGGTGTTTCTGTCAGCTTTCTAGTTAAGAGACTATTTTCTTGAACACCCAAACATTTCCATTTCTTTCTTAATGTTAACCATGAGTTTAATAAAGTTTATACATTTGTTATTAAGGTATTTTTAATTAAATATACTGATCAATATGCAGTTAAAGAGAAAGGTTGTTGTAGAAGATAATGTAGTTGCTGAAACAAATGAGTGGACTACTAGTTAAGCAATTCATGGTAATGCTGAATGATGTATGTGCTTTTGTCTTGGCTTAAATTTCTCACCATGCTGCTGGAAGTCATTCGATTTAACTGGTTAAATCTACTTTAATTTGATGAAACTAGTGTTGGTTTGTTGCTTTTGCAGATTCTCCTAACAACCCTTTCACCCCAGTTAGCACCTGCCGTTATGACAACTCTCTAGGTGACTGAAGTTAATCTTTTTATTGTGGTAGAGGTCTTGGTTAAATAAATCACAACCCTTGGGTTGAAATTAATTGAATATTTTTTAACTAAATAATCAATTTCTAGCTTAAAAGAATGAAGGATCTGCACAGCATCCTAACTAGCTGTTGACTGTCATGTACCACTATTCTCTTTCAGGCCTCCTAACGAAAAAGTTCATTCATTTGCTTAAACATGCACAAAACAGAATACTTGATTTGAATAATGTTGCAGAAACTTTAGAGGTGAGTAGATTATTATAGAACATTTTCTTTTTCTTATTTTCATCATCTAAGCATATTATACGCATGGGACAAGTAAAAGAATTGAAAAATTCTCTTGCATCTGGTGGTCGTTATGAGTTGGGACAAAAGTTTCCCATATAGTCAAACTTTATACCAAAATATGATGCTGAATATATAGTAGCCATATTAGTATTATATAATGTGTATATGCAAAGAAGTTTTACCAAGGTTTACTCTTTTATGTTTCTGGAGAATCTGCAATGTGGATGTGTTAATTTCTCTTCGAAAATGATATATCAAATTTATCATCTAATTTACAAAGAAAACTCTAGCGAATTTTTGGCATAAATTTTTAGAAATTTATCGTAACTATTAGTCTATTAACTAGCCCACCCTACTTCAAAATCCTGGCTCCGCCCCTGCTCGTATAAAGCAAAACGTATGAAGTAGAACCCAGTGTTCTTGTTAGATAATATTTGTACCTAATGTAAATCTGGCCCATAAGCCGGATAATGTAGCACTATATATATTGTAAACATACCCCATCAATAAGAACAAGGCATTATTATTTCCTACATGGTATCAGAGCCTCCCGAAAAACTCTAGCCGCCATCTCCCAAAAAAAAATCCTGACCGATCCGGCGCCGAACGCAGCCGACGCCCGCTCCTCCCGTGCCCGCCCGCTCCTCCCGCGCCGACGCCCTCCCGCGCCGATGCCGACCGCGCGCCCTCCTGCTCCCTCCCGCGCGCCGACCGCGCGCCCTCTCGCGCTGACCGCACCGACCACCCGACTGATCCCGGCGCATCCGACTGATCCCGGCGCATCCGACTGATCCCGGCGTAAGGTTTATCCGACTGATTCCCGGCGCTCGACGTCCGCCCGGTCTGCCCGGTCCGCCCGACGTCAGGATCCGTCCGGCCTGCTCCCGCGCCGATCCACCGATCCGTCGTCGTACGCGCCAGCCTTACGGCCTGATCGTACGGGCAGATCCTGCGACGATTCTGCGTCTGACCGCGCCTGACCTCGCCGCCGACCCCGTCCATCAGCGGTAGATTCGTCGGAGTTGTACAAATTTTTGTACACCCGACATATGCTCGCCCCTACGCGCCAGATCCGGCGCCCCTGATCGTGGCCGATTCGCCGTCGACCCCGTCCATCAGCGGCCGATTCGTCGGAGTTGTACAAAATTTTTGTACACCTGACATCCGCGATGGCAGATGATGCTGCGTCCAGCTACTCCGTCGCGACTGGCGGTGGCGGTACACACAACCCAAATTATCCTAATCCGAAGGATCCATATTTTCTGAGTTCTGCTGATCAACCAGGAAATATCATTACTCCTATTGTTTTTCGTGGACCGAACTATGCTGAGTGGTCTCGGTCGATACGTCTCTCCCTGATCTCTAGGCGAAAGATCACTTTTCTGGAAGGTACTGAAGTCAAACCTGTTAATGATGTTAGCAAATTGTTTGATTGGAGATGCGTGCAAGCACTATTGGTTCAATGGGTTCTTAATACCATTGATCCGTCTTTGAAAAAATCTTTGTCATACTTTGAGGAGGTTTATCCATTGTGAAACTTGTTGGAGAAAAGATTTGTTGTTAGCAATGGCACTCGGAAGCAACAAATTAAGGTGGCTTTGGCTGAGTGCAAACAAACAGCTTCGATGTCTGTGGAAACCTACTTTAAAAATTTGCAGTCTTTGTGGGATGAACAAGCTGCTTATTTCCTATTGCCTACTTGTACCTGTAGTGAACTTGCTGTAAAGCTACAGGCTATGAGGGATGAAGACCACTTTCAGGATTTTATGTATGGGTTGAATGCTGAGTTGTATGGTCATATCCGATCTAATCTTCTGGCTCAGGATCCTCAGCCAAGTTTAGATCGGGTATACCAGACAGTCCGTGAGGAGGAGGATATACGAAAATCTCAGGCCCAATCCGCTACTGAGGAGGTGTTGGCGCTGGCTATCAAGACTTCACCTCGTCTTTCTACTGCTTCTAATAGTAGAACATCAGATTCCAGGGACAAATCAGGTATGATCTGTACTTATTGCAAGAAAACAGGTCATGATGTTGCAACTTGTTTGCCAACATTGGCTATCCAGAGTGGTAGGAGACTCATCATCGGCGTAAGGGCGGACGTGGTGCTGGTGGTGGCAGAGGCCCGACACCACCGCAGAGATGTGATGGGGGACGTGGTGCTGGTGGCACAGGGGTTGTTCATCATGTCGTCGCTGCTGGTCATGGTGTCCCTGCTGGTCTTGCTGGGAGTTCGGCGGATATGATGCATGGTGGGTATCCTTCATCACTCTTAGGTGAATAATGGCAGAAACTGATGATCTTGCTGGGTAACGACAATCCTTCCGACCCTGGTCCTTCAAACTCTGATCGTCTGATGGGTAAGAATTCTTCTGTCACTTGGATATTCGATACTGGGGCTACTCTTCATGCGACAGGTTCTCGTGATTGTTTAGTTGATTGCTTTGAGGGCTCTGTCTGTCCTGTGACTTTGCCTGATGGGAGCACTATTGAGGCTGTTCTAAGAAGTAAAGTATTTTTGACTGCTTCATTGGTGTTGACGGATGTTCTTTACGTTCCGACATTGACTTGCAACTTGATCTCTGTCTCACAATTGATTGGTGCCAGAAATTGTGATATGTTATTTACTTCTGATTTGTGTTTTGTTCAGGACCGGAGTACGAGGATGGTGATTGGAGCAGGTGAACAAAGGGGTGGACTTTACTTCTTGGGGGAGGTTCCAGCTTCTTTGGCTTCGGTGATCCTGGCATACATAGAGAGTGATTTCGAGATTTGGCATAGTAGACTGGGGCATCCTTCAGATAAAGTAATGCAGACTTTACCTTTTCTCTCTGGTAGTAGTGTGTTTTCTCATAAGGCTTGCGATATTTGTCATCAAGCTAAACAAACTCGTGATGCTTTTTCTGATAGTAGTAGTCGTGCTTTGAGATGCTTTGAACTTATACACTGTGATCTGTGGGGACCATATTGTGTTCCGTCATCTAATGGGGCACAATATTTTTTGACTTTGGTGGATAATTTTTCTAGAGCTGTTCGGGTTATTTTGTTGGAGGATAGGTGTGTTGTCTATTCTATGTTTCTTAAATTCATTGCTATGGTGAAGCATCAGTTTGGGGCCGATGTACGTCGTGTGCGGAGTGACAATGGCACTGAATTTAATTGTTTACGAGATTATTTTTCATCTCAAGGTATATTGTTCCAAACATCCTGTGTTGGGACACCTCAACAGAATGGAAGGGTGGAAAAAAAATATCGACATATTTTAAATGTAGTCAGGGCATTGAGATTTCAGGGTTCTCTTTCTGTGGATTTTTGGGGGAAATGTGTTCTGAGTGCATGTTATCTGATTAATAGAACACCTTCTAGTATCTTGCATTTTAAGTCTCCTTATGAAGTTTTATATGGTTCGGCTCCTTCGTATGATCATCTACGTATTTTTGGTTGTCTGTGCTATGCGTATGATTTGAAATTCCGACATGATAAATTTGCTAGCAGGAGTCAAAAATGTATCTTTGTTGGTTATCCACTTGATAAAAAGGGATGTAAACTGTATGATTTGGAGACTTGTAAATTTTTTGTGTCCCGTAATTTTACTGGGTGTGGCTCTGCAAGTGAGATGTCTTCTGCGACATGACAAACATCTGTTGAGGTGCCGGGAGACGATATAGAGGCTTTTGGGATGGTGCCGGGTACGGTAGCTGAGGCTGGAGTGGTTGCCGGTGGCTCGGTACCGAGTGGCGAGGATGCACAGGTTGCTGCAGAAGTATTGACAGGGGAGTCCGCTGGGGGTGATGCGGATACTACTAATGATACAGGGGATACAGTGTTGCCAGAGGTGCCCGACGAGGTAGTATTGGGAAGAGGAATGAGAAAAAAATCACAGCCAGTACGATTATAGGACTTTGTGACGAATGCTGTTCGAAGTAAAAGTCCCCCCTTCACCTCAGTTCATCTGTTCCCGTCACTTCCTCAGGTACTTCGTTTCCTCTAACACAATTTCTAAGTTATGACATATTTACTGCTGGACACAGATTTTTTTTACAGCCATTACTGCAGGTGTTGAGCCTACTTCATATCGCCAGGTCTCGCGAGATTCAGGCTGGCGCGCGGCTATGCAAACTGAAATACAGGATCAGGAAGATAATGGGACATGGAGTCTTGTCGATTTGCCTCCTGGGAAGAAAGCATTGGAAAGTCGATGGGTGTACAAAATCAAGTACAAATCCGACGGAAGTGTTGAGCGCTTAAAGGCACGGCTGGTTGTGTTCGGTAATCATCAGGTTGAGGGGATCGACTATTCAGAGATATTTGGCCCGGTAGCTAAGATGCCTACAGTTCGGACGTTCTTGGCTGTTGCAGCCGTGAGAGGCTGGACTTTGCACCAGATGGATGTGCACAATGCTTTTCTTCAGGGAGATCTGACAGAATAAGTATATATGAAGTTGCCACCAGGTTTTTCGCATAGTGAACCCAATAAAGTGTGTCGCCTGCGTAAGTCTCTATATGGATTGAAACAGGCACCACGTTGTTGGTTTGCTAAGCTTGCTGCTTCTCTGATATCCTATGGATTTATTCAATCTCGTTCCGATTATTCCCTTTTCTCTCTTTTTAAAGGGAATGTAGAGTTGCATGTTCTGATCTATGTGGATGATATGATTGTGTCTGGTAATGACTCAGGTGCTTTAGATGCTTTCAAAAAGTACCTTAGTTCTTGCTTTCACATGAAGGACCTTGGTGTGTTGAAGTACTTTCTTGGTATAGAGGTGGTTCGGAGTGCAGACGGAATTTCCTTGTGTCAAAGGAAGTATGCTTTGGACATCATTTCAGAATGCGGCTTGATGGGGTCTCGACCTGCTGGTTTTTCCATGGAGCCCAATCACAAGCTGGCAGAATCGACTAGTACTCCAAAGATGACGGATGCAGAGCCTTATCGGAGGCTGGTTGGGAGGTTGATTTATCTCTCATTTACTCGCCCTGACTTAGCCTATGCTGTGCATATCTTGTCTCAATTCTTACAGGAACCTCGACAAGATCATTGGCATGCTGCTTTGCGAGTTGTCAGATATCTCAAACATGCACCAGGACATGGTATTCTTTTGAAAGCTGATTGTGATATCCGTCTTTCTGGTTGGTGTGATTCCGACTGGGCAAGTTGTCCCTTGACTTGCCGTTCTGTTACGGGCTGGTTGGTGTTTCTAGGGGGGGAGGGGGTCTCCTATTTCTTGGAAGACCAAGAAGCAACCAACTGTTTCCCGATCTTCTGCTGAAGCTGAATACCGATCTTTTGCTGCGCTTGTTTGTGAGTTGAAATGGTTGAAGGAGTTATTGGTGTGTTTGGACGTTCGCCAGGTGTAGTGCCCCGTCCCGCAAAGTAAATCGAAGGAATCGAAACGCCGACGGCGTTCGGCCTTAGCCTTGCAACGGCTTGCTCGGAGACATCGCTCAGGTGGGGTAGTTTCGGTGAACTCTCCTCATCTTTGCCTTCACATAATAAATCGTGTTTTCAACTTGCACAAGTTAGGCTTGATAATAAAAGCTACGCATCCACATAGCTAAGGGAATAATCCCGACGGGTCAAAATGAGTTAGAACATGGAAAATGTCCCACGGTCGGCTTAGAGTTGGTGCACGGCGTGCTTTGAAAATGACACTCGGTCCTTCGTCCCGTGGCTTGGGAGAAGGAAAGTTGGTCTGCGGTACAAAAGCTGAGAGTTAGCCTAAGTCATAGGCGTCGCCCGCACAAATGCTTGCTAAAGCATGCACGGCCCTGTCCCGCAAGGCTCGGCATAGCCTTTGCTCGTCCCTTGGGTTAAGTTGTAGGCTTGAGTGAGTTAGGCAAAGTTATGCCGGTCAACCTAAGTAATTCTACGTGCTGTCCCGCTCTTTCTGCGGTTGTCAAGATAAATAGTCCCACGACCCCAAGGCCCGTCATATGAAGTATGACTTGGGCGACAGCGTTGCGTCGAACACGAATCGGTTTAGAGGCACGAGCCACGGTTGGTTCAGTGGAAAGTTAGCCACGGTCGGTCGATACTTAAGGAAACACGTTATGTTCAAGTTAAGTTGGAAGGCTATGCAGTAGCCGTTCCCTGAGTTCAAAGAATGTTAAGTCTAAGCGATGGTTAGTCGCCGAGGCAACCCTGGTTAGGGGCTCTGCAAAGGAAGTATGAAAAATGGAAAGAGTAAAACAACCAAGTAAATGAATTGATCACATAACAAGCCCAAACTGTATCCTAAAACACTCCATGTAACCCTTATGAACTTGGACAACTTGTCGACAAGGGGTGGTTTCTTCGAGCGGAGACCCGCGGCCACGGGACCGTCTCGGCCTAGGAAGAAACTGGTTGTAGCCGCGCTGGTTAGGCACCGCTGGTTAGGCGATCGGTAAGGCGGGGACTTTCATCGGGGCTCGCTACCTGCGTTGAAAGGGTCCCGTACTGCCAGGCTACGTCCAAGGCGGCTGGTTAGGCCAATCCCATAACAAACACTTAATAATAATTGTTTTCAACTAACATGGTAAGTTTGGTGTCGGCACGGGCGGCAATCCGTGTGTGTGACGGTGGATTGAGTTGGATATGTATGAGTTAAAAGACACAATGTCTGAGCCTAAGATTTGGCTACAGCGAAGGCGACGTGCTTCGGCACGAGATGTGGCGTCGACTGTTAAGTTGCGAGTTAAGTCAAAAAGGGCCGTAGGGCTAGTTGTGTGAAGTTACGTTGAGTTGCTGGGCACGACCTCGAAATATGAGGCACGGCCGCGTTGTCACAACACAAGTATAGGCAAGACTAAGCGAGGAGGCGTTGCCTCAGAGTTATCGATGCACGAATCGAGTTCATGGCACGACCGAGTCGTTACGTCCCAGAGTTTGGCACAAAAGACAAGTATAAGTCGGTGCGTCGACAATGCAAGCACGAGAAAGGTCTAGAGGCAAGGAAATGGAGTCCTTCGTGTAGTTGCGTCTCTGATTATGGCCGTAAGGCAAACACGACTTGATAGGTTAACGTTGTTGGCACAAGCGGAGGTCTAGAGGCAAAGAGTGAGTTAACGTTGACATTACAAGCACGGGATGGTTCTGATACACAAGTTGCGCTAAGGCGCCGGTCCTAAAACTGATCCTAAGGCAAGAATAGAAAGACAATCGAAAAAGGGTTTATGTTGCACAAAGTAAATAAAACGTGTAGGTTTTGTATGGGTGGGCGAGGAGCTCACTCCACCAGTACAGTGGTACTGACACCCACACAGTATTTCATGTGCAGGCACAGGTAGAAGCTCGTGGCGCGGAGCTCGCTTGGATGCGTCGAGGCACGGAGTTCCTTGGCGATTCGAAGCTTGCGGCCGCGATGACTGAAGACTTATACAGGACATAATGTATGGACATCGCCTTCCGAAGCTTCTGCTGGATTCAAGCATTTGTAATCGAGAGATGAGAGAGAGCAGAAAGAATTGTAATCGAGAGAAAAGTGAGCCTGAGAGACTTGTAATTGGCCTTGCGCCCACAATGTAATCTTGTATTCAATATCAATAAAGAGATTCTTTTGAGTTACTTGGGTTCATGTGTTCTTCTTTAAATTCCGCTGCAATGTATTCAATGTTTCTGCTTTGGACTTCTGGGCGACGACCCCGTCGCCGCCGATGTAATCGGCCGTTATGGAATTGCCTTGCACGAGCGCAATCTAGGCTCGTGCGGCATCACGCCTTAGCGAGGACGATCGCTCCTACGGGAGCGGGGCGTGACATAGTTGGTATCAGAGCACGGCTTTACGTCCTTGGACCGTCGATTGAATTCTTTAACTTCGATGATTCCGCAAAACTCTGTTGCTTCCGCAAGTTGTTATCGTTGGTGCGCTCTCTCTCAAATGTCCCTCGGCATGTCCATACAATAAGTCTAAATATTTTCGAAAGCTCGTACAAGTACTCGGTCGAACGGAATCGATAGGGCCTTTGTGCCAAACGTTGCAAACTTGACTCGATAGAAAATATGTGCTAATGTTAGCAAAGTTGCACGTATGCCCGAATAGTCCTACGTCGACCTTAGCAAGTCGCGTGCATGCCTAATTAGTCCAACGTCGACCTTAGCAATTGAGCGTGCAAACTCGAATATAGTCCTTACGGGATGGCTATGCACACGGCCTTTTGGCTAAGTTGTGTTGCGTATCGCGCACCTCGACCCTTGGTGCAAACGAGTTGCGAGCGATATCAAGTATCGTTCGGTCGGGAATTGAGATATACTTAGAGTGTCTATCGATAGGAACGCTATCGGACTAACGCTTAGGCGTACACGGAAGATTGATTTGGATTTCGAGAAAATAGTACAAACGACTTAGTGTGTGCGTCGATACGACGCGAGCGACTACGCTAGCGATTCGTCGAACGAATCTGAAGGATGTCTTAGCGAATGACGCGAATGTGATTGAGGACTGGATCATATGGCTTAAATCCGAGTGGTGTATGTGATAGGTAAGAAGAAGAATAAGAATGAGTGTCGACGACTAGTCGAGTGGCTCAAGTCCGAGTGGTGTATGGTTCGTCTTGGAAATTGTTCGAATGAATATTGAGGATTACGAGTAAGCGGCGAGGCGATGCGATCGCGCAAAGCCTTAGAACGCGTCACGCTTAGTTGGTCGTGACTTCGAATGTCCCAAACGAGCGTCTCGTTCGGACAACTTGTGAATGAGCAATGCGAGTTAGAAAACGATTCGGAACGATGAATGAAAATGAATGGTCTTGATCGAGGAAACTTAGAGGATCGTACGTGCGATATCGGATTGATACAACTGAAATGCGACTTGAGTTTTGAATAATGATCTTGAAACGAGCTTGAGGAAAAGCGACTGAACTTGATCTTGAGTATTGAGAAAATTGAGGAATATCCAACTCGGACAACAGCATCAACGTACGACTCGAAATTGGTTGCAAAGGAAGATCGTCAGGTTACGCATATCGTCGATGGTATTGAGGCGTATCAAAGATCGATATGCGATAACTCGGGGGCACTCTGACTCGGCGAATGACGGTCGTGCAAATGTCATTGTTCCGTTGGACGCTATACTTGAAATATTAAAAATGTGTCGAGGAAAGGATAGACTTGGCTCGAGGACTTTCTAAGTTGAACGAATGACGATCGAACTATCGAACTTGGCTTGGATGAAAACTGGAATGTTTGGATTTGCTTCATCGACAACCACAATGTTGATGTTCTTGTCTTATGCGAGCGCTACTCCAGCCTCGCACATGCGTCACACCGATTAGGGCGATCACTCTGCGTGAGCGCTGGTATGGTGATTCATACAGCGGGAGTGGTCGAACTTGTACGGTGCGACAGATTGTGCTTTGACTTGTGGCTTGACACGAAGTTAGACTCGAGATTGAATTGGTGTGCTTGTCGATTGAACTTGAGGATTGAGTAGGTCCAATCCGCGTATCGAGAATGAATGAGTCTAAACTCAAACAAGAGTTACGCCCCGATGAGAATGATTATTCCGCGGGAGCGTTGCGTGGTGATTCATGAACCGCCGTGGATAACCGGACTCGCGTGAGATTGGGGCACAACGTATTGTCGAGCGAGACGACCTCGTGATCGAATACATGAATTGGTTAGAATTGGTGAATTGAAGGGATTCGAATACGCGCAACGAATGCGCTGATGCGAATAGGTGATCGTGCTTGATGTTTAGAAACCTGAGTGACGCGAGCTTGGGTAGAAAATCCTGTACTACCGACTTTGGTTTGACCCTAGGATTGGGGTCAGTGTTGGCATTATTGTTGGGGAACTATGATTCCAATCCTGACATTGACTTAGCCTCGAAAAGAAATAGCCTAGCGGTTAGGCGAGATGCCCTGTTTCAAGTGTTAGCAATCGGAATGATTGATCTTGAGGATTAGAATGCATGGAAATCACGAATATAGGAAACCCTGCTCACGAGACTCGGCTGACATGCATATATTTCAGGGACGCCTGGGTATGTGTACGATGCGACTCGAGTGAGAATGATAAATTTTCTATCATGCGGCTTGGCTGAATGCATGTATTTTGGGGACGCTTGGAATGCGTGCACGATCCAGCCAAGTGATACAACGAGTTCAAGCAAGGCTTGAAAGATGGGAGTGTGTCGAGATCTTGAAGTCGTGTTAAAGGAAAGATTGATAATAGTACGAGCGTGGCTCGGAATCGAAGGAACGCGTAGGGGTGTGCGTACGATTAAGTCTTAGCCATAGAAATGGTAGGATGGCTTGCCCTCAGGAAAGTCTCGAGGACGAGACTTGTTCTGAGTGGTGTATGTTGTAGTGCCCCGTCCCGCAAAGTAAATCGAAGGAATCGAAACGCCGACGGCGTTCGGCCTTAGCCTTGCAACGGCTTGCTCGGAGACATCGCTCAGGTGGGGTAGTTTCGGTGAACTCTCCTCATCTTTGCCTTCACATAATAAATCGTGTTTTCAACTTGCACAAGTTAGGCTTGATAATAAAAGCTACGCATCCACATAGCTAAGGGAATAATCCCGACGGGTCAAAATGAGTTAGAACATGGAAAATGTCCCACGGTCGGCTTAGAGTTGGTGCACGGCGTGCTTTGAAAATGACACTCGGTCCTTCGTCCCGTGGCTTGGGAGAAGGAAAGTTGGTCTGCGGTACAAAAGCTGAGAGTTAGCCTAAGTCATAGGCGTCGCCCGCACAAATGCTTGCTAAAGCATGCACGGCCCTGTCCCGCAAGGCTCGGCATAGCCTTTGCTCGTCCCTTGGGTTAAGTTGTAGGCTTGAGTGAGTTAGGCAAAGTTATGCCGGTCAACCTAAGTAATTCTACGTGCTGTCCCGCTCTTTCTGCGGTTGTCAAGATAAATAGTCCCACGACCCCAAGGCCCGTCATATGAAGTATGACTTGGGCGACAGCGTTGCGTCGAACACGAGTCGGTTTAGAGGCACGAGCCACGGTTGGTTCAGTGGAAAGTTAGCCACGGTCGGTCGATACTTAAGGAAACACGTTATGTTCAAGTTAAGTTGGAAGGCTATGCAGTAGCCGTTCCCTGAGTTCAAAGAATGTTAAGTCTAAGCGATGGTTAGTCGCCGAGGCAACCCTGGTTAGGGGCTCTGCAAAGGAAGTATGAAAAATGGAAAGAGTAAAACAACCAAGTAAATGAATTGATCACATAACAAGCCCAAACTGTATCCTAAAACACTCCATGTAACCCTTATGAACTTGGACAACTTGTCGACAAGGGGTGGTTTCTTCGAGCGGAGACCCGCGGCCACGGGACCGTCTCGGCCTAGGAAGAAACTGGTTGTAGCCGCGCTGGTTAGGCACCGCTGGTTAGGCGATCGGTAAGGCGGGGACTTTCATCGGGGCTCGCTACCTGCGTTGAAAGGGTCCCGTACTGCCAGGCTACGTCCAAGGCGGCTGGTTAGGCCAATCCCATAACAAACACTTAATAATAATTGTTTTCAACTAACATGGTAAGTTTGGTGTCGGCACGGGCGGCAATCCGTGTGTGTGACGGTGGATTGAGTTGGATATGTATGAGTTAAAAGACACAATGTCTGAGCCTAAGATTTGGCTACAGCGAAGGCGACGTGCTTCGGCACGAGATGTGGCGTCGACTGTTAAGTTGCGAGTTAAGTCAAAAAGGGCCGTAGGGCTAGTTGTGTGAAGTTACGTTGAGTTGCTGGGCACGACCTCGAAATATGAGGCACGGCCGCGTTGTCACAACACAAGTATAGGCAAGACTAAGCGAGGAGGCGTTGCCTCAGAGTTATCGATGCACGAATCGAGTTCATGGCACGACCGAGTCGTTACGTCCCAGAGTTTGGCACAAAAGACAAGTATAAGTCGGTGCGTCGACAATGCAAGCACGAGAAAGGTCTAGAGGCAAGGAAATGGAGTCCTTCGTGTAGTTGCGTCTCTGATTATGGCCGTAAGGCAAACACGACTTGATAGGTTAACGTTGTTGGCACAAGCGGAGGTCTAGAGGCAAAGAGTGAGTTAACGTTGACATTACAAGCACGGGATGGTTCTGATACACAAGTTGCGCTAAGGCGCCGGTCCTAAAACTGATCCTAAGGCAAGAATAGAAAGACAATCGAAAAAGGGTTTATGTTGCACAAAGTAAATAAAACGTGTAGGTTTTGTATGGGTGGGCGAGGAGCTCACTCCACCAGTACAGTGGTACTGACACCCACACAGTATTTCATGTGCAGGCACAGGTAGAAGCTCGTGGCGCGGAGCTCGCTTGGATGCGTCGAGGCACGGAGTTCCTTGGCGATTCGAAGCTTGCGGCCGCGATGACTGAAGACTTATACAGGACATAATGTATGGACATCGCCTTCCGAAGCTTCTGCTGGATTCAAGCATTTGTAATCGAGAGATGAGAGAGAGCAGAAAGAATTGTAATCGAGAGAAAAGTGAGCCTGAGAGACTTGTAATTGGCCTTGCGCCCACAATGTAATCTTGTATTCAATATCAATAAAGAGATTCTTTTGAGTTACTTGGGTTCATGTGTTCTTCTTTAAATTCCGCTGCAATGTATTCAATGTTTCTGCTTTGGACTTCTGGGCGACGACCCCGTCGCCGCCGATGTAATCGGCCGTTATGGAATTGCCTTGCACGAGCGCAATCTAGGCTCGTGCGGCATCACGCCTTAGCGAGGACGATCGCTCCTACGGGAGCGGGGCGTGACACCAGGAGTCTGCTATGTCGGTGTATTGTGACAGTCAGTCAGCCTTGCACCTGGCTCAGAACCCGGTATTTCATGAGCGCAGTAAGCATATTGAGGTGGATTTGCATTTTGTTCGCGATGCTATTAGAGATGACACCGTAATAGCCTCGCATGTTCCTACGTCTTCTCAACTGGCTGACATCTTCACCATGCTCCTTGGAAATGTGTTTGATTCTTTACTTCCCAAGTTGGACATTTGTGACTTGCATGCTCCAACTTTAGGGGGGGTGTTAGATAATATTTGTACCTAATGTAAATCTAGCCCATAAGTCAAATAATGTAGCACTATATATATTGTAAACATACCCCATCAACAAGAACAAGACATTATTATTTTTCTACAGTTCTATCCATCGGAAGAAGCTAGATCTAGGAATCTGGATCATATCTCTTCTTTTGTTAGATTATTTGACAATTCTATCGGTTGTTTTAATTGGAGAAAACTTTTACTTGCACACATACAGCACTTTGGATCATTCACAGTCACAACTTAGGCGCATATATGATTAATTTGTCGAGAGTCAATATTTAGCGCTTTATAACTTACTCATTGCTTTAATTACATACCTACATCGCACGTGATTCACGAATAATTAGTGATACGTACGTACTGTACATGCATGTATGAAGAACACTGGATTGAAATAATTAAGTGATAGATTAAGAAAAAATAAGAAGTAATAACTAGAGTAATATTAACACAAGTTATACTTATGTGTTGTAACGTTAAGAGGATGAAAAAAATGAAAAATATCGCAGTATCCGTGTGCCAAAGACCAAAGGCAGATAAGGGGGCAGATATATGGGAAGTAAAGATCATTTTTTTTAATCACGGTTCAATAGAATAAACTTCTAATGACTTTTATCTTTTTATTTTTTATTTTATTGTAGTTCACTATTATATAGGATCGAACTTGAGTGACACTAGTGGTTACCGAAAAGAGACATAAGATTCTGACTGAGTAGCGAAAGATCAGTGGATCGAGTTTAGGATAGTGGAACACAACGTACACAAAATGACTAACATCGAACATCTAAAAAAAAATTACAAAATATAATATCGATCAAATTGTAAAACACTTTAATATAGATGAAATTATAGCCCATGCCAATTTTAAATACTGGGTCCTCCTTGCAATACAGTGTCTTGGATCATAACAAGGGAACATATTTGGCACTTCCCATGGTCAAATAGTGTTCTCGTAGATCAACCACCATCGACAAGAAGCAAAACGGGAGAGCAAATGAAGTGGTAGAATAATTTACTATTCTCTTTAGGGCCTGAGACACATGGCTAGCTACTAGATGTATATGTGAACCGACACCTATTAGGGGTGCAACTCGGGCGGATTGGATCGGATTTGAGGTCAACTCGAGTCCAACCCGATAGATCATAAGCCTAGCCTGAGTCCAAGCCCGATCCGACTTCGGGTTCAACATATGAAGCACAAGACCAAGTCCGGAGAATCGGGTTGGGCTCAGGTTGGGTCGGGTCCATCGGGTTTATCGGACGCTAATATGATATTTGAAATAATTTTAAACAAGAGTAATATTAAATGCATAATCAAATAGCAATCAAGTCTCAATCATTACAAAATAAAACTGAAATGAGATTTAGGACAAGGAGTTGAAGAGTTCGGGTGCAAAAAATTATAGTTTAAACTTTTTATTTAAGTAGTATGAAACAATATACCTCATATATATATATATATATATATATATATATATATATATATATATATATATATATATATATATATATATATATATATGTCGGGTTTCGGGTTCTTCGGGTTACCCAACACATGAACCCAAGCCCAACCCGATTTTTGATCGGGTTAAAATATTTTAACCCGAATCCAAATCCGAACCCGAATATCTTCAACCCTAACCCAACCCATTAACGGGTTTACCCGATCGGGTTCGGGTTTAGCCCGCCCGAGTTGCACCCCTAACACTTATTAGAACATCATTAGTAGTTGGGACTCTCAAACAAAATTTAGAGCCCAATTTTTTTTTTTAAAAAAAAAGTAAATATAGAATGTGTTGAATTTGTGTAAGAATAGTAGAGAAAGATAAAGTGAGCTTCGGTCTCAGAGACTGTGTGGTCAAAAATTAATGTAGAAAAATAATAATATAAAGTATAGAATGTAGAAAGTTGGGCTCCAAATTGGAACTTACTATTCTACAAAACGAGTTATTACAATCTAGAATCTAAAAATTGGGAGGCCCAACCTTTAGCACCTATGGGTGGAACGGGACCAAAATTATAGAAATTGGGACTACGAATGTGACTTATTATTCTACAAAATGAGTTCCTACATTCTAAATATAGAATATAGAAAATGGAATGTGCCTGCTCTTACAAAAACAAATGAATTCATACAACAAGATTTTTACATGTCCTTCCTTCTTTATGTATCTTCCAATTAAGAATTGAAATGACATGTTATAAATGTTATACTATAAATATATAATTCTCAACCTTCACTATTATAATTTTAGAGTTTCGATACAGTAGCATTAATTCATGTTAAAGATTTTGTCGCTTCAGAAGTCCCTGATATTGTAGCTAGGATAGGATTGAGGGATTATATATTTATATTTAAACTAAATAGAAATAAATATGAAATGCAACATATTTTGAAGTTTTAATCACAAGAATAAGAAATATCGATTTTAGCATGATCTACCGTGAGTGTATCCCATAGTACCAGCCGTGAAAGAAAATTTAAGAAATTTTCGTCTACTTTTGTAAACAAGAAAAACAAAATGTAATATATAAGATTAATGCTATTCGTACCTCTAAATTGTTCCTCCAATACATTTCTCCTAATGTGGCAGCTGACGTCGCATGTTAAATAATATTATGTGTTATCTGGCATGACCGATGACATGGCAAATTTTAACCCAAAAAGTTAATTATCCAATTTTGTCCATATTAATTTAATGTTAATATTAATTAATATTAATATTAATATTAATGTTAATGCTGATTTTAATGTTAATGTTAATATTAATATTATTGTTAATGTTAACGTTAATATTAATCTTAATGTTAATGTTAACATTAATTTTAATCTTAATTTTATGTTAATGTTAATTTTAATTTTAAAATTTGCTACGTCAGCTGCCACATCAACATGTCACGTCAGTTGCCACGTAAGGAAGGACGGTTTAGAGGTACAATTTAGAGGAACAAATAGCATTATTCAATAACAACCATAATGTGCCTACACCCAGCCGGTTGCACCCAATGGTCCTCAACTAGGTCCCGAAAGACTTGCAACTTGGTCCGCAGACCCTCAACTCAGCCCCGAATGACTTACAACTCGGCTTGATGCTATGACTTATAACTCGGCTTGTAACTCGGCCTGATACTATGACTTATAACTCGGCTTGTAGGCTCGTAGCCCAACTAAGGTCCACAATTCGACTCGTAAGCATGCTCTGCCCGTTGTTTCACTTCCACCATTTATTTTAGGGCTCGTTTGGATCAATTTTTGTATTCCTAGGTTTAGGTTTTCAATTCCTTTCCATTGGGAAAGGAATTCAACATTTTCATACCGATGTTTGATTAGGTTGGGAATAGGTAATTCAAAATTTTAAAAATTTTTATCTCCATGTTTGGTTTACAAAGGGATAGAAATATTAATTTATTTAGTTTTTCTTTAATACCCTTTCATTAATTTCATGATGATTTACATGTTTTGTGATAGAAGTTGAAAATTTGAAAATAAAAAGAGGGTATAACCGTCCAAACAAAATAGCCAAACATTATTCCTAGGAAAGCAAATTTATTCGCGAAATCTTCATGGTGGGAAAGGAAAGTGATTACTTTCCTATGTTTGGGTGTCAAAGGAATTGAGGAGGAAAGGAAAGCGATTCCCAAAGAAAGGAAAATTAGGGGAAAAAGTGATTCCATCCATCCAAGCAAGGAATCACTTTACCACTTCCAAGTATTCACTTTCCTTTCCAAATTCCTTGATATTCTCAAACATCGAAAAGAAAAATCAATAAAAATCTTAATTTTCCAAAAAAAAAAAAAAAAATGTCAAGGAATTGATTCCTTTTCCTTCCATTCCGCGAACCAAACGAGGCCTTAATGTTTCAAACTGGTTTAAACCCAAACCACTTGGAAGAATGCCTCACACCCCACACTTGGACACATATGATAGCCATCTAAATGCCATCTTCTTCTTCCTTCTCCTCCCACATCCTTTTCATTGATGAAAGTAGTGTCTCCAAATTAGTCATGGCTTCTGCCTTACTCTCCTATAGGGAAAGAGAGATGTTTGTTGTATGGATACCATGAATCACGGAACAGTAGGGGAGAGTGTTGTGGGTGGGTTTTTTCTTTCCTTTTCAGCTCAAAAAAGAAAGAGGGAGGGAGCTTCCTATTAAATTTACGGAAAACCCTTTTGGCCTGTGAGAGGTGACCTGGCCTACATCCTATTAAATTCGAATCTTACTGTTGAGACACAGCAAAAATAAATCCAAAAAATAACTTTTTCAGAAAAAATTCACAATCGTAAAAATAAAAATTTACATGGTTCAGCCAAAATATTTACTTTTATGGACGAGAGTGATTCAGTTACACTATAAAAAAGAAAAAAAAAATTACAATAGTTCTTTCAACACTTTTCTCATTACTCTCAAGAACACTCTACCACAAAGATAAAGATAAAAAAGAAGACAAAACTCTATCAAACTTTTGTGTTGAACATATTCAACTACTTTCATTGAGCATAATGATATATCTCAAGGAGAACTTTCAGAACTCTTTATATAGAATAGCACTAGTCATAACCCGTGCCCATAGGGCATGGTTCATTTAAGGTATTATCCCTCAAAATCTTGGACCCCCAATTTTAAACGAACAATAATAATTATGGGGCCCCACTCTCAATAATGCTCATCCACAACCATTATGAGTGCAAACCCCACTCTTTGGATTCCCCATAAAATTCCACTCTCAATAATGCTCATTCTCCATAAAATTCCACTCTCAATAATGCCCATCCACAATCATTATGAGTGCAAACCCCACTATTTGGATTCCCCATAAAACTCCACAACCGTTGATTCACCAAGATTAAATCCCAACCACTCTTTATCTTGGCACAGTTAGCCCTAGGATTCAAAAACCTTTGTGTTTTGTATAATAGATGATATATATATATATATATATATATATATATATATATATATATATATATAATAAAAAAAATAATGATGGTAGAATTGAAAAAAATAATGATTTATAGTAGTTTTTAGTTATGAGCAGGAATATTATTGTTTTAAAAAAATTTAGGATATTAAGTTAAAAAAATTAGAATTCCAAATTAAAAACAGAAATAATTGAGAGTGAAATTGTAATTAAGTCTTAAAAAAAAATGGGAGAATTAAAAAGACTGCATATTCCCTCTTTCTCCATCCTGGTCACATCAGATTCTCTTGGCAGGCTGCAAAGGGTCATGTCAACTCTAAACAAAGGCTGGCCATGGACATGGCTACGAAAAATAAGGGTACCATACCTACCTACCCACCCACCCACCCACCCATGGTTCAGTTGGCTCTGGCACTAACACCGCCATCACATCCCCCAACGTCCAATCACACACACAGGTACAGCCTACCTAGACCCCATATTGCATGGAAACAAAACAAGCCTTGCCTTTGCTTTTCCACTTTGGCCTTGGGGACAACGGACAAGTAGCCAGCTACTCAATCTTGGTTGGATCTACGTGAGTTAGCTTCTTGTTCTTTATTACCATCTTAGAGCATCTCCAACCCTATTGTTCATGGTTTTTTTCGGGCCGGTCCGGGCCGGCCCACGGTCCAAAGGCTGCGGGCCTGACCGGATTCGGGCCGGTCCAGGATCGGCCCAGTGTTAATTGCGGTCCGGGCTAAGCCCGGCCCAGTTTTGTTGCTCTGGATCCAGTCCGGCCCAGTGGACCGGACACAATTAGGGTCGGTCCGGGCTGAACCGGACCACGGGCCGGTCCGGGCCTTGGGCGGTTCGGGCCGGTTCAGGCCGGGTTAACCGGACCGGCCCGGTTTTTTGAATTTTTTTTTTTTTTTTACAGTTTTTTTTAATTTGATTTTTTAATCATTTTCTTTTGTATTTTAATTTTAAAAATTTGTAACTTAAATGTTTATAAAATGTTTATACAAAATATTTATAAAATGTTTATAATTTTATGTTTATACAAATGTTTATAAAATGTTTATAAAATGTTTATACAAAATATGTTTATAAAATGTTTTCTTTTTAATACAAATGTTTATAAAATGTTTATACAAAATATGTATATAAATGTTTATAATTTAGTAATACAAAAATGTTTATAATTTAGTAATAGTTTGTAATACAAATGTTTATACAAATATATACAAATGTTTATACAAAAATGTTTATACAAATATTACAAATGTTTATAAATATTTATAAAAATTAAAAAAAAATATTTCTCCCTCTTCCTTTATCCGGGCTTGGGACCGGCAAATGCTTGTTTGGCATAGGCGGAGTTAAAAAAATATTTTTTTTTAAAGTAAAAAATAGTTTTTGAAAGTATAAGTTACAAAATTTGAATAGTATAAGTTAAAATTAAAAATTTGAAAAGTATAAGTAAAAAAAAAAAAAAAAGTTTTTGAAAGTATAAGTTAAAATTTAAAATTGAAATGTATAACTTTAAATGTACATACCTAATACCTTGCACCGTAGCCTCATTGTTGTTCGCCTTCATGCAATGAAAGCGATTCCAAATCCAGCTCGTGGATGTCATGATCTTCTTCATCTTTCTGGTTTTGTGTTCTTTTATCGGCATTCATCCAATCTTGTACGCACACGATTGCTTCCAAAATATCGGGCTTCAAGCGGCTCCTCCTATCGCTCAACATCCTCGAACTTGCACTAAAACAGGACTCCGATGCTACCGTCGACACCGGAACCATCAGTAGATCACGTGCTATGTTAGAAAGAACAGGAAATCTCTTGTCGTGTCTCTTCCACCATTCTAAAACGGCGAAGTGATCTGGAGTCTCATCTTCGTCTTGATAAGAGTTAAGGTAAGCAGACAACTCTTGAGTAGGTTGGGAAGATTGCTTTTGTTTCTTCCTTTGTAGTATGCGACCGGCTGCTGATAGCTTAGACGCCAAGCCGGAGCTACTACTAGCCCCCCCTTAGTTGGTCGGGTCGACGTTGCTCCTTCTTCGTACAGTATAACTAACCTGTCCAAAGCCACTTTAACTTCTGCCTTCATGTCAGTAACGTCTATACCCATATATTCTCCATATCCATCTAATAAAACCTCTACGCCATCCAATTTGATTGTAGGATCAAATATGGAAGCCAAACAATATAAAAGAGGTACTTCACCCCAATATTTCCTAAATTTGGCTTCCATATTTCTCACCGCAATTTCAAAATTTGGATAATCTCTATATTTAGAAAATAAATAAGACATGTTACAAAGTTCACGTAAAGCTAAGCAAGATGTGGGATAATAAACACCAGAAAGAGTTAATGTAGCATTGTAAAAAACTTCTAAAAATTCACAAACACTTTCAGCTGCTACCCAATCATCATCAGTAACCTGATAGTCAAAGGTGACATCCGAAGTACAATAATATGTAATAGCACTCTTAAAAGGAATTGCAGATTTCAACATCAAGTAGGTAGAGTTCCACCTAGTTGGTATATCCTTCACAAATCTTCTAAAAGTCATACCAAAATGTGCGCAAGTGCATGCAAAACTTTGTTGTCTACTTGGAGACGAGTTTAGGTGGAGCAAGCATTGTCGCAGAGTGTCTAAATGGGGTTCAAAAATTTTTAAACATTCTTTAACAACTAAGTTAATTATATGGCAAGCACACCTAACATGCATAAGTCTACCTTCTAAAATAGGCTTAAAAATTACTGACAAAGAAGACATAGCAGCATTGTTGTTTGATGCATTGTCCAAAGAGACAGAAAAATTTTTAGCGTGAATATCATATTCACGCACGTGTCTTGAAATCTCACTTGAAATTACAGCACCCGTGTGTGGACATTCTATAAGTTTAAGACAGATGATGCGTTTTTGCAACATCCATTGTGCATCTATATAGTGTGCAGTAATACAAATATAAGCATAACTCCATTTAGTAGTCCAAATATCAGAAGTAATAGCTAACTTACTAATATTTTCAAAATCCGCTTTCAAAGCGGCTTTCTGCTCGTTAAAGAGACGAATGGCCTCCTTTCGAGCTTGTTGCCTACTCACTTTAGTAAAGGAGGGGTTTAGAGAAAGTGATACATAATCTCGTAAAGATTCGCTTTCACCCGTCGTGAAAGGAAGTTCGTCACGAATAATATGTTTAGTTAATTCGGTTTTATGCCGAGCAGCTGAGTAAGTAAAGTTACCAATTGAAGAACCGGTGGCGCCAAAGCTTATTTGGGTTTGGGACGCTTGAAGTATGTCCTTCCCGTAGCAAGTGTCGTAGTGTATGGATATGGTCCCGGTGCCACCGCCCTTCTTCCATGCGTACTGGTTGCAACATTTCTTGCATTGCGTCTTGTACGGTTTCGGTTCACCCTTGGCATCTAAAACAAACGAACCATCAGGATTAGTTTCAAAAATCAAAGTAAAATAATCCCAATACTTAGAACTTTTTTTCTTTTCAGGACGTTGGGTTGTACTAGCTACTTCCGGAGGAGATGGTTGGCACCCCTCCGGAATCGGATTAGTGGCTACTTGCTCAGGTGGAATTTCAGTACCGTCAAAAAAATTATTAAAATATTGGAAAGTCTGTCCAGCAAGATCAGGTTGATTTGAACCTTCACCAGCCATATATAAAATAAAATAAAGTAAACTACGTTAGAAGAAAGTAAGGGATTGAGAGAAAGATCGGGAAGCCGTAGAGCCGGAATGGAGTTGGGAGGAAGATCGGGAAGCCGTAGAGCACCGGGGAGGGAAAGCAGTAGAGCACCAGAGCACCGGAGAGGGAAAGCAGTGTAGTGCCCCGCTCCCGTTGGGGCGAAGCACTATGTAATAGGCTCGTGCCAAGTCAGACATGGTTGGGAACATAGATGGCTAGTCGGACTCGGCGACGAGTTTGGTATACAAAAACCATGGCATCAATAAAATCGATTTGGACGAGTGATATGAGTACCGTTCCAACTAATGGATCGACTACTGTTGGAATAAGTCCTAGATGCGGTAGGCGGCGTCTTGGCGAAGGAACTCTAAAGGGAGCGACGCAACCCGTCTGCCGTTGGTTTTATTGGTTTTCTTGGCTTTCTGAACGAATTGTTGCGTGGATTTGATAGTGTGCTTTCACGTCGATTTCTGAATGCGCCTTTGGGAATTTTGAAGGAAGGATTGAAGGAAGGGTTCTAATTCGATGCTCGTGCCATTGCAGGAGTTCGTGTAACTGACGCTTGACCGTCGCGAAGCGTTCTCCTACTCTCGGCGCAATCTCCTTAGGTGGGTGGTTCTTCGGCCCCTTCTTTTCTACTCCTTCCTGCCAACTAAATTCTTAAAGTTCAACGTTCAAATCGATGATGCTAACGGAATGTATGCTTGCCACTAAGATAAAGAGCTTGGGATAATATATCAACCTAGAGAAGTTAACTCTACGTCCATAAGTTACACTAAGTAGAGAAAAGATAAAGTTCTGAGAAAGAGATAGAATATATTCATGCCATGCAAAACACAACGATGAAAACCTTGGTGGCGGTACATCATGCCTCGGGGAATTTGGTGCCTACGGGATGCTAAATCAGAACGTACGGTTTCGGGGGAAGGGACCCTTGCGCGAGTAGGAATGATTATGTGATTCGATAATGGTTACGTTATGCAATTTACTTCATACATATTAAACTGTTCATACATTCGCATGGTCAAGGACGACTTGTGCACAAGGTGAGCTTTCCTCGAGACGGTACCCGGGGCCCTAGGACCGAATCGGCCTAGGAGGAAATTATGGAAATCGTGCTTCGGCGCGAGGCATTGCGAGACCTCCAGTTAGGCTCGCTACCTGGACTGGAGGGCGCGTCGCAAGGCTACGTAATCGTCCTTCTTGGTGTCGATATCACCAATGACCGCATATAGGATAGATTGCATGCTCACCTATTGTCTTGTGCAGGTGGTAAGTATCATGTATATTTTGTGCAGGAAAGGAGCACGGCCGTGGTAAGAATGCCTTTAAATGGGTTATGTTGTTATCGTTTAAAATGTGCCTTCGATATGAACTGCAACTCATATAGTTCTAAATAGAAAGATCACTTCGTATGCCTGAATCCTTAATAAGCAGTATCGGTTTAGACGAGTGGGTTCGTCCCATCCACTAGCAAGTGTGCTAACCCCCAACTCCCCAGGTAACGAGCGTGCTGCGGGAGCTCGAGACTAAGCTGGAGCTGAAGAACGGGAGCGGCACGAAGCTCTCCTATTTTGAAGTATTTTGATGCCCAATTCAGACCGAAGGCTTTTGTTCAAATGTATAAAGGGGCATGAATGTATGGAACGTCGAGGATTATTTCAAGGCGAGCTTGTCGATAGTTTTCTTTTGTGTTTCAAAGATGTAGCCGCAACGGCATATGTAATGTAAAAATGACCTTGCACATATTTTGCAAGTTTATGAATAAAAAGCTAAGTTTTTTCCTATGCTATGTTGTTCAACTCTCTGCACTGTTTAATTTCAACGCGTCGAGTCAAACAGGAATTTCCAAGCGCACATCCTTGCCTTGTGCAAGTCTAATAAAGACTTGCACGGTATCACGTCCCGACCCGTGGGGATCGATTTATATCGAGTCAAGGCGATGGCGACCGATTCGGCGAGTCGGGGCGTGACAAGTTGGTATCAGAGCACGGTTCACACCTCGGACCTTCCAAAAATACTTTCTTTAGATGATGCCGTTGCAATTTTTCAAAAACTATGCTTTTCGACATATGTGGCCTGAAATAATCGTTCCATACATATAAGCCCGTAGATATTTTGAGAATACTAACGGGTTTGCTCAATTTTGTAGGAATGACGGAAAGACTTGGTGTCCCCACATTGATTAGCACGGATAGCACCGAAGGTGCGACGCCTAGCGAATCTGCCATGGAGCGACTACTACGCCTCATGGAACTCCAACAACGTCAGTCAGAGATGCAGCAACGACAACTACAGGAACAGATCCAGGCCCAAGTCAGTGCCCAACAAAAGCAAATGGACGCCCTGACCAGGATCGTGAGCACCATAGTGACGCAACAGAACTCGACGACCGTCATGTCCGAGGAAGAAGTGCAAGCCGAAAAGACAAAACATGTATCTTCCTCCTCCCTGCTCAAGATGACCAAGTTTAAGAAAATGAACCCGCCGGACTTCAACGGTCGAGCAGAGCCTGACGAAGTCATGGGGTGGCTAGTGAAGATTGAGAGTCTGTTCACTCTCCTCAACATCAAGGGGTCCAAGAAAGTCGGGTGTGCAGCGTTGCAGCTCAACTTGAGGGCCTACGACTGGTGGGAGGCAAAGAAACAGGAACTCCAAGGGTCCAACCCCAGCGCCAAGATCTCGTGGGAGACGTTCAAACGGGCCTTCCTCGAGCAATACATTCCTCGTGCCCTTCGTCGACAGAAGGAAGAGGAATTCATGTCCTTGAAGCAAAGAAACTTGTCCGTTGAAGACTACGATGCGAAGTTCGCAAAGCTAGCAAAGTTTATCGGGGCTTTTCTGCCGAACCCAGAGGCGTGGTACGAGCGCTTCCAGCAAGGCCTGAACGAAGATTTGCGTCGGGACGTCATGAACCAGAGATGCCAGACGTACAGGGAATCATATAACGCCGCTCTTGATATGGAGCGGGTCTTCGGTCGAACGTCGCAGAAGGGCGGATCAAGCATCCGCAACAACTTCAACAAGCGTCCTAACGACGCGGGAGGATCTGGTGCACCAAAGCGCCAGAACACGACCGAGTATCGGAGGCCTCACCCAGGCGTACCTTGCCATCGTTGCGGCAAGATGGGACATCTGGCGGTCGACTGCCGAGGGAGATGCTTCAAGTGTGGCCAGCTAGGTCACAAGACGGTAGATTGTCGAATGGGGAGGGCGAACCAACATCCACCAAGGGACGTCCAGAACCAGAACAGGGCGCCTCCCGCCCATGGCGCAAACGCGGTGCCCGTGAACCCACAAAATCGCCAAGGGGCGCAAGGTCGAGTCTACGCACTAACGCGGGACGAAGCCTATGCGTCCGACACTGTCATGACAGGTATACTACTCTATAAAAATATGCTTGCTAGAGTATGTTCGATTCGGGTGCAACGCATAGTTTCATATCTGCCGACTTTGTAAAAGAAAATGAATTACCTATGCAACTTTTAGATATGATGTCACTTCCCATTCCCAGAATACGTATTTCTAGAATGCATGTACTATTTAAACGTATTTATTTAATATTTATCATGTATTATTCTGTAGTTAACTTCTTTTAATTTTATGTTAATTAATTTTCTGTAATTTTATTTCTGTATTTTACTCTCTGCTTTAGCTTTGCTATGGGTTCGGTTCAGAATGGTTTAATTATGTTGGTTCATCATGAACCGAAATAAACCCCCACCTACTACCACCCCTTCCATTTAAAGTCCATCCCCTTTCTCTCTCTTCATTACTTCACCATTACTCTTCTTCTTCCTCATAACTCTTCCACCAACCTAGAAGAGATAGGCAAGTGCCAACTTGCTTCTTGATGGATCTCCATTTTTGTTGTTCCATTGTCTTCCTCTCAATATTCTAAGACACTTTAGTGCTTGGCATTTTTAATTTCTATGGATAAATTCTTTTAGATCTAAGTTTATAGTATTTTCGAATTTCTTGGGTTTTGATCTATTTAACATTGTTATTTCCAAGTTTTGATGGTTCCATGTTGTAGAGAATTTCGTTCTACCCCATTTTGACCTATGGAAGTCCAAATTTGGACTTACGGTGAAGGTTTTATGAAGCTTGGAAGCCAAGGGTTCCATGACCATCCTTCTCAGGTTTTCTGAGAAGATGGGTCATTTCACAGCCGCATGAGAATCTCATTTCTCAGCCGCATGGATTTATTATTTCCCAATCTCATTTCTCAGCCGCATGGATTTATTATTTCCCAATCTCATTTCACAGCCGCATGAGAATCTCATTTCTCAGCCGCATGGATTTATTATTTTCCAATCTCATTTCTAAGCCGCATGGATTTATTATTTTCCAATCTCATTTCTCAGCCGCATGGATTTATTATTTTCCAATCTTATTTTTCAGCCGCATGGAATTATTTATTTCCAATCTCATTTCACAGCCGCATGATAATCTCATTTCTCAGCCGCATAGATTTATTTATTTCCCAATCTCATTTCTCAGCCGCATGGATTAATTATTTCCCAATCTCATTTCACAGCCGCATGAGAATCTCATTTCTCAGCCGCATGGAATTATTTATTTCCCAATCTCATTTCACAGCCGCATGGATTTATTATTTCTCAATCTTATTTCTCAGCCGCATGGATTTATTATTTCCCAATCTCATTTCACAGCCGCATAGATTTATTTATTTCCCAATCTCATTTCTCAGCCGCATGGATTATTTATTTTCCAATCTCATTTCTCAGCCGCATGGATTATTTATTTCCCAATCTCATTTCTCAGCCGCATGAGAATCTCATTTCTCAGCCGCATGGATTAATTATTTACCAATCTTATTTCACAGCCGCATGGATTAATTATTTCCCAATTATTTTCCTCAGCTCATGAGATTATTTATTTCCCAATCATTTCCCACAGCCGCATGAATCATTCCTCAGGAGCATGAGATTATTTATTTCCCGATTATTATTTATCTCCCAATTTTATTTCCTGAATTTGGCATTAATTAACATTGATTGTTATCTTGATTTATTATTGATCATGCGTTCCTAGATGGAACTAAGAGACTGGCTAGTCGTCTTATTGAATTAAATGGAATGAGACACGTTCATATTTGCAATCGATTGGCCAATCCCGAATATTGACATAAATACATGCAAGCTACAATTTATTTATTTATTTTACGAAAGCAGCATGTGTACTTTATGGTCAAGGCATAATTATTCCGTGGTTAGTTTTAATTGTTGCATTACGCTATGTAAGACCTACAACCTAACCGCACGGGTATCGTTGTAGAGTTGAGCATATCGTACTTTGTACGGAAGTACTCATTCTGAAATGACCATGATCCACGGCATGAGATTTCACTTAACATAGAGGCTACTAAGTTAAATAAAATAATGATTGCATGGAGAGAATGGATTTCCGAGTTCTTACATGGCAGCCCTCTTTGGTACTATTAGCGCCCAACAGGCCGGCTGGTTCCCACAGATACTGCAATTCTGCCACACGGGCAGGGAGCGGTATCTGCTTATATTATTGTATATTGTATATTGATGACGGGCGTCCCGCTGGGACTCGTCTAATTCATGATTGGCACAATTGATTGATTGGATAGACTAGCCTTGCTTGCCCATAGTAAGAACTGAGAAATCCTTATTGCATAATTCCAGGATAACTTGGGACTCGTAGTAGTAAGCCGTAGGAGTTGGATGGCCGTTTAAGTTAATTTGTTTGTGTACTGTACCTACTATGTTACCTAACTGAGATGATCAGAGCATCAGGACATGACGGGCTAACTTCTGTCCTTGTTTGGTTGGGAGGTTGGTTCGAAGTGTCGTGATGTTACGTGAATCCCAGTAGCAAGCAGAGATCTATTATTATATTCGCTTATTCACTAGTTTAAATCCTCATATCGTGCTTCCTTGCGGTACTTGCTATTAGAGGTCTAACCTCTCTGGTTTTGCATGGCCAGATTTAGAGCCAGTCCCCGAGGACTCAGCTTACTTCCACCTCCAAGATGGTCAATACTAGAGGAATGATCGCCGGAGGACTCGAGTGGGCTCCTTACTTCCCCGCTCGTTTTGTTAATTACTTTACATTTTGCCGCTTGGCACCGACATGTTAGTCGGATAGTCTTGCACTTACTTTTACATAATTGTAATTAAGTCAGACTGCAGCTGATAACAATTGTGTATATGTTGCTATATCATCTGGCTATGTTTTGTAAAGCCAGATCTTAAGAACATTTTGACTAAGCGTTTGGGACGCCTTATTGCTTTATCTTAAATGTTCTCTGTTATTGCTTCTTGTTTGAATGATTGAGACAATAGATGTGAAGTGACCATAGCAAGACTTTCATGTAGTATGCACCCCCTTGTCTTTTAGACAGCATTGATCGTATTATACGGTATTCATCTACCCGTAATACGTAGCTGGCTGAGTCATTCCCCCGCTCTCCAGTATTCTGATTCTGGGGCGTGACATATGAATCTTAGCGTTAGCACTCCATCGGGAGTAGATATGCCTGCCACTCATATTTGTAGGGACGGTTACATATGCATCGGAGGGAGGAATCTATCCTTGGAAGTTATCGTCCTCGACGTCAAAGAGTACGATATAATCCTCGGCATGGATTGGTTGGGTGCATGCCACGCAACGATCGAGTGCGCGAAGAAGAGAGTTGTGTTCCGCCTTCCGGGCGAAATCGAGTTCTCCTATTCGTGCGGAGCAGCATCAAAGTCGGCAATGGTGATATCGGCGATTTCGGCAAGGCGTATGTTGCATTTCGGGTGCAGCGAATACCTAGCATCAGTTCGAGACACGAGAACGGAGATTGCAAGCACGGCCCAGACTGAAGTCGTAGCAGAATTTCCTGATGTGTTCCCAGACGAGTTGCCAGGGATGCCGCCGGACCGAGAGATAGAATTCAGCATCGACACCTTCCCGGACACCCGACCGATATCCAAAGCACCCTATCGAATGGCGCCAGCAGAGCTGAAGGAACTGAAGGCACAACTACAAGAGTTACTGGATCGCGGATACATTCGCCCTAGTGTCTCCCCGTGGGGTTCCCCAGTGTTGTTTGTGAGAAAGAAGGATGGATCGATGCAGCTGTGCATCGATTATCGGGAACTCAACAAAGCCACGGTACGAAACAAGTACCCGTTACCGAGAATAGATGATCTGTTTGACCAGCTGCAAGGGGCGACGGTGTTTTCCAAGATTGATCTTCGCTCAGGCTACCATCAATTGAAGATCAAGTCCGAAGACGTGCCGAAGTCCGCCTTCCGAACCCGATATGGTCACTACGAATTTCTAGTCATGCCTTTCGGCTTGACCAACGCTCCTGCCGCGTTCATGGATCTAATGAACCGGGTGTTCCGACCATTCATAGACAAATTTGTCGTTGTATTCATCGACGACATTCTCATATATTCAAAGAGCAAGGACGAGCACGTGGAACACTTGAAGACGGTGCTACAGACTCTGCACGAACATCAACTCTACGCCAAGCTAAGCAAGTGCGAGTTCTGGATGAACAGCGTGACGTTCCTTGGGCACGTTGTCTCCGCTGAAGGCGTCACGGTGGACCCAAAGAAGATTGAAGCAATAGTCGAATGGAAGCGGCCTACCTCAGCAGGCGACATCCGAAGTTTCCTCGGCTTGGCGGGCTACTACCGTAGATTCGTGAAATATTTTGCCAAAATTGCGTCGCCTCTGACTCGCCTCACCCAGAAGGGAGTCGCATTCGAGTGGAACGACGCCTGCGAATCGAGTTTCCAAGATTTGAAGAAACGGCTCGTCTCAGCGCCGATCCTTGCACTTTCGGACGGGCCAGAAGGGTTTCAGATATTTAGCGATGTATCACGGACGGGTTTGGGATGCGTGCTTATGCAAAGGGATAAGGTGATTTCGTTTGCTTCGAGACAATTGAAGCAACACGAGAAAAATTATCCTACGTATGATCTTGAGTTAGCGGCTATTGTGTTCGCGTTGAAGCTATGGCGGCACTATCTTTATGGTGTAGCTTGCCGCATCTATACGGACCACAAGAGCCTCAAATACATCTTCACTCAACGGGACCTGAACTTACGGCATCGGCGTTGGCTCGAACTCATCAAAGACTACGATCTGACTATCGAGTACAGGCCAGGTAAGGGGAACGTTGTGGCAGACGCGCTGAGTAGAATGTTTGCAGGGTGCTTGTCTATCAACCGTAACATACAGCGAGACTTGGCGGAGATAGGTATCGAACTCCGAATCCGTTACCCTGGAGCACGATTGGCCAAATTGCACCTTGAGTCGAGCTTGCACAACAAAATAAAGACCGCACAGGAGGACGACCCATTCCTGAAGAAGATGTGCGAGCGGATTTCGACGGGAAAGGCGACCGACTTTGTGGTGGACGAGGGCGGAATGACGCGGATGAAGGGGAGGATATGCGTGCCGGACTATGCTGAACTTAGAAAGGAGATTCTGACGGAGGCCCATTATGCGAAGTACTCGTTGCACCCCGGGAGTACCAAAATGTATAAGGACCTGCGCACGACCTTTTGGTGGCACGGCATGAAGAAAGACGTGGCGACGTTTGTGTCACAGTGTATGGCCTGTCAGCAGGTGAAGGCCGAGCATCAAAGACCAGACGGGGAGCTACAGAACCTCGACATTCCAGTATGGAAATGGAACGACATCTCTATGGATTTCATCATGGGCCTTCCGAAGACGTCGCGGGGGAATGATGCGATTTGGGTCATTGTCGATCGTTTGACCAAATCCGCTCATTTCCTCGCTATTAAAACATCATGGAGCGTCGATCGGTTAGCTCAGATTTATCTCGACGAGATCGTCAGACTGCACGGGGTACCGGCCACAATCATTTCGGACAGGGACGAGCGATTCTTATCACGTTTCTGGACGAGTCTACAGGCGGCGCTGGGCACTAAGTTGAACCTTAGCTCCGCGTACCACCCGCAAACCGATGGCCAGACAGAAAGAGTAAATCAGATCCTGGAGGATATGCTACGTCTGTGCGCGATAGATTTGAAGACTAGCTGGGACACGCACTTGCCGCTCACGAAATTCGCATACAACAACAGTTACCAATCGAGCATCCAGATGGCCCCCTACGAGGCGCTTTACGGGAGGAAGTGCCGATCTTCGATTTGCTGGAATGAAGTCGGGGAGCGACAGGTGCTCGGGCCAGAACTAGTCGAACAAGCCGTCGAGAAGGTCCGCATGATTCGAGATGGGCTTCGCATTGCTCAGAGTCGACAAAAGAGTTATGCAGATACTCGTCGACGACCGTTAGAGTTCTTGGTTGGGGACCATGTGTTTCTGAAGGTGACGCCGATGCGGGGCGTCATGCGATTCGGGGTAAAAGGCAAGCTGAGTCCGAGATTCGTAGGGCCCTTCGAGATCCTCGAAAGAGTGGCGACCGTTGCTTACCGGATCGCGCTATCTCCTGCCCTGGCCGAAGTGCACGACGTCTTCCATGTCTCCCAACTTCGGAAGTACATGCATGACCCAAGTCATGTGGTTAGTTTTGATCAGTTGGAGCTACGCGTCGATCTATCATACTCGGAGGAGCCCGTGCGAATTTTGGACCGTAAGGAAAAGATCCTGCGGAGCCGATCGATGTCCTTGGTTCGCGTACTCTGGCGCAACCATTCCGTCGAGGAGTCGACGTGGGAGCTAGAGGCGGAGATGAGGGAGAAGTACCCTTCACTTTTCGCAGACGAAGGTCAGACCCTTGTTCTTAAGTTTCGGGACGAAACTTTTTCTTAGTGGTATATTATGTAGTGCCCCGCTCCCGTTGGGGCGAAGCACTATGTAATAGGCTCGTGCCAAGTCAGACATGGTCGAAAACATAGATGGATAGTCGGACTCGGCGACGAGTTTGGTATACAAAAACCATGGCATCAATAAAATCGATTTGGACGAGTGATATGAGTACCGTTCCAACTAATGGATCGACTACTGTTGGAATAAGTCCTAGATGCGGTAGGCGGCATCTTGGCGAAGGAACTCTAAAGGGAGCGACGCAACCCGTATGCCGTTGGTTTTATTGGTTTTCTTGGCTTTCTGAACGAATTGTTGCATAGATTTGATAGTGTGCTTTCGCGTCGATTTCTGAATGCGCCTTTGGGAATTTCGAAGGAAGGATTGAAGGAAGGGTTCTAATTCGATGCTCGTGCCATTGCAGGAGTTCGTGTACTTGACCGTCGCGAAGCGTTCTCCTACTCTCGGCGCAATCTCCTTAGGTGGGTGGTTCTTCGGCCCCTTCTTTTCTACTCCTTCCCGCCAACTAAATTCTTAAAGTTCAACGTTCAAATCGATGATGCTAACGGGATGTATGCTTGCCACTAAGATAAAGAGCTTGGGATAATATATCAACCTAGAGAAGTTAACTCTAAGTCCATAAGTTACACTAAGTAGAGAAAAGATAAAGTTCTGAGAAAGAGATAGAATATATTCATGCCATGCAAAACACAACGATGAAAACCTTGGTGGCGGTACATCATGCCTCGGAGAATTTGGTGCCTACGGGATGCTAAATCAGAACGTACGGTTTCGGGGGAAGGGACCCTTGCGCGAGTAGGAATGATTATGTGATTCGATAATGGTTACGTTATGCAATTTACTTCATACATATTAAACTGTTCATACATTCGCATGGTCAAGGACGACTTGTGCACAAGGTGAGCTTTCCTCGAGACGGTACCCGGGGCCCTGGGACCGAATCGGCCTAGGAAAAAATTATGAAAATCGTGCTTCGGCGTGAGGCATTGCGAGACCTCCAGTTAGGCTCGCTACCTGGACTGGAGGGCGCGTCGCAAGGCTACGTAATCGTCCTTCTTGGTGTCGATATCATCAATGACCGCATATAGGATAGATTGCATGCTCACCTATTGTCTTGTGCAGGTGGTAAGTATCATGTATATTTTGTGTAGGAAAGGAGCACGGCCGTGGTAAGAATGCCTTTAAATGGGTTATGTTGTTATCGTTTAAAATGTGCCTTCGATATGAACTGCAACTCATATAGTTCTAAATAGAAAGATCACTTCGTATGCCTGAATCCTTAATAAGCAGTGTCGGTTTAGACGAGTGGGTTCGTCCCATCCACTAGCAAGTGTGCTAACCCCCAACTCCCCAGGTAACGAGCGTGCTGCGGGAGCTCGAGACTAAGCTGGAGCTGAAGAACGGGAGGTGGCACGAAGCTCTCCTATTTTGAAGTATTTTGATGCCCAATTCAGACCGAAGGCTTTTGTTCAAATGTATAAAGGGGCATGAATGTATGGAACGCCGAGGATTATTTCAAGGCGAGCTTGTCGATAGTTTCTTTTGTGTTTCAAAGATGTAGCCGCAACGGCATATGTAATGTAAAAATGACCTTGCACATATTTTGCAAGTTTATGAATGAAAAGCTAAGTTTCTTCCTATGCTATGTTGTTCAACTCTCTGCACTGTTTAATTTCAACGCGTCGAGTCAAACAGGAATTTCCAAGCGCACATCCTTGCCTTGTGCAAGTCTAATAAAGACTTGCACGGCATCACGTCCCGACCCGTGGGGATCGATTTATATCGAGTCAAGGCGATGGCGACCGATTCGGCGAGTCAGGGCGTAACAAGCAGTAGAGCACCAGAGCACCGTAGAGAAATGAAGAGAATTTGTGAGGAATGACTTGTGTTTGAAAAATGGGATTTTTGGCCTATTTATAGGAATTTTTTGGGGTTATTTTGGTAATTTTAGGCCAAAAATGACCAAAATACCCCTCCCAACGTTTTAATAACGGCTATATGGGAGGGGTATTTTGGTAAAAGAAACAACCCCCCCCCCCAACGGTCAAATCTGAAAAAAAAAATTCAAATCCGCCAACGGTCGGCTGGACCGGTCCCAGCGGGCCGGGCCGGGCTGGTCCAACCGGGCCTATAGCGGGCCGGGCCTATTTTTTCAAAAAAAAAAAAAAATCAGCGGTCCGGGCCGGGCCGGGCTCGGGCTGGGGGGGGGGGGGGAGGCCTGATCCGAACCGGTTGGGAGTGGGGGGCCGGGCCGGTTCGGTCCAGCAGCGGGCCGGTCCGGGCTTTTAGGGAGGCGGGCCGGTCCGGTCCACGGGCGGGCCCGGGCTAGACCGGCCCAATGAACACCATGACCTATTGTCTTGTTAAGTGTTGTGAGTCTTATATGGCTCCTATGTGGTATGAGCCACAAGACAATGTCTTGTTTAAGTGGTAAAATTATATCTCAAAAGATAATGAGATAGAAAAACTCTCTCTAATGCAAAAGTATTGAGAAGACAATAAAAGTATTTTTTTTCAACTTCCATGGCAACTACTCCACTTCTTCAACTTTTTTATAAATATTTCTATTCATAATTGATGATGTGGAGACAAAGTCATTGTGAAGTGCATTGTCGAGATCTAGACAACCAACTTCACATTCTTCTTGCCATGTCATTGCCATGTCAACTTCATGTTTTATTCTACATTTTGCATTGGAGAAAAATTTTTGGAATGAAAGTTTGTCATTCCTATGTGGCAACTATTTTCCTAAACTCACAATAGGAGAGCATCTCCAACCCTACTGTGAGTTTGAAATGGTTGTCACATTGGAATGATAACCATTTTTTCCAAAAGTACTTCTTCAATGCAAATTTGAAATAAAGTGTGGAGTTGACATAACAATGACATGACAAAGACAATGTGAAGTTGGTTGTCTAGATCTAGACAATGCACTTCACAATGTCTTTATGTCCATATCATCATTCGTGAATAAAAATATTTATAAAAAGAAGTAGAAGAGTAAAAGTTGTTTTGGAAGTTGTAAAAAATTACTTTGTATTGTCTTCTCAATACTTTTGCATTGGAGATGACTTTTTAAACTCATTGTCATTTGTGAATATAATCTTGCCACCTATACAAGACATTGTCTTGTGTCCCATGCCACCTAAGATTCACAATACAAAATAAGACAATAGGGTTGGAGATGCTCTTAGCTCATGAATTAGTTTAGGTTTTAGTATTAAAGTTTATTAAAATAATATACAATTTATGTTAACTATCCGTAACAACTTATTATAATTATGGAAAATGCTAAACAGCTTGCGATTTGTGCCCGCCGATTGTGACCGCAGGCTGAGATGTCATAACCCAATTTATCTTCCTATTCCCGTGGGCCCCATCCGTCGGTGTCCTGCCAATTAAAAGTCGCCACGTGAACCGTGGGTCAAACTGCGGGCCAAAACGCGATCCGCGTAGCACTGTCGTACAATTATTTTAATTTTAAAACTAATTATATGAACTATTTCTATGTTTTATATTATTTTGTAAAAACTTATAAAACTAACCATCTATATTTCAGAAATAAAACATAAACCAGAAGGATAATCCGTATATAATGCATTTATTTCTAAAACAAATTTAGATTTTATAATGAAGTTTGAAATTTTAGAATTAGGACTTGAAATGATAAAACTCTGGCAACAATATTGAAATTTTGTTTAAATTAGAAGATGTTTGAGAGCTTTTAAAATAAAGAGTAGGGATCAGCATTATTGGATTTTGGAACGAAAATCGAATCGAACCGAATAAGAGATTCGGTTGAGTTTCAAAAAAATTGGTTCAGTTTCGATTTTGAAAATAATAAAAAAATTTATTCAGTTTTGGTTTTAGTTTTGGATTTCGATTTTTAGTTTTGATTTCGGTTTCAGTCCAAAATCGAAAACCGAATAAAACTTAACAATTATGTAAATAGCCTCAATTTTGTGTATATTTATGATTAAAAATGTGTATATTTTGAAAACAATAATTCTAGATATGTGTTGTAAAGTCTAATTTGATAGTTTAACAACTAGTCTAATTTTGTGCATAACTTTAAAATTCAAAAATGTGTGTAATTTTTTTATAATTTTTAATATAATTCAACCACGATTTCAACTTTGGGTTTAACCCATTAAACAATATAGATTGTCCAAACGAATTAGTTATTCAGTTCGGTTCGATTTTGGTTTTGGCTTATTCAGTTTGATTTTGATTTTAAATTTTTAGAATTTTGATTTATTTAATTTTGATTATTTCGATTCGGCTAAACCGAATAAATCGAATGCTCACCCCTAATAAAGAGACAAAAAAATAAACTTTACAATGGAAATATTAAAAAAAAATTCATATTAAAACTTTGCCAACTCCAGCTTTGATTAAGAGTTAGAAATAAAATTTTGAGCAAACTCCAAAGCACTACGCACACGCTACAGTTTTAATTTTTTAATTTGGGTTTGGAAGCCTAGTTCTACCGAACTTCAAGTTTCTTTTGCAAACCCGTTTATTATGAATATTTGAGAATTTGGATTCCCTGCAGTTATTTCTTGTATTTTTTTATTAGAGCTGTAGGAGATATTCGTCACGAACAAAAATTGACAATATTTCATGCAGATGCTTATACGTTCCTCTTCAATGTTAGAAAACACAAGAAATTGTTGCTGGAAATTCTAATCCATATATATATATATATATATATATATATATATATATATATATATATATATTGCAAATGACCTCTAGCCTAGTGGTTAAGAGAGATGCATGCGGCCCAAGTGGTCAGGAGATCGAATCCCAGTGGGAGCGATTCCAGAAACTAATTACCCTTGCTTCAAAAAAAAAAAAAAAAAAAAAAAAAAAAAAAAAAAAAAATATATATATATATATATATATATATATATATATATATATATATATATTTATACGGAACTGCTATGTTGTCTACGATTTGTAATCGCGAGTGTGATTGTCGGACGATGTGGCGGTCGGCCATTGATCTCCTGGTCCAGATGGAATCCGAAGATAGCAGGGGAGGCCAATGGCCGACAACCATGTCGACCGACGTTCACGTTTGTAGTTACAAACTGCGGACAAAATATTATTTTCGATATTCATAGAGAAATTTTGAGTGACACCCCACTTATTTTATGCTTATTTAAGGTGCACCCCATAAGTTTACATGAATGTATGATACCTCCCACTTTTAACGGTTTCAGTCCAAAACGAACGGTCAACCCCTTTGACCAATTTTTTTGGACGAAAATACCCTCCTGTCTATTGTCATCTTTCCCGCATCAACTATTCGTCTCCTCCCGCCGTGCTCGGCCCCCCTCCACAGCGTAGTCGCACCCCCCCTTCCCGACCTGGCCTCACCCCCCCCGGCCATCACCACCACCACCTCCACTAGCACCGACGGCGGCGGTGGGGGCTAGGGGGGCGGAGCGGGAGGGGGTGGGGAGGCGGAGCGGGAGGGGGTGGGGGTGGGGGGGGGGGGGGGGGCGGGTGTCGGTGGTGGTGATGATGGTTGATGGTGGTGGTGATGGCCCGGGGGGGGGGGGGGGGGGGGGGAGTGTTGTGGGGGAAGCGGAGGCACGTCGGCGAGGTGACGGAGAGGGGGGGCGGGGGGGGAGGAGAGGACAGCCACGGGGTGACGGGCAGGAGGGGACAGCCACGTGTGACGGGAAGGAGAGACACACAAAAGGAGACAAGAACATTTTCGTCTGGTCAAAGGAGTTTACCGTTCGTTTTGGACGAAAACCGTCAAAAATGAAAGGTATCATACATTCATATAAACTTGTAAGGTACATCTTAAATAATTATAAAATAAATGGGATGTCACTCAAAATTTTTCATATTTATATTCTTGGTGACAGTACCCTTTCATGTGAGTTGTACTGTATACGTATGGGTGAGTCTAATTATATTATCTTGAAAAGATACAGAACAATATCTTCGTCAAGATTCGGGTGGCATCCTGTGATAGGATTCTGACACTTTAATTAATTAGATAAGATCTTTGGTAAGATCTGATCACAGAGCCGACTGGAAGCCTAAGACAATTTAGACATGGATCTAGGTCTTAAAATTTTGGATTATTTAGTAATATGATCTCATATAAGATGTGATATTAGAATTTGGATTTCTAAATTGTCGGATATTTAGTGTTTGAATTTCCATATGACTCAAAATTTGGTAACATGAACAGTATATAAGAGATCCAAATTTTAATGTCGGATAATTTTGAGATCTAAATCGAAATATCATATATTATGTAAGACCCTATTACTAAATAATCCTAAAATTTTCTAAGATACACTAAATTCTAATTTTCTTCAACTTTCATCGAAAGATTTTCTGAGTTTATATGCTACTTCGACATCACACTTTAAAAAAAAAAATCATAGTTGTTAGAGTTTCTACATATAAATTATACACATAAAAAAATAATCTCCAATGTTTCTTCATTCTATCCTAGCTGGCTAACTAATTGAAAGATCAATTTAATAACGTGGAATCCAATAATAATTGTTATAAGGCCATCTCCAATGGGGATTTCTATCTCCCCTATTTCTATGTTAGAAATTCATATTAGAAAAAAAAATCTTCCAATGGGGATTTCTATCTCTATTTCTATCCTAGGTGGCATTGATGTAGGATAAAAAAATTCTATTAGAGTTCTACATCTCTCGTAGCAATTAGGCCAATGGGGGTTTTTATCTCCCATATTTCTATGGTAGAAACCAACTTTTAAAAAAATACCCCCGAATGGAGATTTCTATCTCGATTTCTATCCTATGTGACATTGATGTAGGATGTAGAGTTTCTAAAACTCTCCATCTCTAATACAAATTAATATTAGGCCCCAGAATATTAAAGTGATCCTTTCATTTGTTGTCAAATAGGATAAAAATGGAGAACCATTGGAGGACATTTTTTGTTTGTGTAATTTTTATATAGAAACTCTAACAACTATAATAGAAATTTGCTTAAACCACAATATCAAGTAGGATAGAAATCCAATTTTAGAAATTCACATTGGAGATGACCTTAATATTGGGTCTCACACCATTAAATTGATCGTTTTATTTTATGACACCTAGAATAGAAATAGAGAACCATTGGAAAATATTTTTTTGCTATGTGTATTTCTATGTATTAATTCTAACAACTAGGATAATTTTTTTCTTAAAGTGTAATACCAAGTATGATAGAAACACAACTTTAGAAATCACCAAGGCCATCTCCAATGGGGGTTTCTATCTCTCCTATTTATATGCTAGAAATCTGTTTTAGAAATAAAAACTTTTACAATGGTGATTTTTATATCAATTTCTATCCTAGGTGGCATTGATGTAGGATGAAGAATTTCTATGAGTAGAAACCCTCAAAGAAATACTTCATCTATTATGACAATCCCCACACCATTAAGTTGATCCAAATTCAAAGGTCACACTAATTATTGGATTTTTTTTTAATTTGCAATTTCTATGTAGAAACTCTACCAACTATGATAGAAATTTTCTTAAAATACAATGCCAAGTAGGATAGAAACCCAATTTTAGTAATCACCATTGGAGATGGAATTCCAATTTCCAATGGTTCTCCACATAAATTTTCACACAAAAACAATCTCCAATAGTTCTTCACATAAATTTTCACACAAAAATAATCTCCAACAGTTCTCCATTTCTATCCTACGAGGCAATAAATGAAAGGATCAATTTGATGATGTGATAATATTAGTTGGTATAAGAGAAGAAGAATTTTTATGAGAGATTCTACATGTAAAAACCCTTATAGAACTAAATTTTTCTTCCTCACATCATCTCCACATAGGATATAAATTGTAATAAAAAAATTCATTGAGAGGTATTTTTTTCTAAAATGGTTTCTACCATAGAAATAGGGGAGATAGAAATTCCCATTGGAGATGGCTTATAATGGCCTAAGCCATCTCTAATAGGGGTTTCTATCTCCCATATTTCTATGGTAGAAATTTATTTTAAAAAATCTTCTCCCAACAATGATTTTTATTTCAAATTTTATGATATGTGACGGTGGTATATATTGAGAATTTTTATGAGGATTTCTACATATAAAAACTCTCATATAAATTCTCCATCTAGGCCATCTTGTAGTGTCCCGCTATCGATAGGGGACGGACTTCATAATATGCTTGCGCCGAGTCAGATCGGTCGGGAACTTAGATGGCCATCTGACTCGATCGTCGAGCTTGGTAAACGATAACACCTTGCGGCATCGATCAAATCGATTTGGACGGATGTTACAAGAATCGATCCAACTAATGGAACGACTTCTGTTGGAATAAGTCTTAGATGCAGCGGGCTGCGTCTCGACGAGTAAGCTCTATATAAGAGTCCCTTCGACGGGACCGGACCGCTGTATGGTTTTCTTGGAGCTTTTGCCGCTTGGTTTTGATGAAGTGCTTTCGCGTCATTTTCTGAAGGAATCCTAACAAAGTGTTGGTGCCATTGCAGGAGCTCGCGTAACTAAAGCTTGAACGTTGCGAAGTGCTTCGACAGTCGGCACGATCGAAGAACTTGGTGGGTGATTCGGCCCCTTCTTTTCTACTCTTCCCGCAAATGAATTTTCTTTGCCTCGAATTCATTCAAATCGACGATGCCAAGTTAAATGCATGTCAATCCACTAAGGTCAAGAACTCGAGAAAAACGTATCGATTTAGAGTAATCTACTCTGAAAATACAAGTTTCTCACATAAACGAGAAAATTTAAGGTTCTAGTAAAAAGATAGAATATTTCACGTGCTGCAAAATAATATGAACGTCGATCGTGGGTTATGATGCCTCGGACAAATTTGGCGCCTATGGAACGCTAAATCGGGAGTACGGCTGTCACGACCCGCACTCGCTAAAAGGGCACGTGACGCGACAACGCCCAGCCCTCACCGAAAATCGGCGTGAAACGCTGTAGATTTTTCTACTCTAAACAGTTTATATATATAACAAAAACCTGTCGAGAATATGGTCAACTCCGAACGGAGGACAAGCAATGAATATATATACGAGTACTCAATCACGACTCTAAGATAACAAAGTAAAGACTGAAATAAAAAGACAACAAGACGATAAAATAATATATAACCTGTCAAGTCCAACACAAAGAATATATACAAGTCCAAGTCTCTAATACAGTCCATAATAATGACAGTCTCAAAAGTAGCTGGAGACAAAGTCCAGTATAAAAGACCTACTCTAACTAAGCAAGTGGTAAGGTCTCGTCAGGCGGAGCTAAGCCCTGCTGGACCAAAGTCTCCAGGTCTACGCCCACTACGTCATCCGGACCATAGTAGGTACAATAGTCTTCCTCATCTGCATCTGTAATATTTTAACATATCCTGTCAGGATGGAACGAGTACAATCTACTAACAGCAGTTCACAAGATATGATAAAAGCTACAAGACTGTAAATAGATAGTATATACAAGAAAATCATGGAATGTACATGTGAATATCATGGCAAGGTAAGATGTAAATCTAGAGCTAGAACAAGGCAAGTAAACTGATCATAGCATGTACAAAGAATCAAGAATCATATCTCTAGGTGTGTGAGTACTAGCTACAATATGTGGCCGGCTTGGGTCTGCACAAGGTCTACTGATCCACCAATCCTACGTGGAGTGTAGGATTGGTATTATTCAAGGTCTACAAGAATAAACAAGGCAGATAATGACCACATATCTAGACTAGTGCTCCCCGTCCCCGACTGGTAGAGTGGATCCAAGCAAGACACGTTACGACACGGGATTCCACGAGAAGGGAGCAAGTCTCCTCGAGAATTGGTGTCCATATACTGCACAAGAACTACAAGGGGCTTGCACAGGATATACCAAGATAACGAGGAATAACATCTCGTGTCGGGATCCATGAATACCAATCCGTGTGACCATTGTGTCGAGAACAAGCATATCTACACTAATTACATGAATTATAACAGTTATCGTAAATTGGAAAAGTGTCAGAGAATGTACTCGCCTGAAATATGATACGGTATGTCAACCGGAGCAAATGCAGCGTCTCGAGGACCTATAGAGAACAAGACGTATCAATACTATGTTTAGGAAGTAAAATCTGTCATAACTGCTTTTCAATAATTAGTGTATTAATATTTTATTATATTTCCAGCTAGTTAAATATTTTGCTCAATTTTTTTTTTGATATAATCAATAATTGATGTAATAATAATAATAATAATAATGTTTTCATTTCTTAATTTTGAGTTTTTATTTTGAAAAAAAAAACCTAAGAAAAAAAATATAATATATATAGAGAAAAGGAGAGGGGCAGCCCCATCACCCGCACCCTCTCTCCCTCTCTCGAATTCTCTCTCTCTCTCGGACTCTCCCTCTCTATCTCGAATCCTCTCACTCTCTCTTCCTCTCTATATATATCTTCCTCTCTCTCATCTCCCTATCTCCATCTCTCTCTCCCTTTCCTTCACTCTTCCTCTTCTTCTCCTCCTTCCTCTACTACTCCTACTACCGCTACCGCTACTGCTGCGCGCTGCCGCGCGCCGCCGCTGGCGCACCGCCTGCGCCGCCGTCCGCCTGCAGTCGGCCGCCCCCTCTCCGGCCAACACCCTCCACCACTCTTCATCTTCCTCTTCTCCATCCTCCATCACCAAACCCTAACCCCTTAGTCAAAAAAAAGGAAGAAGGAGGATTGGAAAAAAAAAGGATTGAGCAAGAGAAAGAAGAAATTGGAGAAGAAGATGAAGAAAAATAGAAATCCAAGCCCTAACCCCAACTCCATCTTAGGTATAAATTTTCTTCTCTAATATTTTGTTTATCCTTGAATTTTGTTATAATTTTCCGTAATTATTTATTTATTTAAAACTATCAATATTAGGGGGGGGGGGGGGGGGGGGGGGGGGGTTAATTTAGAAGAAGTTTGAAGAAATCCTTGGTCCAAGGCAAGTCCTCTCCCTCTTTCCCTCTTCTTTGAGATTCATCTTAACTTTTGCTCTAAATTTCATAATGAAATAGTTTGGAAAATTATTCCATTTTCTGAAAATATATATATTGTGGTTAAAACTTACCATGGAATATTGTACTATTAATATAGAGATGAGTATGCATCTTTGACACAATACAATAATATATATATTGGACACAATACAATACAATATATATATATATATATATATATATTTATATATATATATATATATATATATATATATATATATATATATATATATCGGAAATACATAAATAGATACTTGGACACAAGATGATTATATGAATGTATGAGTTGGGCACATATGTTGCACTCAACACTTATGACCACTTCCACTCTAAATTTTCAAGTGATATCATGTGGCTTCCATCTAGAGAATTATATATATATATATATATATATATATATATATATATATATATATATATATATATATATATATATATATATATATATATATATATGGACACAACACGACACAATATGTGATACTTTGAAGGATAATAAGTATTGGACACGATACAATTGATATATGTAGAGGACCCTTGTATAGGACACAACGCAAATATATAAGTATTGGACACGACACCAATGGGTTCTTGGATACATGATATATTTATACACACTTTGATAATATATATATATATATATATATATATATATATATATATATATATATATATATATATATATATATATATATATATATATATATATATATATATATATATAGATGTTAATACTTATTCAGATATATATACCCATGTATAATTATAACTCTCAGTATGATTTTTAGGGGCGTAACCTACACAAATTAAAAATATATATATATACATGTCTTACGTTTTCTTACTTAAACAAGTGTACACGAGAGTAGTTTTCGATATTAGCGTAACTATTTAATTCTATCCAAATTATTAAACCTATCAAAATAACACATGTTGGAATGATTGATGGTTAAATTACTTAATTTGCAAGTCCTCCTCTCCTCCTTCTTCTCCAATAAAATTTTCTTATTATCCAAGTTATTTCTGAATAAATTAGGATTTCATATTTAATTCTGAATTCTAAGTTAAGAACCTACAAATTTCCTTTTTGCTAAAGTTTTGGTAATACTAGGAATTTGAAACTTGTATAGGTTAATCTTTTTAAATCTGAATTTCATGTTACATATTAAATTCTACATCTCATAATATTATGATTTGGAATATAAGTTAAGGAAATATCTCTAATGCTGGTTAAGTTACAAATTCTGGAAAGTTAGCAGCTTTTGAACAAATTTGAGATATCTAAAATTTACAATTTTGATTTCGAGTAAATTGTTCAATTTTGATAGACATAGGCAAGAAAATTAAAATTGGCACTGGAACTAGTATTTGTGACATATCACGGGAACTGATTGTGGACTGAATTATTTGGACTTGAATTTCCATGAACACATAAACATACATGAACATGGGACTCTCCAATGGTAAGTCTGTCATAAACATTGGAACTGAACAACTGGACCGCACGCCAGGGAGGTAAAAGAACAAGGACCCTGCGTTTCTCTACTCACTAATATTTACTCAATCTTGTGTGTGTCCATAGTTAGAAATAATTCCCGTTTATTTTTCCTTTTCCTGCTTCATGCACTTATTACTATGGAAGAGTTGTGTTTGATTTAATTTTCCTTATCATATCTACATAATATATATATATATATATATATATATATATATATATATATATATATATATATATATATATATATATATATATATATGTTATAAAAGTCTTGCATATTTAAAAAAATATATATATATAGATATATGTTATAAAAGTCTTGCATATTTACTAGTATAGTTGGATAAACATTGGCTATGAAAGAGTTTTGATTTAATTTTCTTTATCCTATCTACATAATATACATATACACATATATAGATATATGTTATAAAGTCTTCGCATATTTACTAGTATAGTTGGATAGACATTAGCTTTATTTGATAAACTGCAATCCAATTAGCAAACTGCGGCCCGACTAATTGCTAAAGGAAGGGTATTCATTGCTTGCTCAGGTAAAAGTCTCAAGTTCCTTTTGTTCTTTTATTTTACGTGGTTCCGGTGTTGAGAGTTGCTCCACCGAAGGGGTCGGCGAGCCCATTTACTTACTTGCGTGGTTCCGGTGTTGAGAGTTGCTCCACCGAAGGGGTCGGCGAGCCCAATTATTACTTGCGTGATTCCGGTGTTGAGAGTTGCTCCACCGAAGGGGTCGGCGAGCCCATATTTCTCTTTTGTCATATATAAGTTTTTTGTAAATTTTCAGGGCTCCTAAATACAAAGGAGACTTTGCCGAAATTTTTGAGAAATTTAGAAGATAGACAAATTTCCGACCTTCGGAAATTTTTTGAAAATTTCTTATCTAAGGAAGCATTTGGGAGGGGAGAACAACTGAATATCCCTAGATATCCCGTAACATAAATAACAAAAAGCTGATCAGTATTTCAGAAATCTCGTGAATCAGTGCATCTAGTTTCGACTAGGGTGTACTAGCCCAAGGGAGGCTCTACATCTATCTGACAGTAACATCAATAGATGACTTTTTTTTAGCCCAAGGGAGGCTCGGAAATCACAACCTGATCCCAGGTTAACGGGATTGTTCACGAGAAATATTTAGAGGATTATTCGGAGTATTGTTCTCAAAACTGCATCTCATTAAATTTCAAATCTTACTCCAGAAACAACGCTGCCTATTATGAGTGGGCAGTGTCCTTAATTGCTCAAGGGAAGCAATTCCTATTAAAAGCTCAAGAAAAGCTCGGAAATCTTATCATTCATGGAGTAGGATGTTGACTTCATTCATGTTTTACTAAAGCAGATGTATGTATATATAGCAGTGCAATGTCGCCTCTTTTAAAAACTACATATTCATTATTTTGTTAACTTTCACCGTTCTTGGCCGAGGACTTGCTTGTCGTTTTCTAAATGACCTAGTATTTGTTCACTAGGTGAAGAAGAAGAAGAAGACGCCTCCGCCGAAGTATCGCCGCTCTACAACGAGGAGTAAACTGTCTGGACTATCTACAGTTATGGCCAGCAGTATCGTAGTATCTTACAATTTACTTTTGTAATCGTCTGTAATAGTATTGTTGGAAAATTCCCTGTAATATAGCTACACTATATTTTTAATACCATGAAAATTTCCTGTATTTTCCATTCTTGCTGAGGATCACAGGCGACAATCGTGGTTTCGGCGCGTAGCCTGGAGATGTGTTATGGCGTCACCGTTCAAATATGGGAAGCGGGACGTGACACGTCCTTTAGCGGTGGCCCATGCAGGTCAGCAAGAATGGAAAATCTTGGATGAACCATAGGTTTAGATAAGACGTAGGTTCTAGACTTAGACGGAGAACTTTGATTTCCGTATTGGACCCCAAGGTTAAAGGACCTAAAATAGGTTGCAGGGTTTACAAAACCGAAAGCTTAAGGATGAGGAACCTACCAATCTTCTAGGGAAACCTATGCAGAATAAGACATGACGGTAGTCAAGATTTTTGGAATCCTATGGGCTAAGGCACATGCTTTAAGGAATGTCTTAAGGAACCTTAGAACAGAATAATACCAATTTGATTGGTGTATGTTAGACTATGTTCTTGGTATGCTTAGCTAGATAAAATTCCTATAGCAAGTATGAACCATTAAGTATCCTTACTTGGTTACGGGTAGCACAAGGGCAGACATGACCTTCTAGGCCGGATTAGTATGTATTTGAGGATTTGACTAGCACTCTTATTTGAGCTATTAAGGACCTAGAAATTCCTTAAGGATCTTGGGCTGAGTATGGGTATCTCTAGTAAACCAGGAATTCAAATATTTTGAATAGTGAGGGGTAAGAATATATATATGTATCTCCTTAATGAATATTGGATAAGTTAGTACTAGCAATAACTTGTCCAGGGTTTGCATAATAGTTATTGTATAGAGTATTATCTACATATTATATTAAGAATCTAATTCCTTATTCCTTACTCCCTCTAAACTTCTATCGATACCTAAGTCCTAAGTCCTGACTCGTTCTCCTTTATCTGTTGAATTATCTGTGGTCGGGTTATTTCACAAAACCCCCTCTTCTTAAAAATTTCAATTTTATTGCTTCACTTAACATTCACTAAATGAAAAAAAAAATCTAGAATTGTATCCTCAATCTTTTCTTTCAATTACATCGTTTCCTGGCATCCCTATTTCAGGAATTGCCCTCTATCTAATATCCGTTGTAATTACTCTTTTGATTTTTTCTTTTTTGTGAAGTGAATGCTTTGATTGGATTTTGTAAATGATATTTATGTGAATGAATATTTGTTGTGTCTTGACACCTAAAAATTTCTAATGAATCGTGAAATGAGAAGTTGTTGCAGCCATTCGGACTGGCCATCCAAATTGGCGAGGCACGTATTCTCGAAAATGATTCAATTTAATGAATTTTCGGGGATCAAGACAAAAATTTTCATAATGAATTTTTGAACTTGATATTCGAACTTTGATTTCATTTTTCTCCTTGATTTGGAATTTGAAAAAACGTCATTTAAAATGACATATAATGCTTTTGATAATATAGATATATGAGTTTATCTTATATTATAATATTATCTATTAGTTTTGATACCATGATAAAATAACGTTGATGATATTTGGAGAATTTGAAAAGTATTGCTTCTTGAATATTTTGGATTACTAAGAATATCATGATCTATAAAGCTACTTTCCTACTTATTCTATGGATATCATCGGCGTGGTAGCAAAAGCTGCAGCCATGAATCCTGGTAGTGAAATGGTATCTTGTTGCAGCCATATGCGTAATGGCGAGGCACAAGATTACTATATCACGTCAGAGAATGAGGATAAGGAATATGATTTTGAATTTAAGAATCATACATGGTTATGGTTTAAACAACATGGTATATGACCAATTCTATTTGGTTTTATGGAATTTCAAAAATCTTGATGATTTCTATTATTCTCGGATTGTTCTTATTTTCGTGAAGCTTTTATAACTATATTTCAAGATATTTTGTTTAATAATTTAATAAAATTACTACTTCACCTCTGTAAGGTGGGTAGAATAATTGTTTTCTCTGTGATCGTTTTTGAAAAGCTTATCTTTAAATTTAAATTTCGAGGACGAAATTTTTGTAAGGTGGGGGTAGAGTGTCATAACTGCTTTTCAATAATTAGTGTATTAATATTTATTATATTTCCAGCTAGTTAAATGTTTTGCTCAATTTTTTTTTGATATAATCAATAATTGATGTAATAATAATAATAATAATGTTTTTATTTCTTAATTTGAGTTTTTATTTTGAAAAAAAAACCTAAGAAAAAAATAATAATATAATATATAGAGAAAGGGAGAGGGGCCCCATCACCCGCACCCTCTCTCTCTCTCGAATTCTCTCTCTCTCTCTCTCTCTCTCGGACTCTCCCTCTCTATCTCGAATCCTCTCACTCTCCTCTCTCGAACTCTCTCTTCTCTCTATATATATCTTCCTCTCTCATCTCCCTATCTCCATCTCTCTCTCCCTTTCCTTCACTCTTCCTCTTCTCCTCCTTCTCTATACTCCTACTACTGCTACCGCTACTGCGCGCTGTCGCGCGCCGCCGCTGGCGCACTGCCTGTGCCGCCGCCCGCCTGCGCCGTCGCCTGCCTGCCGTCGGCCACCCCCTCTCCGGCCACCACCCTCCACCACTCTTCATCTTCCTCTTCTCCATCCTCCATCACCAAACCCTAACCCCTTAGTCAAAAAAAAAGGAAGAAGGAGGATTGGAAAAAAAAGGATTGAGCAAGAGAAAGAAGAAATTGGAGAAGAAGATGAAGAAGAATAGAAATCCAAGCCCTAACCCCAACTCCATCTTAGGTATAAATTTTTCTTCTCTAATATTTTGTTTATCCTAGAATTTTGTTATAATTTTCCGTAATTATTTATTTATTTAAAACTATCAATATTAGGGGGGGGGGGGGGGTTAATTTAGAAGAAGTTTGAAGAAATCCTGGGTCCAAGGCAAGTCCTCTCCTCTTTCCCTCTTCTTTGAGATTCATCTTAACTTTTGCTCTAAATTTCATAATGAAATAGTTTGGAAAATTTTCCATTTTCTGAAAATATATATTGTGGTTAAAACTTACCATGGAATATTGTACTATTAATATAGAGATGAGTATGCATCTTTGACACAATACAATAATATATATTGGAACAATACAATACAATATATAATATATTATATATATATATAGATATATATATATATATATATATATATATATATATATATATATAATTATATATATATTTTTAATATATATATATATATATATATATATATATATATATATATATATATATATATATATATATATATATATATATATATATATATATATATATATCGGACATACATAAATAGATACTTGGACACAAGATGATTTATATGAATGTATGAGTTGGGCACATATGTTGCAGTCAACACTTATGACCACTCCACTCTAAATTTTCAAGTGATATCATGTGGCTTCCATCTAAAGAATTATATATATATATATATATAATATATATCTATATATATATATATATATATAATATATATAAATATATATTATATATATAATATAATATATATATGGACACAACACGACACAATATGTGATACTTTGAAGGATAATAATATATTGGACACGATACAATTGATATATGTAGAGGACCCTTGTATAGGACACAACGCAAATATATAAGTATTGGACACGACACCAATGGGTTCTTGGATACATGATATATATACACACTTTGATAATATATATATATATTATATATATATATATTTATATATATAATATATATATATATATATATTATATATATATATATATATATATATTATATATATGTCTATAGATATATATATATTATATAATATATTATATATCTAATATTAGATATATCTATATATATATATATGTATGTTGTATGTAAATTCTTATTCAGATATATACCCATGTACAATTTATAACTCTCAGTATGATTTTAGGGGCGTAACCTACACAAATTAAAAAATATATATACATGTCTTACGTTTTCTTACTTAACCAAGTGTACACGAGAGTAGTTTCGATATTAGCGTAACTATTTAATTCTATCCAAATTATTAACCTATCAAATAACACATGTTGGAATGATTGATGGTTAAATTACTTAATTTGCAAGTCCTCCTCCTCCTTCTTCTCCAATAAAATTTTTTCTATTATCCAAGTTATTTCTGAATAAATTAGGATTTCATATTTAATTCTGAATTCTAAGTTAAGAACCTACAAATTTCCCTTTTTGCTAAAGTTTTGGTAATACTAGGAATTTGAAACTTGTATAGGTTAATCTTTTTAAATCTGAATTTCATGTTACATATAAATTCTACATCTCATAATATTATGATTTGGAATATAAGTTAAGGAAATATCTCTAATGCTGGTTAAGTTACAAATTCTGGAAAGTTAGCAGCTTTTGAACAAATTTGAGATATCTAAAATTTACAATTTTGATTTCGAGTAAATTGTTCAATTTTGATAGACATAGGCAAGGAAATTAAAATTGGCACTGGAACTAGTATTTGTGACATATCACGGGAACTGATTGTGGACTGAATTATTTGGACTTGAATTTTCATGAACACATAAACATACATGAACATGGGACTCTCCAATGGTAAGTCTGTCATAAACATTGGAACTGAACAACTGGACCGCACGCCACGGAGGTAAAAGAACAAGGACCCTGCGTTTCTCTACTCACTAATATTTACTCAATCTTGTGTGTGTCCATAGTTAGAAATAATTCCCGTTTATTTTCCTTTTCCTGCTTCATGCACTTATTACTATGGAAGAGTTGTTTGATTTAATTTTCCTTATCATATACATAATATATATATATATATATATATATATATATATATATATATATATATTATATAGATATATATATATATATATATTATATATATATAGATATATGTTATAAAAAAAAAAAATATAGATATATGTTATAAAAGTCTTGCATATTTACTAGTATAGTTGGATAAACATTGGCTATGAAAGAGTTTTGATTTAATTTTCTTTATCCTATCTACATAATATACATATCACATATATAGATATATGTTATAAAGTCTTCGCATATTTACTAGTATAGTTGGATAGACATTAGCTTTATTTTGATAAACTGCAATCCAATTAGCAAGCCGCGGCCCGACTAATTGCTAAAGGAAGGGTATTCATTGCTTGCTCAGGTAAAAGTCTCAAGTTCCTTTTGTTCTTTTATTTTACGTGGTTCGGTGTTGAGAGTTGCTCCACCGAAGGGGTCGGCGAGCCCCATTTACTTACTTGCGTGGTTCCGGTGTTGAGATTGCTCCACCGAAGGGGTCGGCGAGCCCAATTATTACTTGCGTGATTCCGTTGTTGAGAGTTGCTCCACCGAAGGGGACGACGAGCCCATATTTCTTTTTTGTCATATATAAGTTTTTTTAAATTTTCGGGCTCCTAAATACAAAGGAGACTCTGTCGAAATTTTTGAGAAATTTAGAAGATAGACAAATTTCCGACCTTCGGAATTTTTTTGAAAATTTCTTATCTAAGGAAGCATTTGGGAGGGGAGAACAACTGAATATCCCTAGATATCCCGTAACATAAATAACAAAAAGCTGATCAGTATTTCGGAAATCTCGTGAATCAGTGCATCTAGTTTCGACTAGGGTGTACTAGCCCAAGGGAGGCTCTACATCTATCTGACAGTAACATCAATATATGTTTTTTTTTAGCCCAAGGGAGGCTCGGAAATCACAACCTGATCCCAGGTTAACGGGATGTTCACGGGAATATTTAGAGGATTATTCGGAGTATTGTTCTCAAAACTGCATCTCATTAAATTTCAAATCTTACTCCAGAAACACGCTGCCTATTATGAGTGGACAGTGTCCTTAATTGCTCAAGGGAAACAATTCCTATTAAAAGCTCAAGAAAAGCTCAGAAATCTTATCATTCATATGGAGTAGGATGTTGATTTCATTCATGTTTTACTAAAGCAGATGTAGTATATAGCAGTGCAATGTCGCCTCTTTTAAAACTACATATTCATTATTTGTTAACTTCACGTTCTGGCCGAGGACTTGCTTGTCGTTTTCTAACGACCTAGTATTTGTTCACTAGGTGAAGAAGAAGAAGACGCCTCCGCCGAAGTATCGCCGCTCTACAACGAGGAGTAACTGTCTGGACTATCTACAGTTATGGCCAGCAGTATCGTAGTATCTTACAAATTTACTTTTGTAATCGTCTGTAATAGTATTGTTGGAAAGTTTCCTGTAATATAGCTACACTATTTTTAATACCATGAAAATTTCCTGTATTTTCCATTTTGCTGAGGATCACAGGCGACAATCGCGGTTTCGGCGTGTAGCCTGGAGATGTGTTATGGCGTCACCGTTTCAAATATGGGAAGCGGGACGTGACAAAATCAAATCAATTTGAATCCTATTAAGTCATTCTAGGTCAAGACGCATTAAACTAGACTGTACGAGGTCAACCTAAGTCATATTAGGTCTAGCTAGGTCATACTGGGTTAACGCAAGTCAAGCGGAATTAATCTAGGTCATTTGAGTCAACAGTTGACTTTTGGTCAACTGGTCAACTCTGGTCAACCGTGGTTTACTCTGGTCAACTCTAGGTCACTGGTGACTAACAGTTGATTTTTGGTCAACTGCACAAGTCTAATGGAATTTGGAAATAAATTGGGCAAAGTGTTGACCCATAGTTGACTTTGGTCTAAAAAGTCAACCGTGGTCAACCGGGGTCAAGACTAGGTCTAGACGGCTATTTCTACCCATTACCAACCTCTATAACCATATCCAAGTCCATCTTGGACTTCGATACCCATATCTTGGCCATAGGCCAATTACCTATTTTACCCTTAAAAGGGCAAAATTCTACCTTCGGCGATTATCTAGTTAACCTACCTACGCTTGATATTTGATCCGATCTTCCTAGGGTAGTATGATACTAGCCTATACATATATTACCTACCATAATACCTAGGTAACGTGGACGTCTAGTCCATGTTACGGCCCGTTGCCAAAATCTTGAATATTTTAAGATACACATGATACGGTGCGATACCGGCGCCCATACGACTCCGATTTCCACTCGGGAGCTACCCGCAAAATCTAAATCAATATTCTAACTCCACGCCAGTTTCGTCGCGATCCGATACTCGGAACTCGATTTCGCCCTCTAACTCGACTTCCTCCTTTTCCTATTCTACTTCCCTTCTTCCTAATCTTCTATTTCTCTAATCCTTCTTCTTCTAACTTTTTTCTTATTTTCTAACTCTAATTCTTCTTCTTAGTCCTTCCTCACTCTTCTCTAATCTTTCTAATTTCTTCTCCTTCTTTCTTAACTTCATTCCTCTTTCTACTTCTCTTCTAATTCTTTTCTTCTACTTCTTATTTCTTTTTAACTTCTTCTAACTACCTCTTATTCTTCATACATCTATCTATATATATGTATACATATACATCTATATATACATACATATATATATATATATATATATATATATAGTATTATATATATATCTAATATATATAATATATATAGGGGGGGTCTAAGGGGGATAAAATAGGGTGAATGGGGGGGGGGGGGGATTAGTTTGTTGCAGCTGTTACATTGCAGCTGCTGCTGCTGTGGCTCACTGCCACTGCTGCTGCTGTTACTCTGCTGTCAGCCACTGTTTCTTATTTATCTTCTTCTTCACTTCTTCTACTTCCCTATATATATATATATAATATATATATATATATATATATATATATATATCCAACAACACACACCCTCATTTATATATACATATATAACACACACATATCTCCATAACATATATATACACATATATACATATATCTATATATATAAACACTCATACACATATATATATATAAACATATACATCTATATAAATAAAAAAAACATAACATCTATATATATAAACACTCATACACATATATAATAAATAATACACAAACAACATCCACAAACACACACTCACACTCTCACACTCTCACACTCTCACACACTCACACAAGCACACTCACACTCTCACACCACTCTCATGACACAAACACCACCACCACCATTTCTACAACACACCACACACAATAACTTATATACAAAACCACATATATATATATACACACACACACACACACACACATATATATATATATATATATATATATATATATATATATATATATATATTTTTTTTTTTTTATTTTTTTTTTTATTTTTATTTTTTTTTTTTTTGGGGGCCCGGGGGGGGGGGGGGGGGGGGGGGTCCGGGGGTGGGGGGGGGGGGAGCCCGGGGGGGAGGGGGGGGCCCGGGGGGGGGGGGGGGGGCAGGGGGGGGGTGTCCGGCAGCGGGTGCCACCGGGGCCGCGGCCAAAGCGCCCACCACCGGGTGGACTATATATATATATATACTATATATATATATAATATATATATATAATATATATATATATATATATATATTTTTATATATATATATATATATATATATATATATATATATATTATATATATATTACCACTTAATAATATAAATAACCCCAAAAAAACCTTAACCTAGATTAGGAAAACTACAAATTTAGGGGCAAAGTGTAGAGAATTTCATCTCTCCAAACTATGTGAAGACATTAAAGCAAAGAGCAATAAATAGAGGATTAATGGCTTACCTAAATAGGTTCTTGGAGAGAGAGAGCTTGGAATGAAAAGATTTTGGAAGGAGAGAGTGATATTTCTTAATGGAGAAGAAAGAGGGGGGGGGGGGGGGGGGTGCTTCTTGTGGGGGCCATGTGGGGGTTATTGGGTTGGGGTAGGATCCAATAACCTCCACCCATTAGACTTGATTTGGTTCTAATGAATTCAGTTTGGTTCGGTTCGTTTCGGTTTAACTCTAACTACTAAATTAGCCTCTATAATGACTAATTAAGCCATGAAAGTTGGGTTAATGATTTTTAGCCTAATTATGATGGCATGTGGGCTAAGCCCAGCTAGTATGGGGGTCCCACTAGGGTCCAGGCTACCGGGTCTACTTTGGTCCGAATTGGATAAATTCAAACCAACCCAATAAATCCCAAAAAACACATAAAATCAAATAAAATTCTAAAAATTATAAAACTTGAAAAATGACAAAAATACCCCTAATCGAAAACTGGGGGTGACAACGGCTTTGGAAAAAATGAATCGTTGCATGAGTTGGGAGAAATGATAATGCCGTTCAATACTGTCCGGCTATACAAATCTGTTGCATATATTAACGTTCACGCATTGGCATGGTCATAGAAGCTTGTGCACAAGTTCGTTTTCCTCGAAACGGTATCCGGGACATCAGAACCGATTCGTCCTAGGAGGAATAATTACGTGCTTTAGCGGAGGCATGCGGGGACCTTCAGTAAGGCTTGCTACCTAGGCTGAAAGGGTAGCGTTGCATGCCAAATTCGATTAAGTCCCAAGTGGTGTTTAACACAATGACCACATGTAAGATAGTAGCATGCTCACCTATGTCTTATGCAGGTAGTAAATATTATCTGTGTTTTATGCAGGGACGAGCACGGCCGTGTAGAATTGTGATAAATCGTTATGTTTTACTGTATGCTTTATTACTCCAAAGATGGCTATCGATATGAACTGAATCATTTAGTCTAAATAGAAAGAAAACTCTAAAACATGTCTACCATAAGAATCTGAGTCGGTTTTAGACGAGTGGGTTCGTCTCGTCCACTAGCAAGTGTGCTAACTGCTAATCCCCTCCCCAATTCTCCAGGTGCGACGGAAGCTCTAAACTAAAGCTGAAGTGCGGAGAGGCATTTGAAGCTCTCCTATCCTGAAGTATTTTGAATCCAATTCAATCGAAGGCTTATGTATAAAGGGCGCATGTATGGAACGGCAAGTGTTAGTTCAAGCAGCTTGTCGAGTATGGATTTCTTTGTTTTCAATAATGTAGCCGCAACGACATCCAATGTAATTACGACTGCACTTCGTTGCAAGCTATGAATGAAAATCATATTCTATCTTCCTATACTGCGTCTCAATTTGATTTGATTTGTGAAGTTTCAACTTGAGTTTCAATATAAAAAAACGTAACGTTCTTACTGTTACGAGTGCAATTCCAGACTCGTACGGTATCGCGCCTTAGCGAGGACGATCGATTCGTTAAATAACACCGGGGACGAACGGTTTGTCGACTCGGGACGTGAAATCTCCAATAGTGATTTCTAAAATTGAGATTACTACCTGACGTTGTACTTTAAGAAAATTTCTATCCTACTTAGTAGAGTTTCTATATGGAAATTGCACAAAAAAGGATTATTTTGTAGAAGGATACCAGGTTTATGACCTAATTAGACTTTGGGTATTGGGTTGTTATTTTTAGACTTTAGATACTCGAACTTTTTTTAGTGACGAACATTCGTCATTAAAGACTCATTAATTTCGTCTCTGAAAGTTCAGTTTCGTCACTAAAAAAAATTCGAGTACCTAAAGTTTAAAACAGACAAACCCTATACTCAAGTCTAATTAGGTCATAAAACCTGGTACCCTATACAAAATAATCCAAAAATATTCTCCAATGGTTCTCCATCTCTATCCTGCATGGCAACAAATAAAATACCAATTTAATGATGTGCAGGGACGGAGCCAGGACTTGCATTAGACATGGGTCGAGGACTTGAGGAAATGGGATGCTCAGCGCGTCAGGAAGCTTTTGGTCGTCAAAGCGCTGAGGAAAAAACAATGAAGGAATGAGAGGATGGAATTATGTTAATTTGGCTCGATGTGGGTTGGCCAGATTATGAGCAGTTTTTGTGTTGTCGACAGCAGCACCGACGAGGACAATTACGATCAAGGAAAAACTGTAGAGAATTTGAAGAATATAGAGAATAAATGGACCTAATTGATTAAGCTCAGTTACGCTTTAGGGGAATCATTCACCATAAATGGGGTTGAAGTACAAAAAATAAAAAACTTTTTATCAATTCT
>JANAVB010041816.1:10540985-10739179 GCA_029216955.1 Iris pallida | reverse complement strand
GGGGGGGGGGGGGGTCCGGGGGTGTGGGGGGGGGGGGAGCCCGGGGGGGAGGGGGGAGCCCGGGGGGGGGGGGGGGGCAGGGGGGGGGTGTCCGGCAGCGGGTGCCACCGGGGCCGCGGCCAAGACGCCCCAACCACCCCCGGGTGGATATAGAATCTTATATATATATATATATATATATATATATATATTATATATATATATATATATATTTATAATATATTATATATATATATTATATATATATATATATATATATATACCACTTAATATAAATAACCCCCAAATAAAACCTTAACCTAGATTATTAGGAAACCTACAAATTTAGGGGCAAAGTGTAGAGAATTTCATCCTCTCCAACTATTGTGAAGACAATTAAAGCAAAGAGCAATAAATAGAGGATTTAATGGCTTACCTAAATTAGGTTCTTGGAGAGAGAGAGCGCTTGGAAAGAAAAGATTTTTGGAAGAGAGAGAGTGATATTTCTTAATGGAGAAGAAAGAGGGGGGGGGGGGGGGGGGGGTGCTCTCTTGTGGCCGGCCATGTGGGGGTTATTGGGTTGGGTAGGATCCAATAACCCTCCACCCATTAGACTTGATTTGGTTCTAATTGAATTCAGTTTGGTTCGGTTCGTTTCGGTTTAACTCTAACTAACTAAATTAGCCTCTATAATGACTAATTAAGCCATGAAAGTTGGGTTAATGATTTTTAGCCTAATTATGATGGCATGTGGGCTAAGCCCAGCTAGTATGGGGGTCCCACTAGGGTCCAGGCTACCCGGGTCTCCAATTTGAGTCCGAATTGGATAAAATTCAAACCAACCCAAATAAATCCCAAAAAAACACATAAAATCAAATAAAATTCCTAAAAATTATAAAACTTGAAAAATGACAAAAATACCCCTAATTCGAAAACTGGGGGTGACAACGGCTTTGGAAAAAATGAATCGTTGCATGAGTTGGGAGAAATGATAATGCCGTTCAATACTGTCCGCGCTATACAAATCTGTTTGCATATATTAAACTGTTCACGCATTGGCATGGTCATAGACAGCTTGTGCACAAGTTCGTTTTCCTCGAAACGGTATCCGGGACATCAGAACCGATTCGTCCTAGGAGGAATAATTTATCGTGCTTTAGCGCGAGGCATGCGGGACCTTCAGTAAGGCTTGCTACCTAGGCTGAAAGGGTAGCGTCGCATGCCAAATTCGATTAAGTCCCAAGTGGTGTTTAACACCAATGACCACATGTAAGATAGTAGCATGCTCACCTATTGTCTTATGCAGGTAGTAAATATTATCTGTGTTTTATGCAGGGACGAGCACGGCCGTGGTAAGAATTGTGATAAATCGTTATGTTTTACTGTATGCTTTATTACTCCAAAGATGGCTATCGATATGAACTGAATTCATTTAGTTCTAAATAGAAAGAAAACTCTAAAACATGTCTACCATAAGAATCTGAGTCGGTTTTAGACGAGTGGGTTCGTCTCGTCCACTTAGCAAGTGTGCTAACTGCTAATCCCCTCCCCAATTCTCCAGGTGCGACGGAAGCTCTAAACTAAAGCTGAAGTGCGGAGAGGCATTTTGAAGCTCTTCCTATCCTGAAGTATTTTGAATCCAATTCAATCGAAGGCTTATGTATAAAGGGGCGAATGTATGGAACGGCAAGTGTTAGTTCAAGCAGCTTGTCGAGTATGCTTTCTTTTGTTTTCAATCAATGTAGCCGCAACGACATCCAATGTAATTACGACTTGCACTTCGTTGCAAGCTATGAATGAAAATCATATTTCTATCTTCCTATACTGCGTCTCAATTTGATTTGATTTGTGAAGTTTCAACTTGACGTTTCAATATAAAAATCAACGTAACGTTCTTACCTTGTACGAGTGCAATTCCAGACTCGTACGGTATCGCGCCTTAGCGAGGACGATCGATTCGTTAAAAATAACACCGGGGACGAACGGTTTGTCGACTCGGGACGTGATAATCTCCAATAGTGATTTCTAAAATTGAGATTACTACCTGACGTTGTACTTTAAGAAAATTTCTATCCTACTTAGTAGAGTTTCTATATGGAAATTGCACAAAAAAGAGATTATTTTGTAGAAGGATACCAGGTTTATGACCTAATTAGACTTTGGGTATTGGGTTTGTTATTTTTAGACTTTAGATACTCGAACTTTTTTTTAGTGACGAACATTCGTCATTAAAGACTCATTAATTTCGTCTCTGAAAGTTCAGTTTCGTCACTAAAAAAATTCGAGTACCTAAAAGTTTTAAAACAGACAAACCCTATACTCAAAGTCTAATTAGGTCATAAACCTGGTACCCTTATACAAAATAATCCAAAAAATATTCTCCAATGGTTCTCCATCTCTATCCTGCATGGCAACAAATAAAATTACCAATTTAATGATGTGCAGGGACGGAGCCAGGACTTGCATTAGACATGGGTCGAGACTTGGAGGAAATGGGATGCTCAGCGCGTCAGGAAGCTTTTGGTCGTCAAAGCGCTGAGGAAAAAACAATGAAGGAATGAGAGGATGGAATTGATGTTAATTTGGCTTCGATGTGGGTTGGCCAGATTATGATGCAGTTTTTGTGTTGTCGACAGCAGCACCGACGAGGACAATTACGATCAAGGATAAAACTGTAGAGAATTTGAAGAATATAGAGAATAAATGACCTAATTGATTAAGCTCAGTTACGCTTTAGGTGAATCATTCACCATAAATGGGGTTGAAGTACAAAAAATAAAATAACTTTTTATCAATTCTAAGTAGGGGGTGGACGTCCAAGCTCCCTAGCCCAAGTGGTTAGGGAGGGAGGCTCACTTGGGGATGTTCCAAGTTCGAGTCTCCCGTGGGAATGGAATGACTGGGTGGTCGCGGGGTGGCGACGGTCCCAAGCTGGCGGCCTCAAGAAATGGACACCACCAAAAAAAAAAAAAAAAAAATTGAGATAGAGACAACTGTTGCCCTTGCAGATGGCCATGGTCTATTTAATGATGCATGCAAAGCTCTACACCAGTATCTCTCTGTAATAGAGAACTGAAGTCACACGTCAATAACTGAAGTCCATACTGCCAGTTGTAACCCTATTGCTGCTGGAAAAGTTCATTCCTTACGTGGCAACAATATGAGAACCCTGTAGAAACAATCATTTTGAAGTTTTGAACAGGAATTAATATGAGTATAATTGCTGCCAAGAAATGCTACTGAACATCTAGCGACAACAAATTCTACTTAGAAGTGTAAAAAAAAAAAAAAGTGAACATTCTTAACAAGAACTAGGAGAATATTATCATTTCTACAAATGTTACATTTTTTGTGACAGACGTATAAAGTACTAAAACCCTACGACTATATTTAAATTAAAAAAAATATTAAATAGACCGTACCGAAAGGAGGGTGACCGTGTGGGTGCCTGCGCCACACTAGGTAATACTATTAACTCAGCGATATATAAAGGCAGAGAGAGATTTTAAGCAGCAGAATTCACACCAGTAACCCAACTAATGAATAATACTGTACAACTATTTTAAGAACATAAATAAGAAAATGGTCAGCCAATAATCAGAAAACAATCAAACAAAGTTGTGAGTTCAATGCTCAAAGCTCATGCTAATAGATTTCAGTAAACAAAATAAATTCAGACTTTAACATCCCATAAACAAAAATAGAACAAAATGGACCAGAGAAATTTTAACCATGATAGAATAAAAAAAAAAAAAAACTAGTGCTCAAGTAAATAATGAACAGTTGTGTATAGCTGGTTACTTATTGTACCAATGCTCAATGCTGTAGAAGGCAACAGTGTCTCAGCTCTCATGTAATACGTGGTTGTGTATAATATATCGAAAATGTTTTGTTGCCGCGGAGGGTGACTGTACGCGTATTCATACACCACGTGTCACCAATCCACTGGTCCCTCTGCTGCCATCAGGGTCCACACCCCTCCCAACCAAATGAGAGAATGACAGAACTGTAATCCAAACTGCGGACAACGTAGCATATCCGATAATATATTAGTTTATCCTTCCCTTTATCCCAAATGAATCAGACACAAATCCAGAGAAGAGGCGGAGGACTGTTTAAACATTCTTGTTGGCCGTAGCCGCGCGTGCACAATGAAGATAAAAGTGTATAGCTTTAGTTGGCCGTACACGCAAATGAACGCCACAGAGGCTGATCAACCTTAACCATGCAAGAGTTTACTGAAAACATATGCACCTTAGCGTTGGATACTCACATGACACTTCTATTATGTCTTTTGCAGCTTTTTGGTAAGGGCAAAACTTCCTGATGGTCCAGCATCGTAGTTAATGTAGAAAGCAGCACGAATACCAGGTAGTCGACAGGATTCGAGCCTTCCAATCGTAAGAATATACAGGTGTGTGTGGATTGTAATTAAAAATAAAAACTTTATCATTCACATCTTACATGTGAGTTGCGCCTTTGCCTACAATATGTCAGGAAAATTCTTCTCAAATTAATGTACTAATCACGCTTATTTCTTAGGGTTTGCTCGGCAATTATAAGGGTAGCGGTTATGAGGTACTTTTAGAGTACTGATTATGAGCGGTTATGAGGGGTTCGGTACTGGGTGGTTTTTAAGTAGCGGCTTTTAAACCAGTCCAATACATGTTTGATAATTCACTAACGAGTGGTTCTGAAAGTCTTTTACACGAATAAATTTAATTAGGGAAGGGTATTAGTAGTTATAGTTATATATTTTTGGTGAGGATGTAAATGTAATAAAATAATAAAACCCCTCAGAATCCGTCGATTTGGGGTGTTTATAAAGCCACCAAAAATTATATTATACCGATTTTGGAGAATTTTTGAGCCGACCAAAATCAGTGCCTCAAAAAATTAACACCCAGAAGTTTTCATAAACGGTCAGATCAAAAATACACAAGAACCGGTGAAAACACATTTATCAAGCAGACCCTTAGGCATTTACACTGATGGTCATGCAGTACCTCCATCAACTGAGGAAATTATGGCAGTCGGCATCAGACGGAACTTCAGGATGCTTTGAATAAAAGAGGTCACTCTTCCTCTAGTAAAAAAACAGAGAAGTTTCACAGTGCAATTTACTGATGAAGCCGTAGTTTCACGTTCCAGCTGAGTGCAGTTATCGGACGTACGTTTCGGTTGGGCACAATTACAATATGATAGACATGAGAAATCGAAAGATAGTAATTAGTAAATGTAGAAACTGCTGCTCACAACCGATGCTCTCTGTTTGTGACAGTGGGCCAACACCATTTTTTCCATGCAAATATGTATCTCCACCTTCAAGTCCAACATGTAAATCATATTACATTTATATATATTCCTACTACTCAGATATTTATTTAACTTTCATTAAGTGCAAAACTCACTCTCGTCACCGTAGTGATCATACTGATTCTGCCACAATCAAATGTAACTATATTTGTCAATCAGTGTATCTCAATCACTTCAAAACAACTTATTTTTATCCATTAAGCCTTGCACTAATTGGTTTAGGTTACCATTGTTGGTGATTTTTAAGAGGTTTAGCCACATTTATTTGAATGTTCTTTTACAACTTCTCTTGGTAGGCATTTAGTAAAAGTAGCTGCCAAATTCTTACTAGTCTTCACATACATTATTGTGATCACTCAATCCAATATCAATTGTCTCAAGAACTCATTATATGTCTAGACTAGCCATTTTAAGTACTACTATATGCTCTTAATAGAGTAGCTTGACTATCACATCGGATGAAAATAGGAGACATTGGTGGCCACAATTTGATATCTAATAGCAAATTTCTAATCCATTCAGCCTCTTTACTCGTAGCCGCCATGGCTATAAATTTTGACTCCATAATCAAATAATATACCCAAGTTTGTTTCTCGGATTCTACGAAGTGGCACCCCCCTAAGGAGAAACACCAACCAAACGTTGACATATTATCTTATGTATTAGTGATCCAACTAGCATCCATATACCCTTCAAGTGTTGCTGGAATGTCATTATAAAAAAGGCCAAGTCCAATGGTTTTATTAAGATAACCAAACACTCTATTTATATATGGCCTTCCAATGTTCTCCATTTGGATTGCTAATAAATCTACTTAGTTTGCACACAACAAAAGAATATTGAGTCTAGTATACTGCATAAGATACATGCCAATTGTGAGCATATTCAAGTTGAGCAATTGTCCTACCTTTTTTTTTTTGTCAATTTAACACTTGAATCAAAAGGAGTGTTAAATTCTTTAAAATTAAGATACTTAAATTTGGACAACATTTTTTTTCCGTGTAATTTGTTTGGCTAAAGCATATCCTCGGTGTGTAATACCTAATATAGTATCAACTTTACCCAAGTCTTTTATCTTAAAGGCTGAAGCTAAGTACTTCTTAGTTTTTAAATACTAAACATATTTGTTCCAATAATAAGCATATCATCAACATACATGTATACAATAACTTTCTAAAATTGTTAGTGATAATATAAATAGAGATAAAACAGAGCTTTGAGGCGTATCTGTCTTTAGAAAGTTATTTGCCCACACTCTGAAAGAGTTTGCTCACGGATTCAGGCGGATACTACACCCATGATACAACAAAGCCTTAAGCAAAAGATGCAAAAAAGCAAATTTATATGTGAACGTAGGCGTGGTGCTACTCCTCACGAGACTTTAGCGGTTTACTCTTTGGATCATTAATCACGAAATTAGGAGATTAGCACATGGCCATAAAAGTACCAAAGCGATATTTGAAATTGTTTGTAATCAAGATGTTGTAATGTGTACGATATATACCTCCGTTTTATTGTAAAGAGCAATTGGTTAAAAGCTAACGCTATCATTAACTTTAATAAACTTTGATGTATATGTACTAATTGAAAGTTTAAGTTATAAACACAATCTTTGTATTGATTATAATATTATTTTATATTGTGTTTAACAAACTCAGTTATTATACAATCAAAGTGGGGAATTGAAAATGGAAGTTTGATTATATAATCAAATTGGGGGATTGAAATGGAAGTTTGATTATACAATCAAAGTGGGGGATTGTTGATGATTTAAGTTCGATTGTGCAAAGACAAACTTTCTATTTTATATTCACCTGGATTTGAATGAATCTTTCGATTTATTGGGTTTGAACGAATCTTCAGATGCGTTGGGTCGAACGAATTTTTATATTCGTTGGATTTTGGTTGTGACTTTTCGTTCAGATTCGTTCTGACTGTTGAAAAAGGTATACTTGTTGATAAAAAAAAACATGAGAGTTTCTATATAAATTCGAGTATATCCATGTCTCGACCACAAATTACCAAAATCACATGAGCACAACAAAAATTACTTACTACTCAACTAGAAGAGATTCAGTTTTGCCCGTCTCTCAAAGCTTTGTTGTATTATGGGGGGTAACCGTCTAAAACCCGTCACCAACTCTTTCCGAGTCGGGGTGTGTGGGGGGGGGGGGGGGGGGGGGGGGGGGGGGGGGGGGAAATAACTTTTCTAAAAAAAGTGTATACGCCTCGAAGTCATTTTTGTTTATCACTAACAATTTACATGACGCGTGTCTCACACTGGGCCTCTCGACATCCTCCATCTTCTCTGCATCTTTATCTCTAAGGGGGCGTTTGGTACGCGATATTTTTTTTTATTCCCGAGAAAATTTAAGATGAGAATCTATTACCTCGTTTGTTTGGCTTATAAAAATTTATTCCCGGGAATTATAAATACCCGGGTAAATAGTTTACCCACAAAACATGGGAATTCTATCCCTTAAGAATAAGTGGGTATTTTTTTTTTGTCCGGGCAAAAAAAAAATTGTCTAAATTTTTTTCTTCTTTTTTGATCAATTTTGATTAGTTTTGAACAATTTTTTCTTTTTTTTGTCGTTTTAAGCGATTTTTTGTCGTTTTTACCCATTTTTTTTATCTTTTTCTCACTTTTTGATTCTTTTTTGTCGTTTTTACCCATTTTTTGTTCTTTTTTGTCGCTTTTTTTTGTCAATTTTTATCATTTTAAGCGATTTTTTGTCGTTTTTTTTAGCTTTTTTGTTGTTTTAACCAATTTTTAGTCGTTTTTTTGTCGCTTTTGGTCATTTTTACTGATTTTGTCTTTTTGTCGCTTTTACCGATTTTTTGTCATTTTTGTCGCTTTTTGGTTATTTTTTGTCGTTTTAACCTATTTTTTGTCGTTTTAACCGATTTTTTTGTCGTTTTTATCGATTATTTTTCGTTTTTGTCGCTTTTTGGTTATTTTTTGTCGTTTTAACGATTTTTTTGTTGTTTTTAACCGATTTTTTCTCGTTTTTAACAGATTTTTTTGTCGTTTTAACCGATTTTTTTGTTGTTTTTTTTCGTCTTTGCCGCATTTTGGTTTTTTTTGTCGTTTTTTATCGATTTTATGTCGTTTTTGTCGTGTTTTGGTATTTTTATCGTTTTTACCATTTTTTTGTTATTTTTTGTCGTTTATACATTTTTGTCGCTTTTTGGCCATTTTTTGTCGTTTTTTAACCGATTTTTTGTCGTTTTTCATCGTTTTTGTCGTTTTTTGTTATTTTGTCGTTTTTACCGATTTTTTGTCTTTTTACTATTTTTTTTCGTTTTTACCGATTTTTCGTCGTTTTTATCGGTTTTTTTTTATATTTGTTCATTTTTTTTTCGTTATTATTTTTTTAAATTTTTTTTTCCGGGAATATTTATATTGTCACCAAATATGAGAATGTAATTTTCCAGAAAATTTAATTCCTTGAAATTTGATTCCCGAAAATATAGAATTTCCGACTATATAGTATTCCGCATACTAAACGTCCCATAAGAATCTAAATTGCTTAAAATGTCAGACCCATGCACACTCTATGCACTGTTCTGTTTGATCTTAGATGAACAGACGCTAACGGTATTTCAAGCCAACCCAAAGAAAAGAGAGGTCCTTTTGGTGCTTGCAATGTCTAAACATATATGAAATTAAGCTGGAAGGTTTGCTGTGGCAGCCTGCTCTCAACGGAGAGAAACTACTCTTAACCAACAAAATTATTGTCTCAAATTTCAAAATCATATCAAAGGACTCTACACCCTCTCTTTTCTTCACCCTCTATTTTCTTCACTGTAGGAGAATTATATATGGAAGTCCCCATATGCATATACTAGCATGAGCTTGGATTATGACTGAGGCATGCTACCAACTGGTTTACATGATTAGACCCATAATTGTTTGATGCGAGTAAAATAAAATTCGAAGGATTCGGATCAATTTGATTGCTGTGAAAAATCATGAGACAAGCATGCCTTCTCAGTTCTCATGTTCTACAAAGAGTGAATCATCTTCGAGTCAATCTGAGATGTTCATGAAGTGTGATATTTTTGTTTTAGTCAAAATTTGTAACACTTGGAGGCTGCAGAGGGTTCTTGCCCACATTTAAAAATGCTAGCAAACAAAGAGGTTCTCCAACTTTGGAGCATGTCGACTTAGCTCGTGAATAGTAACCCAACTCGGCCCATGCACCAAAAGGGAAAAAAAAAAAAAATAAAGGAAAAAAATGGAGAAAAAATAGGAAGTTAATTTGGAGTATAAATTTGGTGTATTATTTGTTAGTCTCTTGGCGAACAATCGATGGAAAACCACCAATTCAGAAACTATTGTAAAGACAATGTTTCCAGCAACAACACCTTAAAGAAGGTGATGTTGTATTACGGGAATCTAAAAAGATTTCGTAATATTTCTCGAAGGCAACTGAACCGTATAACTTCTAAAGAGAAGCCACAGTATTCTCGAAGGCAACAGAACCGTATAACTTCTAAAGAGAAGCGACGGTATTCTCGAAGGCAACAGAGGAAGAAGAAAGCCTGCTGGGGTGAAAGATCACCGGCGCTCAAAGCTATATCCGCCTTACGGACAAGCCTCCAGGAACCAGCAAGTTCGAAGAGAACTTTAGAACGCTGGCCAAAAATGTCGACGACTCCTCGGAATAGCAGCAGCACTTCTCTCTCTCTCTGAAAATTTTCTGATTATTTTTTGTAACCTTAGAGAGAGGAGATGCTTCTGATATTATAGGCACGAGATGGGCTTTTTAAATTCTGAACGCACGCCCTGATTTAATGCCAGATCCGAATTTTCTGGATCTGAGCCATTTCCGGATCTGAGCCCACAAGACCCGCGGACGTTACATAATTTGAACGGCTCACTCGACCCGCTCGACCCGTACGACCCGTACGCCCCGTACGCTCAGTACGCTCAGTACGCCCCGTACGCCACGCAGGCCGCGCAGAGGCTCGCGCACGAGCGCAACTAAAGCGCACAATGCGCCTAGCGACGAGCTGTCGTGCTAAGTGCAAAGTGCCATCAAAAAGCCACATTAAGCCTCAAAAGCCCAAGTCCGAGTCCGAGTTCGAGTCCGAGTCGCTAGCTCCAATCTATTTTCATTTTGGCCAAAAGTTGGTTTCTTATTCTCACCTCTATGTAAAATCCCCCCACATGGCACCCTCCATTGGGCCTCAACCCATGTGCATCTCTCTATTCCTTCATAAGTAATATATAGAGATACATATTGGTGTGATTTTTCGATGTGGGACTATCTTTTAACAATAGAATGTTGTGAACACACACAACACATAGAATAAAACACCAACAATCCCCCACATATCTCTATATATATATGAGTTAAGCGTTCCACATAATAACTGTCCATTATGCATTAGGATAGATGTCGCTGACGACTTGAATCTTTCCGCATGGGTTGAACAACAGTATGATACAAGAATGGACTACGCCTTGAATTCTGTACCACAACTGTAATTTTTTCCACTCACATAATGTAGTTATCTGTGCTTCTGGCTGCACATTAAAGGCCTTGTGCCAGCCTGGATTTCAATGTATGTATTTTGGGCGTCTACAAATTTACCCTCAAGAAACGGCCTATTTTTCTGTCCATACATTATAGGTGAGTTCTTTATTAAAGAGACATGGCATGAAGCGTCCAACGCTTCCTTTGCGGTGCTACGCCGCTATGACATGGCCTTAAGCCGAGGACCTTATCCCGAATCACCGGAAACCTCATCGTAGTGTCATACTACCCGTAGCATGATGTCTAGCCCCTTTGTAGTGCCAAACTACCCAGCATGAAGCCTTACGCTTCTGTGCGGTGTTACGCCGCTACGACATGGCTTGCAAGGCCGAGGCTTTATCCCTAGCCGGGTTTACCTCATTGTGGTGTCGTGCCACCCGTAACATGAGGAACACCTCCTCTTTGTAGTGCTGACTACATCCCTCTTTAATTCAATATACAGCATTAGGCCAACTGCCTATTTGCGGTGCTACGCCGCTGTGACTTGGCTAACATATCCGAGGATTTACCTCCTTCGAGAACCTCATGGTGGAGTCACCGCCACACATAGCATGGAGTCACACTCCTTGTAGTGCTGTGCTACCATGCTTCCTGTAAAGCATAACAGACCTTCACTCAGTCTGATATCTCATTAAGGCATTATGCCATCCTTCCCACAGGATCAATTTTCCGTAGAAAATTCATAGTAGACAACAGTGGTTCTGGGTTCGAAACCCTTCCATGTTCCGCAGAACAAGTACCCACTGTTAACTAATATTTTTCCAGTCAATAGTCCTCCCTTGAATCAAAAAATTAGATATCTGGTAGATTTCTCTATGAACCAATAACATAAAATTTATTGATAGGATTATAATGACACAATATTAGAATGCCTTCAAACCCATCTTCCTTGCTGTGTCCTCGACCAGCTGTCGTTTGAGGCCTTTCGTGAACGGATCCGCCAGGTTCTCCTGACTCCGAACATCGATCACTGCAATGACGTCTCGTTTGATGAGATCGTTCACTGCTCTGTGCTTTAACCGCACAGTCCTCTTCTTCCCGTTAAAGAGTTCATTTGATGCTACTGCTGCTGCCGCCTGGTTGTCACAGTATATCGGGATTGCCGGTATCTGAGCTCCAACCACTGGAAGATCATACATGAGCTCCCGAAGCCACTCTGTTTCATCTGCAGCAGCATCCAATGCAAAGAATTCAGATTCCATGGAGGAGCGAGATAACATTGTCTGCTTCTTCGATTTCCACGATATAGCAGCTCCGCCCAAGGCGAATATGAATCCACCTGTAGAATACTCGCTCTCCACCTCTGAACACCAGCTAGCATCACTGAAGCCTTCCACTACTGACGGATCTCCGCTGTAGTATAGTGCAAATGTCTAAGTCCTTTTTAGATAATAACACGCTTCACAGCGTTCCAGTGTTCAACGCCTGGGTTGCTAGTGAACCGACTCAGCATTCCCACCGCAAAAACTATGTCAGGCCTTGTGGCAGTAGTAGCGTACATCAAGCTTCCTATGACGCTGGCGTACTCCAATTGCTTGACACTTTCTCTTGAATTTGGCTCCAGTTTCTGATCACTCCGGTATGGTGTATCAATTATAGGAAGATCTTGATACCCGTATCGAGTGAGCATTTTCTCAATGTAATAAGATTGTGACAGTGCTATTCCCGTGCCTGTCCGGATGATCTTGAGCCCCAAGATAACATCGGCATCCCCCAAGTCCTTCATACTGAACTTGGTCGAGAGAAATTTCTTTGTCTCTGTGACACAGCTTAAATCCGTACCTAGGATTAGCATGTCGTCAACGTATAGACAAACGATAACTCCTCTTCCGTCAGCAAACTTAGTATAGACACACTTGTCTGTTTCACTGACCTTGTAGCCATTTGACCTTATCACTTTGTCAAACTTCTCATGCCACATTTTGGGAGCTTGTTTCAAACCATACAGAGACTTCATCAACTTGCAGACTTTGTCTTCCAGACCTCTGACGACAAAACCTTCTGGTTGTTGCATGTAGATCTCTTCTGTCAGCTCGCCATTAAGGAATGCCGTTTTTACATCCATCTGATGTATCACTAATTTGTGTATTGCTGCTAGAGCAATTAACAATCTGATGGTTGTCATCCGAGCTACTGGAGCATAAGTATCAAAATAGTCGATCCCCTGTTTCTGAGCAAACCCTTTGGCCACTAGCCTGGCCTTGAATTTGTCGATGGTTCCATCTGCTTTCATCTTCTTCTTGAAGATCCATTTGCATCTGATGGGTCTTGCTCCTTCTGGCAGGTCAACTAACACCCATGTATTATTGGAGGTGATTGAGTCAATCTCATTGTCTATCGCCTCCTTCCAGAATACAACATCTCTGGTCTTCATCGCTTCATCATAGGTAAGCGGATCTGCTTCCACATGATAAGTGACGAAGTTATCACCGAAATCTTTCGGCCTCCTTACTCGCTTAGTTGACGGCTCAGCGAGTTCTGGTTCGACTGGTGTCTCTTCGACAATAGCTTCTTCTTGGACTACTGGTTCTTTAAGGACTTCTGTCTGTTTTGCACTCTCATCATTCTCCGGAAGATCCGCGAGAACAATATTTTTGTGCCTTGCAAACTTGTCTTCAAAATATTCAGCATCGCGAGATTCAATGATATGATTTGATTCTATATCAAGGAATCTCCGAGCATCACTCTTCTCGGCATAACCCAAGAAGATAGCCTTAGTGGTCCTAGTCCCCAGCTTCTGAATCTTCAGATCTGGGAGCTTCACGTAAGCTAGACACCCCCACACTCGAATGACATTCAAGTTAGGTCTGACTTTGAACCAGAGTTCATGAGGTGTTATGTCCGAAGTTGCATACGGTACTCTATTGAGAATGAAAGTAGCCGTTAATGCAGCTTCTCCCCAGAAGCTCTTTGGAAGACCCGCAGTCAACAGCATAGAGTTCATCATCTCTGTCAACGTTCTGTTCTTCCTTTCTGCTACTCCGTTGGATTGAGGAGAGTACGGAGCCGTCGTCTCATTTATGATTCCATGTTCTTTACAGAATGATGAGAAATCATGAGACCGATACTCCCCGCCTCGATCACTCCTTAGCCTTTTGAGTTGTTGTCCAGTTTGCCGTTCAGCCTCGGCCCTGAACTCCTTGAACTTCTCGAATGCTTCGTCTTTAGACTTGAGCAGGTAGACAAAAGCATACTTTGAGAAGTCATCGATGAAAGTAATAAAATACTTCATCCCGGCTTTTGTAGAGAATTGCTTGAAATCACAGATATCTGAGTGAACCAACTCCAGAAGATCTGTGCTTCGATGGACCCTGTGAAAGGGTTTCCTTGTGATCTTCGTCTGAGCACACACTTCACATTTCTCTACCTTACCCCCACACTTGGAGATAAGTCCTAGGCTAGACATCTTGTTAATCCTTTTACAATGAACATGTCCTAGCCTATTATGCCACAACTCAAAAGAATAGTTCAAAGTAGAAATAGCATTAATATCTTTTTTCTGGGTTACAACAAGCTGAATTTTGTACATTCCTTCAGTCTGGAAAGCTTTTCCGAAGAATGTACCCTTCTTGGATATCACCATCTGGCCAGCATTGATGTCCATCCTCAAGCCTGCGTTACAAAGCAGGCTCCCAGAGATCAGGTTCTTAGCAATTGCAGGAACATGCTTCACTCCTTGAAGCGTCAGAGTGTTTCCCGATGTGAGTTTCAGCTCCACCGTCCCGATCCCCAGTACTTCAGCTTGTGCCTGGTTTGCCATTATGACTTTCTCGGAAGTTGGCTCATAGGAGTCGAACCATTCCTTGTCTGAGCAGACATGACATATCGCACCAGTGTCTATCCACCAGTCCGAGTCAACCCCCACATTTGCAACCTGCGCTATCATTGCAACCAGATTAGTAACCAAAGAAACCTTACTAGGCTCACCTTTTTCTGGTTCCTTGCAGTCACTTTTGTAGTGGCCCTTCTTGCCACATTTGTAACAAGTCACATGGGACTTGGACTTCTGATTCTTGAATGAAGGACTCTTCACTTTCAGATTAGTGAAGTCCTCCTTCTTCTTGTGAGGAGAAGCCGCCTGCTTCCCCTTGTACTCTCTGGTTTGGACCAGATTTGCTTTCGTCAGTTGTTTGGACAGAGAATCCATCTTCTGTTGAGAGCGCATCTCGTCCTCAACATGGATCTCTTGCAGGAGATCTTCCATACATATGTCCAGCTTCTTGCGGTACATCCTTGCATAGAAGTTGCTCCAACCCGCAGGAAGTTTAGAGACGATTCCTCCAACGACAAACTTGTCGACAAGAGACATCTTCTCGTCATCCAACTTTTGGCGCAGCTTCAGAAACTCCTTTACTTGGGGCAGCATAGCCTTCTCATCTTCGAAGGTCCACTTGTGGTATCTTTCAACCAAGAAGATCTTGGACCGATTCTCGTCATCTTCGTACAATTTTCCCAAGGAGTCCCAAATCTCTTTGGCAGAATTCTTCTTGGAATAGGACTCTGCCAGAGAGTCTTCCATGCTATTGAGAATCAACAGTTTACAGATACTGTTTTCTCTAATCCATTTTGCCTGCTTGGACTTAGCAGCTGCAATAACTTCTGCGGTTCCGGTTGTTGGAACGATCGGTTCTTCCTCATTCAGCACGTGATCAACTTCCACGAGTTGAATGTTTAAGGTTACTTTCCGTTTCCAGATTTGGAAATGTTCGCCGTCGAATTTCTCCAACTTGTTAAAGTCGGTATTGACGAGCGATGCACGTGAGTTATCCATCTTTTCGATATAGCTTTGAGATTGTTAGTCCCTTGGCAAACAATCGATGGAAAACCACGAATTCAGAAACTATTGTAAAGACAATGTTTCCAGCAACAACACCTTAAAGAAGGTGATGTTGTATTACGGGAATCTAAAAAGATTTCGTAATATTTCTCGAAGGCAACTGAACCGTATAACTTCTAAAGAGAAGCCACAGTATTCTCGAAGGCAACAGAACCGTATAACTTCTAAAGAGAAGCGACGGTATTCTCGAAGGCAACAGAGGAAGAAGAAAGCCTGCTGGGGTGAAAGATCACCGGCGCTCAAAGCTATATCCGCCTTACGGACAAGCCTCCAGGAACCAGCAAGTTCGAAGAGAACTTTAGAATGCTGGCCAAAAATGTCGACGACTTCTCGGAATAGCAGCAGCACTTCTCTCTCTCTGGAAATTCTCTGATTATTTTCTGTAACCTTGGAGAGAGAAGATGCTTCTGATATTATAGGCACGAGATGGGCTTTTCAAATTCTGAACGCACGCCCTGGTTTAATGCCAGATCCGAATTTTCTGGATCTGAGCCATTTCCGGATCTGAGCCCACAAGACCCGCGGATGTTACATAATTTGAACGGCCCACTCGACCCGCTCGACCCGTACGACCCGTACGTCCCGTACGCCACGCAGGAGCGCAACTAAAGCGCACAATGTGCCTAGCGACACGCAGGAGCGCAACTAAAGCGCACAATGCGCCTAGCGACGAGCTGTCGTGCTAAGTGCAAAGTGCCATCAAAAAGCCACATTAAGCCTCAAAAGTCCATTAGCCCAAGCCCAAGTCCGAGTCCGAGTCCGAGTCGCTAAGCCCCTTCGGGGCTTAGCTCCAATCTATTTTCATTTTGGCCAAAAGTTGGTTTCTTATTCTCACCTCTATGTAAAATCCCCCCACATGGCACCCTCCATTGGGCCTCAACCCATGTGCATCTCTCTATTCCTTCATAAGTAATATATAGAGATACATATTGGTGTGATTTTCCGATGTGGGACTATCTTTTAACAATAGAATGTTGTGAACACACACAACACATAGAATAAAACACCAACATTATTTGGAGTGTGTCATCGTGTGCCAATATGAAGGGGACACTCTAAAAGTAGTAATTTACACTATTTTTAAAAATTTTGGGTATGAAATGGAGTGTGCCCATTGTGGATGCTCTCAGCACGATACACAAAATTGGGTAAATATCAGATTTGGATCTACTCAAGACTGTCACATACAAGCACTTCATGATTCACCCTTTCAATTTATTTGAGTATTAAAGCTAAAAAAAAAGGTGAGATATAACAGAATTAGGATAAAAATACCCTTGCCAAGGTAATAAGGCAAACAAACCCCTGAACAATACAAAATCAGAAAATAGTCCATAGAATAGTTTTAATGAAATTGTACTGCTACTGCAGACAGAAATTGAATCTGTTGGATACAGCTGCTGGTTAACACAAAAATCAACTCCATCTTCAATGTCCGACCGTTTTCCTTTATCAATTCTTGAATGTTAGAAATTATTCCAACGGTCAATTAATGTCCAGCCCATTATTCTTCATCAATTTTCATTATACTCCTTTAATCCTTAGGTTATGTTTAGCTCTCTATATATATTTCCATTGGTTGCTAGTCCAAGACAAGAAAGAAACACTATGCTATTTTCTTCTCCTCTCAAAACACACAAAATTCTCTAAGAAAAAGTTCTCCGAAATTCTTGTCTTACGAAATTTTTTTCCGTTCTTCGTATTCTCGCTCTGGGCAGAGCTAAGTCAAGGTCAATCTCTCCGAGTTGTGTGCGACGACGGGATATCGGTAGAGCGAGGGTTTTACCACTAGGAGCATCCGGAAAAGTCTGCACATAGACCCGGATTAACTCTTAGGGCAGTATTTCGTGTGCGACTTCCCCGGAGGCCGGTAACTTTAATTTTTGTTTATTTTGTTTGCAGATTATTGGAGGAGAAGAGCAATATTTTCTAACAATCTAAGAGTTAATCCCATGTGATTATTTTTAAATATTCTAGCCTTAAAGTATGTGTTTTAGAATTATGTGAAATCTTTAAAAATAATTTTTCTAACTACTTTTTGAAAATTTTAGTGCTCTCTATCTGGCATATAATTGTTGTTCATCTTTTTGCTATATTTTTTTTTATCAAATTAGTTAAAATAAATGCAAGAATTTATGCCATCTTTTCTTGTACAATATTGCAAGTTCATGTAAAACTTCACTTTGGCCAAATTTTTTTTTTTGGCTAATATTGCAAAGATGTCATCTTCTCCATAGTCTGAGTTATGCTACTAGTTTTTCTCTTTGCATAGTTTCACATCTTCATCCTCCAAAACACTTGGATGTATTATACATTTTTGAGACATATATTAATGATTTGATCTCTTAACCAGCATCATCATTCTAGAGTTTTATTGTAGCCTCTATGAATTGGAATATAGATTTAGAATGTTACTTCAATAGATTTGATGGTTGACTTCATGATTGTATCAGATTAGTTACGCTAAAATGTAGAGTTCTAGTATCATTATTTGTTCTAGAATTTTACTGTATTTTTATGACATGATTATCGTTATTTTTCGTTGACTTTAATTTTGGATCAACGATTATTGAATTATGCAATATATAGTTGGTGTCAGGATATAGCACATGAAACTTGTGTCTGATACTCTCCCAATTATGTTGATAGAATCTCCGAATCAAAGGTATATATATATATATATATATATATATATATATATATATATATATATATATATATATATATATATATATATATATATATATATATAAAGACAAGAATCGTAGTTCCTGAAAGAAAAAAAAATTGGCAATAAGATCCACTTGGTACACATTTTTTTTTTCTCTGTATACTAGTTTCCTAACGTATGTATTCTTTCGTGAGTACGGATATGGACACGGGGACAGAAACAATACCGATATGTACCTCATTTTGATGTGTCCTTGCAACAAACGGACTGAGTAGAGTTGTAGTTGCCTTATTGTTTTATTTTTTATTATGAAAATATTCATGAAAATATTGTTAAATTATTTTACTGTTAAAATCCAGAGCAAAATTGTATTATTTGTTAAAAGGTATATTATAAGTGTTAAAAATCAGTTATTCTTATACCAATAATTCCATTATTAAATGTGTTTATATTCTAGAGGACAATTGTCTATGAGAAGGAGTTGTTGTATTTTTTTTAACATGACATTAGATAATTTACAAAATAGTTGTACTATAGAGAATTTGGATAAACCTATGTGGACATTAGTACAATACTAATGTTATTATCTTATTCTAGAGCATTAGTATGATATTAAAATGGCCAATGATCTACGACCTAGTTCACTATAGATCACGCCTCTTACGATCTTTTATTGTAAGACAATAAGTCATTATCTATTCCTAGACATGATTTGTATTTAAACTTAAAAGATTTGGTAACTGAAATCAATGAGATGTTTTATTAGACAACATGTTTATTACATACAACAACATTGTAGTGCTTAGTGGAAAAATAGGACCTTTATAATTCATCTCCTTTTTGTTCTTTTTCTCCAATGGGTACTCATCAAATACAACATTGCATAATACAGTTTGTTGGCATATTATATATATTACTATTATGCATGGATGAAAGATGTGTTTTCTGTTGGAAACATATCTGCCCAAATAGAAATGCGCACTACACAATACAATTATGTTGTTCCAAATTGTATTAGTAGTTAAAGAATATGAAGATTGAAATTGTTCATTTCATAGTAAATCATTTACCATGTCATCTTATAAGCTCTGCTTATTTTTATTTTCAATATTGTTGATGTCATTTTTTTTAAAAGATCAACCGAGATAACTAATAAAATATTTTTTTCTTAGAAAAACAATGTTAGTCATGATATTTGATTCATTATAATTCTATAGCAGCTCAAGTATTTATAGTCTTTAAAGCACTTCAATGTCGTGCCCATATAATGTACGTTAGTCAACTTTTATCTCTTGAATCCTTTGGATTCTTTAAACGTACGTAACATTTTCAATTGAATTCTCCATTTATTTGAGCATTCAATGGTTTAAATTTAATAACAATGAATTCATCTTTACGTCCGAATACAAGCATGTCATTGTGGAGTCTTACATTTGTAAGATAGTATAGTCTCTTATGTTGTTGTAAGACCCACATAATCTTGGATATAACACTTCTAATGCATTTTCAAGGATACCAACAACTCATGATGATCTCATAATTTTATATTTATGTTACTTTTAAAGAAACAAATATACAAGATCTAAATTTTGTGTTAAATAATTTCATAAAATATTGTCTTCCTTAGCATTTACATCTTTCATCCTCGCATCAAAGGTGTAGCATACAGATCGTACGTAAATATTTATAGATCATTGCTTTTGTCAGAGACTCAGACGTACGCATTGTTATGTTTTTACTTGCCTAAAACTAATAATTTTGTGTTGAATTATAGAATATACAAGATCTAAATTTTGTGTTAAATTATTTCATAAAATGTTGTCTTCCTTAGCATTTACATCTTTCATCCTCGCATCAAAGGTATAGCATACGGATCGTACGTAAATATTTATACATCATTGCTTTTGTCAGAGACTCAGACGTATGCTTTGTTATGTTTTTACTTGCCTAAAACTAATAATTTTCTCTTTAGATAATTATTTGATAAACTTATTTTAGTCTACAGAAACTTTACATAATTGTATATGCTAGTTCATATAGTTTCAGTTGTTGTAAATGAACTTAACATGATCAACCATTGCTTCCCATTAACTAATGTCATTGAATCAATGAACACCATTCAAGTGTTTTTCGTTAATTAGTTTTTGTCATGTGTTACATGAATTATGCTCCCTCCATTGGACACTAGTTCTTTTTTTTCATATTGATAATTACTCCACAAGTATATTTTTGGAGCTTTAATCAGAATAAACTAGTTGTGCACTGTTCCATTTATACTAATGTACAAACTTACTTCAATTTTTGAAGACGTAATTATTAGAAATATTTCAAATGTTTAGGAAATAAGAGACATGTTAACAGTGACAATAATACAAATTATTTTTGTACTTTTACTCTTAACATGATATTTATAATTTCTCTTTAAGCCAGAAGCATTAGAGATTGTGAGTTGATAGAAAAAAAGCAAACATGCTAAGGGTGAAGGTACATAAAACAAAAGTTCTTTGCTCTATCTTTCTGAATGTGTTGTTTTGTAAATTTTATTTTCTAAAGTCTTGGATACTAATGATTATTTAGTGAGAATAATGGAACTACTTAAAATGATATACAAAATCATATTTCTTTTGAAGTCTTATTACTAAGACAAAAATCAAGAAGACAACGTGCTCCGATCAATTGAAAAAGTAATTTTCATATGTACAACCTACATTTTGTAATCATTCTTTATTCCTAAATTTAATTGGAGAAATATATTGTTGAAATATGAGCTAATCTTATTGGTTTATATATAGTTCTATATATTGTTGTATTAAAGTGATATTCTTTGCATGTTAGTTTTGCATGTTTGAATCTTATTGATTATATTATCATGATATTAGAATTTCTAATCAGACAAAGAAATCACAACATTGTTTTGTCATAATACTTAGAATATGTTAGGCAAACATTGGTTTGCATATAATCCGTGACATTATAATTCCTTTGACACATTCAAACAATTTAGTCAAAAAAAAGTTTAATGATATTGTAAATTTCTATTTAAATCTAAAGTTTTAAAAAGTTGAGATTATTTTGGGTATAAGCCGAAAGGGTCCTTCTGTCAAACGGACGTAAATAGCTCTAAGCGACACGGTATTTAATCGTCCCCCTGTGGACCTCCGCTAGCTGGGAACCGGCCCCTACAGCTAACCCAAGTTGATCAAACTTGAGAAACTAAAGATTTGGCAAGGTCAATTAGCAAACTCACTTAAACTATTATTCTAGACTGTCATTTTTTGCAAATATGGCTAGTAAAGATAAAACTTTAGAGCCAAGGCTGAAAGTTACTGTATCTTACTTTAAGATGTGACAGAGTTAGATGAGTTTTGGCTTACTATTCTAGAACTTACATCAGTAATTAGTGAAATCACATGAGTCTGATGTCACTAAGTCTGATTTCTAAATCAGTCAAATCAGTTATTCTATTCTATATAGTAATAGAGAGAATATTTTAAGGATATTCTAGGCTATAAATTGTATCATATTAGATACTCTTAAGTCAGATATTGTCATTTAAATACAAACTGGATAACTGACTCATATGACATCTAATCCATTTATGTATATTTTTTTTACTCTATGAGAAGTTGGCATCTCTTGAGGTTTATGTAACAAACCTATCATATCTAAGAATATTATATACTCTGAAATGTTATCTTCAGTCACATTTGTACTGAAACTATATGACTCAGACATTTTATACTTTACATGATTTACATATTTTTGTACCTGTCATTTGATTTAAAATTATGCTAAAAGCATGATCTTGTGAATTCTAAGATGAACAGGTACATGCAGCTGCGTTTCAAGACATTAAAAGAGCCTAAAAGGAAAAATTGTGGTTCTTGACTATAAAGTCATAAAAAAGATCAACTTTATAGATCTCTTGACGAAGAGTCTGTTTACTCTTGACGAAGAGTTTGTCTAGGAAATTGATCCTAGAATCATCGAGGGGGATGTGATTAAGCCCATAGTTTAGTCACCAGCAGTGGCAACCCAACCGAGTCTGACTGGAGATCCCAAGAAGCTGGTTCAATGGGTACAAACAAGCTGGACTAGGTGACTATTATGGAACACTGACCCTGAGATTAAATTCTCTTAAAATAAAAAGTCCAAGTGGTTGTACATGTGTACATTGATACCCCATCCCTATGGTGACAGTGTTCCTTGTGTGATATGGATAGGGTGAGTTTAAACTTAATAAGTCCAAGCATGATATGCAGGGTTGATTTCTATCACCAACCCTTGAGGACTTAAGAGAGGTCGTGAAGGCCGCGACTATATGACAGGGCGATCCTAGACAACTCTCATGAATTAATGTGAAAAAGTGTGCATGGCCAACCAAACGCGCCACCCGATAGACCCAAGTACCTCTAGCGTACTATGTGTGCTATTGTCTGAATCTGGTTTAAGAAGACTGATTCAAGGCGTAGTCCATCAAGCACTTCTTCAGATAAAGACAATAGTCACTACGTAAGATTCAAGGCTGTAGTCCATCTCATCTATGCATAGTATATAACTGCCCAGATTCTTCTTTACTCTTTTTCTTCTATTACTTCAGATTTTTTATTTTTATTTTTCGGAACTTGATTTTTGGGGGGATTGTTGGATACAGCTGCTGCTGGTTAACACAAAAATCAACTCCCTCTTCAATGTCCAACCGTTTTCCTTTATCAATTCTTGAATGTTAGAAATTATTCCAACGGTCAATTAATGTCCAACCCATTATTCTTCATCAATTTTCATTATACTCCTTTAATCCTTAGGTTATGTTTAGCTCTCTATATATATTTCCATTGGTTGCTAGTCCAAGACAAGAAAGAAAAAACAAAAAGAGAATTACACTATGCTATTTTCTTCTCCTCTCAAAACGCACAAAATTCTCTAAGAAAAAGTTCTCCGAAATTCTTATCTTACGAAAATTCTTTCCGTTCTTCGTATTCTCGCTCTGGACAGAGCTAAGTCAAGGTCAATCTCCCCAAGTTGTATGCGACGGCGGGATACCGGTAGAGCGGGAGTTTTACCACTAGGAGCATCCGGAAAAGTCTGCACATAGATCCGGATTAACTCTTAGGGCAGTGCTTCGTGTGCGACTTTCCCGGAGGCTGGTAACTTTAATTTTGTTTATTTTGTTTGCAGATATTGGAGGAGAAGAGCAATATTTTCTAACAGAATCTACATCTATATGCCAGTCCTTGAAATCTTAATTATGGAAACTGGAAGATTTAGAGGCTCCCTGCAAATAAACAGAATTCCATAATATAATATGTCCCCTTCAAATTTTGCTTCATGCAAATTCATCGTTGATTGAAACTTACGAAAACGTAATTGCCAACTAGGGGTGCATTCGGTAGGATACTGTCCGACACGGATATTATCACATCTGTATTTGTTTCTAGTAACATGTAAGAATATTGTTCAGAATTAAAAATCAATAAACATATTCAGTAAAAAAACATATCAAGATCCGGATCGGATATAAGGAAAGATGGATACATATAAAGCGAATACGAGTATGGATCAGATATAATAGGGTTTTGGAGAAACTGTCCTTTGGATTCTCAACAGAAGCCATGATTTCATATAGTTTTACTTACATATTAATTAACTTATGTTTGATTATTGATATAACTTGAATATAATAGGTTTAGTCACCAATAGATCAGCACTCCCTAGTGTTAGAACTAGAATATTATAATTGGTATATATAGTATCGTTTATGTATTCATTGTATGCATGCATGAATGCATTAAGGAAAACTAAATTCATTGTATGCATGCATGAATGCATTTAGGAAATCTAAGAGTCATATTAATTATTCTTGATGTATCTTGAATCCTATAAATAGCTATGTATGCAAATGTGTTGTAGCAAAAAAACTGCAAGTAAAAGAAGTTGAATACCTTTTTGTGTCCTACAGATCGGATATATATAAGATAAGATGGATACATATAAAGCGAATACGAGTATGGATCAGATATAATAGAGTTTTGGAGAAACCGTCCTTTGGTATATATAGTATCGTTTATGTATTCATTGTATGCATGCATGAATGCATTAAGGAAAACTAAATTCATTGTATGCATGCATGAATGCATTTAGGAAATCTAAGAGTCATATTAATTATTCTTGATGTATCTTGAATCCTATAAATAGCTATGTATGCAAATGTGTTGTAGCAAAAAAACTGCAAGTAAAAGAAGTTGAATACCTTTTTGTGTCCTACAGATCGGATATATATAAGATAAGATTGATACATATAAAGCGAATACGAGTATGGATCAGATATAATAGAGTTTTGGAGAAACCGTCCTTTGGTATATATAGTATCGTTTATGTATTCATTGTATGCATGCATGAATGCATTAAGGAAAACTAAATTCATTGTATGCATGCATGAATGCATTTAGGAAATCTAAGAGTCATATTAATTATTCTTGATGTATCTTGAATCCTATAAATAGCTATGTATGCAAATGTGTTGTAGCAAAAAAATTGCAAGTAAAAGAAGTTGAATACCTTTTTGTGTCCTACAGATCGGAAATATATAAGATAAGATGGATACATATAAAGCGAATACGAGTATGGATCGGATATAATAGAGTTTTGGAGAAACCGTCCTTTGGATTCTCAAGAGAAGCCATTATTTCATAAAGTTTTACTTACCTATTAATTAACTTATGTTTGATTGTTGACAGGGCCGGCCCTGGGGTAAGCCAGACTGGGGCTTGGACAACCCCCCTCTGCTAGGGCAGCCCCCCCAAACTCAGCGTGATCCCACCAAAGATCAGGATTACGGATGACCACCAGGACCGACTGACACTAGGGATCAAGGAGTAACCAAATATTAACTCCGGATAGGGTAACCCAACCCTCCTGGCCGGCCCAGATTGTTGATATAATTGAATATAATAGGTTTAGTCACGAACAGAGGACTCCCTAGTGTTAGAACTAGAATATTATATTTGGTATATAATTTTTGAATACTCGGATCAAAAAATGGAGTGGATTTGGATCTGGATCTGGATCCGAGCCGGATAATATGGATCAGGATGCACCCGTAGTGCCAAGTTACATGAGCTTATAAGTACATCCAACATCAGTACAGTACTTAACACCTCTCAGAATAAGTATCTTCCACATATATATAATTGCAACATTCATCTTGGACTTGTACGGTGTGTTTGGGAACCTTTTTAAGGAGAGGAAGGGAAATTTGAGGGAAAAGAAAATGGAGGAGAGTAAAATGGAGGAGAAATTAATTTTTCCTTCACTTGTTTGGATAACTAAAAAGTAGGGGAAGAAAATTTTTAAAAATATTATTTTGTTTATTTATGAAGAAAGATACAATTACCATTTAGTCCTTGATTTTTTCAAATCATAATTAATACTTACTTTATTGAAGGGTAGTTGGGTAATTTTTCTCACAATCTTCTCAATCCTCTTCATTTTCCTCCCACTTTTGGGAGGAAAATTTTTGAGTGGAACCCACCTGAATTTTCCTCCCATATTCCTCTCCCTCATTTTTCCTCCCCCTTCCCAAACACCACTACTTTTAATTTTCCTCCTACTTTTCCCTCAACATTTCTCCCCCCCCCCCCCCCCCCCCCCCCCCACCCCCACCCCCACCCCCACCCCCACATTTTCCACTCTTCCCAAACAATACCGTAAGGTTTTGACATTTACAACAATCTTTTTCGTTAATCAAATATTCCTGAGTATCACAACTGTAAGCATCAGGACTAATTTGTCTCGAGTTTCAGGAAAGTTCATTCACGAGCACTTACAATAATGCTGATAACAATTGTTTATGGTGACACTGGTAGATTCTCTATAAAGGAGACCTGACATGTGGATCTATTGAATATACAATTATATATGAAATATAAAATGTACAATTATATTGGCGAAAGGAATCAATATTCAAAGCTGCCTGCAGTATGTTTTGAGACTAAAAGTTTATTACATATGTTTGGGTTGTGGCAGAATCTTAATTTTGAAACCAATTCCACAAGCGGCAGTTCTTCTTCTTCTAGCTTTACTTCTATTCATTCTATATATTCGAAACAATATTATTGTTGCGTAAATATCATCGGTATCGAAGATCGAAGAAGTACCATGATTCGGCTGTAGGAAGACAGAATATATATGTAATGTGGTCTATGAATTAAATATTGGGTGCGGCTATCCGCACCCCATGGATTACTAAGGACACCTCAAAATTTTTTTTTTCCTATTCTACCCCCCCCCCCCCCCCCCCCCCTCCTCCCATGCTCTGTCTTCCACCCCCGTCCACCCCCGCGGACGACCCCGACCGACGACCCCGACAGTCCGACCTCCGCCCCCCTCCCCTGCTCCCCCTCCCCCCTCCCCTCCTCCTCCCCTGCTCCCCCGACCCCCTCTCCTCCTCCTCCGACCCCCTCCCCTCCTCCGACGAACCCCCTCCCCTCCCCCTCGCTCCTTCGATCCCCCCTCGGGTTGAGCGGGGCGGGGGGGTGTTCGGAGGAGGAGGGAGGAGGAGGCGGGGAGGGGGGTCGGAGGAGGAGGAGAGGGGGTCGGGGGAGCAGGGGAGGGGGGTCGGAGGAGGAGGGAAGGGGGGGTTGGTGGAGGAGGGAGGAGGAGGGGAGGGGGGTCGGGGGAGCAGGGGAGGAGGGGGAGGGGGTCGGGGGAGGAGGGAGGAGGAGGAGAGGGGGGTCGGGGGAGGAGGGGAGGGGGGCGGAGGTCGGTCGGCGTCGGGTGGTGGTGGTGGTGGTGATGGGGGCAGCAGCATAGAGAGAATGGGGGAGAGGGGGTAGAATAGGAATTCCATTTTTTTTTAAATTTTTTTTGGCTGTCCTTAGTAATCCACGGGGTGCGGATAGCCGCACCCTTAAATATTAAACAAATATATTTCCAGCAGGAACTTTTCTATTTAAACGCCCAATCTCCCTATGTTTTTCTTGCACTACCATCCCTATAGTAAATGTAACTAACTTGTTTGGCGTGTGGCGTTGGGGATATGACGATAATGTCTCCCCTTCAGAAGCTGTTATCCATCCTTCTCATCCTGATCCTGCTGCTTCTTACTTATCAAGGTTCTATACTTTGCTAAAACTTAATTTCTTGTACATTCATTTTAATTTTAACCCATTGGAATTATATAGTCCCCGTAGCCTTGTAACTACTTCTTGTAACTAATTCATGATGGTATACAGGGCTGGGCTACTGTTCTTCGCTAGGAAGAACAATACAGCTAGAACAGGGACAAGAACCGTATTGTGACTACAGGTGCCTCGTCAAACAGTACCCAGAAGGCAACTACGTTCCCGAGACGAACTCTTGTAAATGCTGTTGATTCTATTTAAACTGCGTTATGGGGATGACGAAGTTTGTGGCTTGTGTCGTGAAAATAAGATGCAACTCTGGAGTCGGTTGCCCTGTTCTAAGTCGTTTTTTTTTTTTTTTTTTTTTCCTTTGATCCCATGTCTGTTTGTTATTTTTGATTAGTGAGTTGAATTGAGACGTGATGTTTTCAAAATTCCTACTTCATAACCTAAACATGTTTTGTATTGTGTTGCAATAGTTTCTACTCAGCAGGGCCGGTTTTGAGGGAGTGCAATGGGTGCGACCGAACTAGGCCTCTCGAATTCGTACGTCTTCAATTTTTTTATATGTATATGTATTATGTATTCTAAACTAACTTATGGATAAATAATTAAAAAATCCAAAAATGTCAAACTTATGAATACATAATTTAAAAATTATGAATAAGTTAAACATGTATATGATATTTATTATGTATATTATAATACTAAACTAACTTATGAATAACTAATTTATACATTCATTGGCCTTCCTTATGTATACTAAGCTAATCAAGTGGGGATTCTCTCAATTAACTAAGGCTATATCTATTTTCAATTAGGGAATCAATTAACAGAGGCGGGAATCAATTAACAGAGGCTTTCACTATTTCCAATTAAGAAATTAAGTCAAAGATTCTCTCAATTCCATTCAATACTATTCAAAATCAGTACAAATGCTAAGACTTAATAGAAAAATCCTAAGACATATAAGATTCAAACAAAATTCTATGAATCCTTGACTTTATCGACAACCTCTCTCCTTCCCTTCAAAAAATGCCCACAAATTCCAACTCTCTACTGCTTCAAAAAACGTCCATAGATCCCAAACCACCTCGTTTCCAATCCAGGATGCTTCGCCAATACCCCACGAGCACCCATAAGCCCTAGAGCCGTCGACGAGCCCGCTCATAAACTGCCGTCAGAAGGCTATGCACAAAGAAGACTATTGCACAGAATTAGCGTGGGTTTTCAGAAAGTTCATGCGAGCAGATCTCCACACTCGTTCAATGAAATCCCAAAATAATTGTATACGATCTCCTACAACTCTAATCCTCTAAAATTTTGTAGTTTAATTTGAGCTATAAAAAGAATAAATCATAAATCATTAGCCAAAGTAGGCCTCCCATAATTATAATTTTATCTAAAAACTTGTCGAACATGTTAGTCCCTTGGCGAACAATCGATGAAAAAAAAACACGAATTCAGAAACAATTGTAAAGACAATGTTTCCAGCAACAATACCCTAAAGAAGGTGATGTAGTATTACGAGAATCTAAAAGATTATTTCGTAATATTTCTCGAAGGCAACAGAACCGTATAACTTCTAAAGAGAAGCGACGGTATTCTCGAAGGCAACAGAACCGTGTAACTTCTAAAGAGAAGCGACGGTGTTCTCGAAGGCAACAGAAGAAGAAGAAAGCCTGCTGGGGTGAAAGATCACCGGCGCTCAAAGCTATATCCGCCTTACGGACAAGCCTCCAGGAACCAGCAAGTTCGAAGAGAACTTTAGAACGCTGGCCAAAAATGTCGACAACTGGATCTGAGCCATTTCTGGATCTGAGCCCACAAGACCCGCGGACGTTACATAATTTGAACGGCCCACTCGACCCGTACGCTCCGTACGCCTCGCATAATTTGAAGTGCCATCAAAAAGCCACAATAAGCCTCAAAAGCCCAAGCCCGAGTCCGAGTCCGAGTCCGAGTCGCTAAGCCCCTTCGGGGCTTAGCTCCAATAGATTTAAATCTATTTTCATTTGGCCAAAAGTTGGTTTCTTATTCTCACCTCTATGTAAAATCCTCCCACATGGCACCCTCCATTGGGCCTCAACCCATGTGCATCTCTCTATTCCTTCATAAGTAATATATAGAGATACATATTGGTGTGATTTTCCGATGTGGGACTATCTTTTAACAATAGAGTGTTGTGAACACACAACTCATAGAATAAAACACCAACAGAACAAGGGTTGTCCCAACAAATCGGACCACCCCGACTCGAACTGTCTGCATCGAAACACGCATATGGTATTTCTCGAGTGTGGAACTTGATGGAATTAAAATTTGTTGCACGAGTGCGACGTCCGTCGAAAATTATTGTATCAATGATTTTGTAGCTATGAATGCTAAATGATCGTTCATAATGTAACTATGGCAAAAGATGCTTGTTTGTTTTGCTTTATTTTATCTTCTTTAGTCAAATATTGAAAGATATTGTGGTTGAATGTTTTTTCTTAATTGATATTAATTTTGGATTATTTAAATTCTGAAATTTTTTATTAGAATTTTTTTATATGAGAATAGGCCTCCGTTTAATTTTCGCACCAGGCCCAATCGTCCTTGACGTATCTCAGCTCCGGCCCTGCTACTCAGACAAATGACAAATCTAAAGTGCGTGTATTTCAATATTTGAGCTATCATTTATTGTTTTGTATACATGAGGTGTGATAGCTCTAAGTCGTTAGTATAGTGAAATTTTTTTCTAGGGGATAAGGTTTAAATCGGACAACAAGCATTTGTTTGTCACACCAACATAAAAATATCTAAGCTTCATAAAGGTAAAAACATGATAGGTAAACAATAGTTGCGTCTAATCAGTGATACATGGATGTACACAGTGAGGATATAAACTGATTTAACTTTTTTTTTATCATCTAGGCAAGGTATGTTTTATAAAGCACAAACATTTTATTAGATACTTGTAGTGTCTCCCATCCACTCGTTTGACACGAAGAGGCTTTACGGCAAAATTAAGTCCCACATTATATAGAAAATGGGCTTTGTTGAGACATTAATATATGGAATTGGTCCTTGACTTAATTGAGCGGGGTCCCTATTACATGTCCAATATCGTGCCTTGCCTCAGATTGTTGTATCTGTGTCATGGGGTATCGTCAAGTGTCTGACACATCAAAAGAAACCTCAGATTTGAAGTGGTACCCCAAATATGGAAATAACTCCCTGGAGAACACCTAAGAACCAAAAGGAAGTTTATCTAGCTAATTGTTTTATTAGGGTCGAGAATTGAAAATTTCTTTGGGGAGATGGAAAAAAACTGAGTTATGAACAATCATTCTCAAATACTTTTTAAAACCCAACATCTGTACCCATTATAGAACAATCATAATTTTTTGGATTTTATGTGAAGCCTCAGATAACACTCTTTATCATCTAGTATTGGACAAGTGGAATGAGATTGATTAACGCAAAAATGAACACTAAAATCCATCATCCGAACTATTATGTCCTAATTTGTTGGTGGTTTTGCCTTTGGACTAGGAAAGATAGTCCCACATCGGCTACACCAAATGGTGAGTATCTCAATATAATGCATTGCTTGTGTTGAGGTGTGCACATGAGGTGTGGTGGGAAACAAGTGTGTGTCATGTGGGAGTATTTTTCTAGAAGGAAAAATGATTAATTCCAACAAAGATGTAAGTTAATTTTTGTTGTGTGGACTCGAACTCGGACACGGACTCCAGGATGTCTCGTGCATGCACGGGAGTGTTCGGGAGGTAGGCGTGGACTGACACACTTCTATGCTGATTGTGGGATGATCTAAAATATCAAACTCTATTTTTGAGTATTGGTATTTTAGTCCCACACCGGATAGGAGAAAAGGTGAAGTCTCACTCCACTCTATAAATAGAGCCGCTTGACCTCCTTTGAAAGACGCACCAAAGAAGAGAGTTGAGGGAGTCCGTAAAGTCCAGGAAGTCCGTTCAAGTCTTAAATATTGACTGACGAGCGTTCCAAAAGTTCTCTATAACCACTACTAAAATCTGTCAAATCAGCGACGCCGCAGGACGTCGCTAACTAGGAAAAATACGTCACTAATTTTAATTAGCGACGTATTTAGCGATGTTTGGACGTAGTCACGATTAACCTAGTCGCTAAACAACACGACGTCGCAATACGTCACTATTGCGACGTCACTTAGCGACGCGTCCGCGTCGCTAATTCAGCGACTACCAGCGACGTAAAACGACTGCAGTTACCGACGTCACCTAGCGACATTTAGCGACTTTACATGCATCGATGCTGACCTAGCTTGAGAGCCAAATGGCGACGTTCTGTGACGTTTTGACGTCGCTATAGTACCAACACGTAGCGACGTTTAGCGACGTCGTACGTAGCGACGTTTAGTGACGATCAACGACGGTGTTCATCACAGTTAGCGACGTTCCGATACTTACGTAGCGACGTTAACTTTCGTCGCTGGACGTCGCTGAACGTCGCTAATTTTGAAAACAATAAAAAAAATACAGCATTTGCAGCAGCACCTACAGCATTTGCAGCAGATACACAAAGTATCAAACAACACAGATACACAATCACGAACACAAATGCGTATCAAACAGCGACGGTGTGTATCACGAACACAAAGTATCAAACAACACAGATACACAATCACGAACACGATTGAAACACAATCTCATCAATCAACACAGATATATAAAAAATTGTAACAACAATGTCAAACATAATGCTCCACATAAGAATAATGTACGTATAAACACATAAAAGACCCAACAATGGGCCATCACACAACAATATATATATATATATATATATCGACTACGGCTGATTAGGAGGAGCATTATCGCTCCTGGAAAGAAGGTAAGCATACTGCTCCGGTGTAAGAACCACCGACGACGATGAAGGAGGAGGCAATGCAACCGCTGTAGAAGGAGGCAGTGTAACCGCTGGAGAAGGAGGCAGTGTAACCGCTGGAGATGGGTGCGTCCGCGTCTCCTCTAGGGCTAGCGGTCTGGCGCTGCATTGCTCCATGCAAGCTGCTATATCCTAGTAACGGTGTCATGAATGGACTCCTGCGTCCCCTGTACGTCCCTCACGGTGCGCTCGAGCTCGTCAAAGCGTGCGGTGACCGACGCAGCGTCCCCTTGCGCCTGAGACCCTGGCTGCTCAGAAATCCTTCTCACCATATCGTCGCGCAGCTCAGCAATCTGACGGGCAATGGTACCCTCGACTCGGGACGACTCGGCCTATGACGGCTGTGAATGTGCACTGGCAGAGGGAGCCCTGGATGCCTGCGTCGCAACAAATGCGCCGTAGGACCCCGTACCGTAGTACGTACCTCTATGAAGACCACCAACGGCGGTCTTCCAGAGCTCGTCCTCCGACTGAGGCGGAGAGTGCTGCGATGTACCAACCCCTCCCTCTGCCGGTGCACCAGCACTCGCACGCTCACGTAGCCTAACAAACCCGTCCTAGAAATCATTGTGCATCTCTATAAATCAGTACTTACCTAAATTAGCCTAATAAACGTCTAAAGTATTTAATTATTATTAACTATATGGTTATCTGTATATTCTCCAAGTTGTGTTAAAAATTAACGAAATCTAAATTAGTAATTACATAACTCTGAGTAGCCCGGTCGTCGATGAGCTTCTCGTCCTTCCGATGGGTGGCCAGGAAGACGGTCACCATGTTTGCATCCTCACCCCTCTGTACCCGCATGTTTATTATATTTTATTCTTTAGTAAAATAGAAAATTATATACTCCTACTATCAAAAAAATCTTATATATTGCAATAAATTACATACCAGACGATAAAAATGCTCCGTCATAGGAATCGATCCACCACACCACTTTCTGGCCCTCGTCCTAGCCGCCTTCGCCTTTTTCGACCGCTCTTTGTACCGGGGCTCCTCAAATTGAGCCCTCATCGTGGTCCACTGGTCAGACGTGATCCAACCAGCAATTGGCTTTCCGGAGCGCTGACGAGCTTTCTGATCGTCAATTGCATCACGGATCAACTTGGCGACGACGGCAGGAAACTGCCTCTCAATCTGCTCGGCCCGGTGTGGTGGATAAAAATAAGTCCTCTACAAAAATTATAAATTAAAATAATAAGTTCTAAAAAATACTTAAAATTATATTAATCCTACTAAATTAACTATCTTTAGTTACCTTGAAGTGGGCAAACCAGAATGCCTTCCTCTCTTCCGAGGCATCCGAGTAGTTGATCCACGGACCCCCATAGTTGGACCTTAGAAATGAGCCCAACGCTCTCTTTACCGACGAGGGACGATATCTGTATACAACGATAACCGACGTATTAATGAATATATATATATATTTTTAATGAATATATATATATATATATAACGCTCTCTGTACCGACGAGGAACGATATCTGTATACAACGATAACCGACGTATTAATGAATATATATATATATATATATATATATATATATATATATATATATATATATATATATATATATATATATATATATATATTCATTTAACTTACTTCGTAGGACCGTCGGCCCAAATCTCCATCCTCGTCTCGTCCTGAGGTGCGCATGGAGGGTCGCTCTGGTATGGATCCGTCCGGGCGGGAGTAGGGACTACCTCCTCCACCTGCTCCCCACCCGCCATGCTGCTGTCAGCGGTAGGAAGGCTAGAAAAGGAGTATGATCAGCAAGCCTTGAACTGCTCGTCGCAGGTGTACTGCCATCCGGACCTACGACCGTATGGTACAGTGGAGTGCTCGGGTCAGACGATGATCCGGAGCCATCCTCTGGTAACGGAGCTCTCTGCCCACCTAAGGACACAGCTCGTCCTGACCTATCTTTGCGTCGTCCTGAGGTGCCTCCGCGTCGTCCTGCCATGCTGATAATAACATATGATTAAAAATATAAATAAATACAATAACAGTTTAGAAATATCTGCATACATTGGAGTTCATAATTTAAGTTTTCAAAAATCTGAATACTAATAGAAATGATCATAGTTCATAATTTAAGATTACAGAAATATGAATACATCAAAATCACAGTTTCTCAATCATCCTCTAAAAATTTATCTTCTTCGTTTGCCTCCTCCTCTTCCTCTTCCTCTTCCTCCTCATCGTCACTGGCATCTCCTTCGTCTTTCCCTTCGGATACTTGTACCTCTTCTACACAAGTAGATATTGAATGGGGAACTTCTGCTGAGTCGACATCAACTGTATTTGGTACAAGAGACAGCTCGTCCTCCTGATAAGCCACTTCATCGACATCGTAGGTATTTCTGGCTTTAATCTTGCATACTGCCCACCAGTCGTACCTCGTTGTTCCCCGTCTAGGATATGTTGTAAAATATACGAGTTGAGCTTGACTTGCTATAATAAATGGTTCGTATCCTTGGTATCGACGACGGTAGTTAATATCCACAAGACCATGCTTGTCAATTTTCCATCCTTGATCTTGTATGGGATCGAACCAATCAACTTTGAACAACACGATCTTGGCAGGCTCTATGCCATAGTTATACATCAATTCCACGATCTCCCGTAAGACGCCATAGAAATCATTGCCTGGAGTGACATCTTTGTAGTTTGTAGATTTGATACACAAGCAACTATTTTTTGTGGAATCAAGATCCAGGAAGCTATCTCTGATGGAAGTATTTATTGACTTGAACTTAAACCCATTCACGCAATAACTTGGCCATATTTTGACGGCATAAATTGGTCCCTTGGCAAGAGTTCTAATCGATTCATTCTCAAGGATGACGTCCGGGCGATCGACCTAAACACGAGAAGATACAAAATTAAGTTCAATGTTAAGTTATTTCTTGTGCAGTTTTGAATGGAGGAAGATTCTAACTAGCTTCTTACGTACATATGCAGTCAACCAAGACGGGAAATGAAGTCTCATTTTTTCTTCTACTTCTTCATCTGTAATGTATAGTCTACTTGACCTCACCTCATCATTAAATTTGCTGAAAACCAATAAATATCGGGATATACTCGTGAAATTATAATAACGTAATCAACAAATAGATGACTTGAACGTTGAAGATTTTCACTTACCACTCTAGCTTTTCCACTTCATCCTCCTCGCAGTTGAATAATATATATAACTGGGCAGCCTTTAGTTCCTCATCATTCAAATATCTCTTTTTTAGTTTCCAGAAGGCTTTTCAAGAGCATTGAAGACTTTCAATAATGCATCATTATATTCTATATCTCCATCGTCGTTCCTCGGAGCTCTTGTTCTATTTGTAGCAATATGAGGCTTGAAATACATTGAACAAAAGTTTGTAATCTCCTCAAGGACATAGGCTTCACAAATAGAACCCTCGACCCGTGCCTTATTTTTTACCTTCCTCTTCAGGTGGTTTAGATGGCGCTCGAACGGGAACATCCATCGATAATCGACGGGCCCACTAATACATGCCTCATATGAAAGATGAATTGGCAAATGCTCCATAGAGTCAAAGAATCCAGGAGGGAACACCCTCTCAAGCTTACACAATGTTACTGCAATGTCCTTCTCCTACTTTTCAAGCCGATCGACGAGCAACTTAGTAGAACAAAGATCTCTGAAGAATATGCTAAGCTCTGTCAGTGGATCCCAAATGACCTGAGGTAAGAATTTCCAAAATACAATCAGGATTAACCTCTCCATAAAAACGTGACAGTCGTGGCTCTTCATACCCTGTAGTTTGTTCTCCTTCGGGTCAATACATCTTCTCAAATTCGATACGTACCCGTCTGGAAATTTTAGGCCCTGGATCCATCTACAAAGTTTACCTTTGTCCTCCTTGTCCAGTGAAAAAATGGCCCTGGGCTGTTTATACTTTCCACTGCCTTCCTTTATCAAATGCAACTCTGGACGTCTGCATATTTCTTCTAAGTCCAACCTGGCCTTGGGATTGTCTTTCGTCTTCCCCTTTACGTCCATCACAGTATTTATTATATTGTCAAATATTTTTTTTTCGATATACATGACATCCAGGTTATGTCTGAGCAGATGGTCACTCCAATATGGTAGGTCCCAGAATATACTCCTCTTCGTCCAGTTGTGAGCGCAGCCAAATCCATCACACTTGTACCCCGCTGTAGGCTCTTCAATAGCACTTGACAATTTTTTAACTTTCTTCCATATCGTGTCCCCTGACCACCGTGGCGGTGGATTGGACTTCTCTACCACGCCAGCACGAAAAGCATTCATGTTCCTCCGGTACGGATGATCCTTTGGCAGGAACTATCGATGACAATCAAAGAAGCACGATTTTTCTCCTTGTTTCAAACGGAAAGCCTTAGTGCGATCCATGCAATACGGACATACGAGACGACCATGGGTGCTCCAACCCGATAACATTCCATAGGCCCGGAAATCATTGATGGTCCACATTAGTGCGGCCCTCATCTGAAAGTTCTGCTTTCTGGAAACATCATATGTGGTTGCACCTACTTTCCACAACTGATTCAGCTCATCTACCAAGGGCTGTAAGTACACATCGATGTTCTTCTTCGGGTTCTTCGGACCAGGAATAATAACAGTTAGGAACATGTAAGGAGTCTTCATACACATCCAAGGCGGCAAGTTGTACGGAATAACAATCACAGGCCAACAAGAATATTGTGAGCCCGAAAGTCCAAATGGGGTAAAATCGTCAGAGAAAAGCCCCAATCTGACATTACGCGGCTCCGAAGCAAAATTGGGATACACTCGATCAAAGTGCTTCCATGCTTTTCCGTCGGATGGATGATCCAGTACTCCATCTATTTGTTCCCGCTTGTGCCAACTCATATTATCAGCTGTCTCCTTTGCCATAAACAACCTCTGCAACCGCGGCGTTAAAGGCAAATAGTGCATCAAATCTGTTGGCTTGCGTGCACCAGAAGTCCTTGTTGTACTAGTTGCCTTGAAGCGATCGGCACCACAAAATCGGCAGGCGTCTTCATCCTTGTCGTCCTTATAGTATAACATGCATCCGTTGCGACATGCATCAATTTTTTTATACCCCATCCAGAGCGATCTCACCATTCTCTTGGATCGGTAGAAGTCTTTAGGTAACTTGCCACCCTCCGACAATATATCTTTAATTAACTCCAGGATTCGGTTGTAGCATTCTTGAGACATGTTAAAATCAGATTTTATGCTCAACAATCTTGTAATCACCTCCAACGGTGAATGGTCATCACAACTAGGATATAAAGGAGTCCTTGCATTCTCCAACAACTCCATAAACTTTACAGCATCGGCATTCGGTGCCTTCTCAGCTGCATATTGATTGTTCGGATCAAAACTAGGTTCCGCAGCATCGAAAACCATGTTCGTCCACCCTTGGTCGTAATCAGCATGCTCGTGGACATCTACATAAGGCTCCACATAAGGCTCCGGCTCGGAGGCTAAAGGTACAAGTTCTTCGTGTGCGGTCCACTGATAATAATTTGGCATAAAATCCCTCGAATATAAATGATATGTCACATCCACTTCCAAATGATATTTCAAGTTGCGACATCTCACACATGGACACGTAATTTTTGTACGGTCCATGTACTGAGGGAACGCCTTGGCAAACGACAGAAACTGTTGCACACCCTGTACAAATTTATCCTGTACACCGCACATGTCATCAGGATGACGATTGTACATCCACAAACGGTTTCGCAGATAGTAATTCATATCCATTTTAAGATAATTCTGCAAAGATTGACACAGATAATAATTCATCAGGATGATGATTGTACATCCACAAACGGTTCTGCAGATAGTAATTCATATCCATTTTAAGATAATTACTGCAGAAAGTGAAGACCGACATGAACTGACGCACGAAAGTGACGATTGTACGACCACAAGTTTTATGTTTCTTCAACGATATATTTCACATGCATAATTGCCAAGTGTGGGGACGAATGGCTCAGAACACAATCCAAAATTCATTCTAGCATACATTAGTTTGAATCATCTATGTTCTGTACATATGGTGTAGTATATGTTCTTATCGAATCTAGTATCTGAAGGATGTAATAGAATCAAGTTGAACCCACATAATGTAATACTAAGACATTATCTACTACTAAAAGATGTAGTGATAGGTTGTCGTATCATCATTGCCGAGTGATAGGGGTCGAAGGATAGTCAACTTTATCTACAGCTACATAGTTTCTGCCTCGCCAGTCGAATGGCTGCAGGGACTATGTCCTAATCACGATATCGTACCGTAGATTAATGCAAATTTCTTATAGCAAATGTCGTACATATATTTCTGTCTCGCCAGTCGAATGACAGATAAAAAGGTTATATTCAATTTTTTGTCAAGTGTGAGAATGGATGGCTCAGAACACAATCCAAAATTCATTCTAGCATACATTAGTGTGAATCATCTATGTTCTGTACATATGGTGTAGTATATGTTCTTATCGAATATAGTATCTGAGGGATGTAACAGAATCAATAAGATGAACACACAAAATGTAATACTAAGACATTTTCTACTACTAAAAGATGTAGTGATAGGTTGTCGTATCATCATTGCCGAGGGATGGGTGTCGGAGGACGGTCAACTTTATCTACGGCTACATAGTTTTTGCCTCGCCAGTCGAATGGCTGCAGGGACTATGTTCTGATCACGATGTCGTACCGTAGATTAATGCAAAGTCCTTATAGCAAATGTCGTACATAGATTTCTATCTCGCCAGTCGAATGGCTGTAGGGACAGTGTTTGACTTGGTGTATCTCACCATTTTCCCAAAATGCCTGACATTCAAACTCAGAAAATAGTTGCTAACTGATATCACTGTTCAATTAAGCCTATTCTCAGGTTAATCCTTATTCCAATATCATTTCCCAATAGGAATTTATCTAAGTCCATATCAATAGACAAATTTCCTATGGGTATCATGAACTAGCCAAGCCATCATACCTAGGTATCCAGTCTCTCATACAGGACCTACCTATCTGTCTTTAACATAAATTATACAAATTAAACTAGTCTTAAACACTGGTACCAACTGCCTGAACATGACAGCCCCTAATTTGTACTGGATTTATCCTACCTCTGAGTTTCACACATATTAAAAAGGAAGGCATTTACTGTTAACAAGATAACCTGTCATGAATTGAACAGCAGGCAGACTTAGATTTATGATTTAAAATATGGTATTTAGGTCAACTTAATTCAGTCGAATGGTACTGAACAGAAAGTCTAATTAAGACTTTCAACTAAGCAGGCAGCCTGGATTGCTGTTCAGAACTTGGCAGGCAAAATTCTATACCATCTGATGACAAACCTATACACACACTTGTCCAAACCATTTGTTTCAGTAGGTAAAACATTCTAGGTTACTCAAGTAACCTGTCGTGCAATATTTGGTGTCAACAGTATTTTTTGTTAATTGTAACATGCATACTATCATATCCCAACTCTGCCAAAACCTGACCAACATACCCTACACTAATCATTCCATATTTCAGTAATGTCAGTGAGCTAAATCATACTCAACTGTCGAGAATACTTAGGAGAAAACTCATTCACAGGATTAGTATCCATCCTTCGTGACATAGCTGAAATTTTATAGGGCTCGATAATAATTATTAGTCAATTTATTCATCATTTTAAAACCCTAAAAATGCCCAAAAAACTTCCAGTATCAGTAAATAGGGCTCGAACCCTAAATTAAAATTTGAATCCAAGCAAAATATCAAATTGACAGTTGATATGCCCAAAAAACTTCCAGTATCAGTATATAGGTGTCACACTGTGAGTCTCGTGTCCACACAGTAGGACACGACGTGTCCAAACCAACAAAATAGGTGTCACACTGCTGCCCCCGCAGCGAGTCCACGCTCTCGTGGACACGAACTAGAAGCGAGAAAGAGAGCTAGAAGATGAGAAAAAATTGGGAAGCGGGGACAGGGGAGAGTTACCTGAGGAGGAGCTACCTGAGGAAGGAGGAGGAGGAGGGCGGAGGAGGGAGATCGCCAGAGGAGCACCGCAGAGGAGGAGGCCGAAGGAGGGAAATCGCCGGAGGAGCGTCGCAGAGGAGGAGCGCGCAAAAAATTGGGGGGGAGAAATTTGTGAATGATCGAAAAGGAAACCCTCGCAGCCTATATAAAATATTTAGCGACGTCCGAAAAGGACGTCGCTAAACATCGCTGATATTTAATAAACGGCAATGTCGCTTAAATTACGTCACTACCCGTCGCTACATCCGCGATGTGTACCGACGAACTTGCGACACAGTTTCCCATTTAATAAATTGTAGTCGCTAGACGTCGCTATTAGTCGCTGTTGGCGACCAACAGCGACGTCTTAGTTAAACGTCGCTAAACCGCCAAAAATTAGAGACGTTCTATCTTGGAGTCGCTAAATACGTCGCTGATATGACTTATTTTGGTAGTGAACTTGCTGGTTCCTGGAAGCGGATCGTATATAGGCGAATCTTGCTTTGAGCAACGGTGATCTTATCACCCCAGCAAAGCAACCTTTCTCTTTCTTCTTTCCTTCTCTTCTTCTCTGATCTAATCAGATACTTCTTATGGGCTTTCGTCGATGCTGCTGCTAGCAACTCGATTTGTACCTTCCTAAAAAAGCTCTACTTTCGTTTGATGTTGTAACGAAATCTCTTTAGATTTTCGTTACCCAAAATCCTCCAAGGGTCTCTGTGGTGCACCTTCTTTGAAGTGTTGCTACGAAATGTTGTTACTATTGAGACAACTGTTTCGTTTCTCTGTTTTCCATCGAAAATTATGCCTCGGGAATGACAATCTCAAAGCAAGATTAGAAGATGGAAAACTCTCGTGCTTCTTCTATTGATACCAGCTTTAACAAGTTGGAGAAAGGTCACCCTTAATCTTCAACTTGTGGACGTAGACCACGTGTTGATTGAGGATGGACCGACGATTCCAGAAGAAGGAACTGCCTATGCTATTGCTGTAAACCCCCAATATTTTCTAAATTATTTTAGTGCCTTAAAAATTATTTTTCTATATTATTTAGAATTTATTTGGTATACGTACGTAAATATAAGTGCATGGGTGTATATATTATATATGTACTTGTTAATATTCTATTAAATAAGGCATATAACGAATTCTAGGATTTTAGAAAATTATTGGTAAATTTTTGATAATTTATTGCCAGCTTAAAATATATATAAATATATTGTAGCTTGATATATATATATATATATATATATATATATATATATATATATATATATATATATATATATATATATATTATATATATATATATATATATATATATATATATATATATATATATATATATATATATATAATTAGTGGTAAAGGTGTTTAATAAAAAAAATAATAATAATAATAATGGGTGGGCCAAGCCCACCCCAACATGGGGCGGCCAGGCGTGGCATTAGAACCCAGGCCATGATTGGACTTTAGGAAGAAAAAAAAAAGAAAAAAAAATGAAAAAGGATGGTGGGGTACTGTTCCTGTGAACAGTACCCGCTCCACCCCGAGCGGCTGAGTCCGAGCGAAACTCTGAGAGGATTGCTCAGGCGTAGCCTATTCAATCCTACATGGAATTAATTCAAATTTTTTAAAAAAAATTCTTAGCTGGATTCTCTTCGATCCTAAGCAACCAAATCCAGACCTAAACCTATCATCGTGCTGATTTTAAATCCGAATTTAAATAGGAATATAAACCTACTAAATAGGTTTTGAAATTTGTTCTTGGCAAAATTAATTTGTCGAACTTCTTCCCGAGCCCGAACGTCGTTTCCAGAGACTCCCCCACACCCCCGTGTGCACCGTCGACGGCCTGCCCGACGTCGCCGACGACTGGATCGCCGGACAACCGCGCCTAGCCGATAAGAAACAGGGGATACTCTGTTTAATTCAGAGTTCAGGTACCCACTTTTGAATTCGATTTTCCTTGTTTGTGTTCGACGAAAAGTCGATTTATCAACTTTTGTACTTAGACAACATAACCCTCTCGAAATCCCTTCTGGTAGAATCGAGCAAGACCCTATGTGTTGCTCGAAAATTTGAACCAAAATTTCTGAAAAACTGTCGGAACAGAATAGTTTTAGGGCAGTCCAAACCCCCGACTTGGAAGCCGATTTTTGAATCATATACTGAGGATTTCAACCAACCAATTAAAAACAGTCGTTAACAATATAACCAAGAATAGAACGCAACTTGTGGATCGAAGTTTCGGTCAATATGTAGGAAGAAATCTGTAAGTAAAGTTGTAGGAAAAACTGGTTTCTAAATCATAAAAACATATAGAAATTGTCCGATACGACGTACGTCCCGACAAACCGGGCGACGTGGTCGTGCGCTATATGCATCTAAAGGCGCGTATGGACGTTACCGACGTGTGGAAACCGATGGAACTCAGTTTCGTCGCTTGTGCGCAACGAAATCAACGCGTATCCGTCGAGATACCCCCGTATCGACGTTTTGCAAACTTGCCCATAACTTTGTGTACCATCGTCGAATCGAGACAAAACTTGCGCCAACAGGTCCGAATCGAAATTCTGGTCCTGCATGCCAAGTTTGGTTCGATTCTGAGAAGGTCGAATCGGAACCCATTTTTGGCGGGCCCGCGACCCACTCAAACGGGCAATTTTGTACACGGCTCCTCGGAATCCAAAACTGGACATACCGTTGAGTTCCTCTCCTCAAACTGAAACCGTAGACATGTAGTTTGATGACTTTAAAGACCGTAGACTTTGGCACGTATTTCGGTGCAAAGCGGGTCCAAGACGGACATCGTTTTGACCCAAAATTACGATTTTGTCCATGTTTCAGAATTTGACTTTTGGACAGGCGTTTTCTAGGTATATCTTCTTCATCGAGATCATTTTTGATGTTTGTTTCAGCGTTTGGAGTCATCTGTGATTTGTGAGTTTTGGTGCTGACACTTGCTACTCTCGGATTTGCCCTTCTCGCACCGCAGGCAAGATACCTTGCCACCTTACTCTGCGATTATTATACTTCTTATTTTCAGTTGTTATTTTTAGCATTTTTCCTTAATATTTAAACTGTGCGTCCAAGTCACACTTGGGTGCAAGCGACTCTATCGGTCGTTTTCTCGCTTTATTTATTTTTTTTGCATTGACTTAGTCTAGTGACCATCCATTGATATTGAGATATTGGTATATCTCATACGGCCTTGACACTTGCTTTACCACGTGTTGTGAGTCACATGTAGGACACGTATCTGCGTAGTCGGCTGGCCACCGATACGTATGGAGCGTGCGACGGATAGGAGTAACTGCCAATAGAATTGCATGCTAGAAGACTTGGCAGTTACTAGAGGTTCATGAGTCATGGATGTGACCCTACTAGGCATTGGGTGGGGAGAACAGTGTCCTTAACGTATGGGTCCTTATGCACTTTCCTATTACTGATACTGCTGGCCTCTGACATTCGAGGAATGTTATGCTTTGAGGTCCCTGGTATCCTGATGGGGCCATACCTGAGTTACTGCTACTGAGCCAGATACCCATGCGTTGATGGTCTGTTCTTAACTGCATTGTCACTGTAGAAATGGTAGGCACCCTATTGCATACATCCCTTTTCTTTCTATTATATTATCACAGTTTATATGGCATAGTGTTTTCTTGTATCTTGCTATGTCCCCTGAGGACCTGGTTATCTTTCCAGGATTATACGACTTTCCGCAGGAGTACGGAGCTGCGCTGGATCCATCTTACATCGATGACAAGACAGTCACTACTGATTTCTAGTTTACTCTATATTTGAGACATTAGTGGACATTATTTTATATCTCATTTCTTTCTATTTTGCGGAGGTTGGACTCCGATCTTGTGAGACTATTTTTTATAGCTGTTTGGAGTGAGTATGTTCACCCGGCTATCTTTTGATACTCTGCTTTATTTATTTGGACTCTATTATCTTCTGTGTTGAGCTGTGATGAGATTAGATATGTTATTCTGGCCTGTGATTATTTTATTTATAGCTTATGTGCATATATAAGGATTCCATATATTGGAGTATTCTTCGTATATGTGCAGCTGGCATGTTTACGTACTTGGTCCTTCGTATTATGGGACTAGGGCGTTACATATTTTTGTGGTAGCCCATACAAGTCAACGATAATATTGTTGGGTTACATGACTGTGCCCAACAAGCCTGCATATAGGAATAGGAATATCTCATCCAGAACTACTACTATCTCTTGACTTCCGATCTTTTCGAAACTTCCTTGATTATTCGATTTACTTCATATCTAATCTTTTCTAATATCAACTTATCTTTCTCGTACCAATAGTATGAATCTACGAAGCGGACGCACTTCTGCCTTGGCCCTCACATCTGGTGAGAAGACTACTATAGAGGGACAGAATCCTCCCATGACTCCAGCGATACCCTACAAGCCAGGACTGTCGCAGCCTACTACGACACCGACGACGGAGTACCCAGAGATCGCAGTACCCCCAGGCAGCCAGGCTGGACAGACTACTACCATGCCACCGGAAGGGAATGTACCACTGCCTCCTCCACCACCATTCCCTCAGCAGTTTCCCCACAGTCGGGACCTCAGATGCCTCCACCACCGACTGATGGGAGCCCTACTACTCAGTTTATGTATGCCATGATGCAGGCTCAGTGGCAGCAGACTGAGCTAATGAGACAGACGATGATGGCAGCTATGGCTAGACCTCCACCACCACCTCCAGCACCAGTACCAGCACCGGCTCTGCATCCCTATGAAGGCTCTATCAAGAATTTCACAGATATGAACCCCAAGGCCTTTAGAGGGACAGAGAAGCCATTAGAGGTGTCACAGTGGCTTATTAGTACTGAGAAGCTACTGAAGGCATCCCAGTTGCCAGCTCGAGATTGGATGACAGCAGTGGACTTACTGTTAGAAGACAATGCTCACCACTGGTGGAAGGCGGAAGAGAGACGATTAGGCACTGGGATCACCTGGAAGCAGTTCTATGATGCATTTTATGAGAGATTCTTCCCTATTCATGTTCGAGATTGTTTCTACGACCAGTTCCTCCATCTGAAGCAAGGGAATATGACAGTTGATGAGTATGACTCGGAGTTTAATCGCCTGAGTCGATTTGGTGCGGGATTGATTCCGACAGAGTTAGAGAAGACGAGAAGATTTCACCAGGGGCTTGCACCGGAGCTCAAGTCTTATACGACTACTCAGTCTCGAGTCTCCCATTCAGCTGTCTTGGAAGAAGCTCGTGCTCAGGAGATTCTTCGCAAGGAACAGCAGCAGACATCGAGGCGTCATACACCAGCAGTTACACCAGCCCGAGCTACACAGGGAGGACCTATTAGGAGGACCACAGGACAGTTCCAGCAGAGGCACACACCTTATCAGAAGCCCACCTGCAACTTTTACGGGAAGCAGGGACACGTCTTGAAGGACTGTCGAATTCGACTTGGATCATGCTTGAGATGCGGGTCAGGACAGCACAAGGTGAAAGATTGTCCGGAACAGCAGTCCTTAGCCCCAGCACTTCTAGCACCTCAGCCAGCGGCAGGGGCACCTCGCCCGCCATTACCACCTCAGTCAGCACAGTTCGAGAGGGCCAGAGCTCAGGGCCCCGGACAAAATCATGGAAAGGTATTCCCAATGGCTGTTGAGGATATAGAGACAGAGGCAGAGGTTATAGCAGGTATAGTTTTAGTTGCATCTTTTCCTGCTATTACATTATTTGATACTGGAGCCACTCATTCATTCATAGCCACTAGTTTTGCCACTAGACACAGCATTCCCATCACACCCTTAGTTAAGAATGTTAAAATACTCACTGGAGGAGGAGTTGTACCTGTTAGTGGTGTTTGTAGACTTTGTCCTGTAGTAATAAGTAGCAGGGAGATGAGAGCACGACTTCTTGTATTCCCTATGCCGATATTTGATGTGGTTCTTGGAATGGACTGGTTTAGCCAGCATTTCGCTCTCATAGACTGCCATAGGAGCAGTATTATCTTTAGACCACCAAATGCGGCAGAATTTGAGTTCACCAAAGAAGACGGAGAGAGTTGTGATGCACCCACATCGGGGACTCATATGATGATGTATGACACCCCTCAGCACCCTATTATCACCGAGTTCGAGGATGTATTCCCCGAGGAGTTGCCAGGACTACCACCTGACCGAGATATTGAGTTTACTATTGAGCTTATTCCCGGAGCCGAGCCTATTTCATCTCGAGTATATCGTCTGGCCCCCAAGGAGTTGGTAGAGATGAAGACGCAGATTGATGACTTATTAGAGAAGGGATTTATTCGTGCCAGTACGTCACCATGGGGAGCATCCGTGCTTTTTGTGCCTAAGAAAGACGGGATAGTACGTATGTGCATCGACTACAGAGCATTGAATGCAGTAATGATGAAGAACAAGTATCCCTTGCCGTGTATAGACGATCTATTTGATCAGCTGAGTAGAGCAAAAGTATTCTCCAAGATTGACTTACGATCGGGCTATCACCAATTGAAGGTTCGGAAGGAAGATATTGCCAAGACGGCCTTTCGATCGAGGTATGGACACTACGAGTTCTTGGTCATGCCTTTCGGTTTGACCAATGCTCCCGCAGTTTTTATGAATTTAATGAACAAGATCTTTCACCAATACTTGGACAAATTTGTAGTAGTCTTTATAGACGATATCTTGATTTACTCCAAGAGTCAAGAGGAGCATGAGCAGCATCTACGGATAATTTTGGGAACATTGAGGAACGAGAGACTCTTTGCGAAGCTTAGCAAATGTGATTTCTTTCTCAAGGAGGTATCATTCCTTGGTCATATTGTTACGGGTGATGGTATATCGGTAGACCTAGAGAAAATCACAGCAGTCGAATCATGGCCCACTCCCACATCAGCTTCTGAGGTGTGAAGTTTCATCGGACTTGCGGGTTACTACCGACGGTTCGTAGAAGATTTCTCTCGAATAGTGGGACCTATGACTCGATTGACTTGCAAGGATCAGGAGTTTATATGGACAGACGAGTGTCAAGCCGCTTTTGACGAGTTGAAGAAGCGATTGACCACAGCACCGATCTTGACACTACCATCGGGCCCAGGAGGATTTGTGATCTACAGCGACACATCCGGGAAGGGATTAGGATGTGCATTGATGCAGCACGATCGTGTAGTAGCTTATGCATCACGACAGTTGAGAGTGCATGAGAAGAATTATCCGACCCACGATCTAGAGCTCGCAGCGGTTATCTTTGCTCTGAAGCTATGGAGACACTACTTGTACGACGAGAAGGTTGATACTACACTGATCATAAGAGCCTCAAGTACGTGTTCACACAAAATGAGTTGAATATGTGACAACGACGTTGGTTGGAGTTGATGAAGGATTATGAGATTGAGCTATATTATCATCCGGGCAAGGCTAATGTCGTGGCAGACACATTAAGCCGCAAGCCCATGGCACACTTTTTGACTACACAGAAGGAATTGATTAGAGACTTAGAGTAGTTTGGTATTGAGGTAGTATTGCCTGGAGTAGACGGCGTATTGGCCAACCTTCAAGTGCAATCATCATTGGTAGAGCGCATCAAGGCAGCATTGCCCAATGATGCTAGATTTCGACGGCTGAAAGAGAGGACTGAAGCAGGAGAGCAGACAGGTTTGAGGATCCACTCAGATGGGATACTGCGATGTGGTGATCGCATTTATGTACCCAATGGAGATCTACGGCAGGAGCTGATGGCCGAGGCTCACAGTTTGGCATACTCTATTCATCCCGGAGGGACCAAGATGTATCGTGACTTACGACAGTATTATTGGTGGCATGGAATGAAGCGGAAGATAGCTCGTTTCGTTGCCAAGTGCTTGGTATGTCAACAAGTTAAAGCGGAGCACCAGAGGACGGCCGGATTATTGCAGCCGTTATCCATTCCCGAGTGGAAGTGGGAGCACATTACTATGGATTTCGTCACGAGTTTTCCTCGGAGTCCTAGGGGACGTGACGCAGTATGGGTGATTGTTGATAGACTTACGAAGTCAGCCCATTTCTTACCTTTTAGAGTGGGCCAGTCGACAGAGGTATTGGCAGAGATGTATATAGAGCAGATTGTGAGATTGCACGGTGTGCCTGTTAGTATTGTGTCGGACCGCGATTCGAGATTCACCTCGCACTTTTGGAGGAGCATGCAAGAGAGTTTGGGCACCCGATTAAATTTTAGCACATCGTATCATCCGCAGACAGACGGCCAGTCGGAGCATACCATTCAGACGCTAGATGATATGTTGAGAGCGTGTATGCTTGATTTTGGCGGTTCGTGGGAGGATCATCTCCATCTTGTGGAGTTTTCCTACAACAATAGCTATCAAGCGAGCATTCAGATGGCTCCGTTTGAAGCGTTGTATGGTAGGAAGTATCGGTCTCCTGTTTGTTGGAGCGACATAGGAGAGCGACAACTATTGGGTCCCGAGTTGGTCTTAAGCACAGTGGAGACAGTGAAGAAAATTCAGGGACACCTGCGAGCGGCGCAGGATCGTCAGAAGCAGTGGGCAGATAATCGTCGTCGACCCTTGGAGTTCAAAGAGGGTGACCATGTGTTCTTGAAGATATCCCCCACTAGAGGCACAATTTGATTCGGAGGACGTGGCAAGTTGAGTCCAAGGTACATCGGGCCTTTCGATGTCTTGGAACATGTTGGAGAGGTTGCCTATAGATTGGCCTTGCCACCGTCACTAGAGGGAGTACATGACGTATTTCATGTATCTCAGCTGAGGAGGTACGTGGCGGACAGCAATCATGTGCTTGATCACTCCGAGATCACAGTTGGACCGAGTTTGTCGTACGAAGAGCAACCAGTAGGTATCCTCGATCGTCGAGTGAAGGTGTTGCGAAATCAATCTATTCCATTGGTTTGCGTGGCATGGAAGCATCACTCGCCAGGGGAGTCTACTTGGGAGCGCGAGGACGACATCCGAGACCGCTACCCGCATTTGTTCGTAGACGAAGGTATGTCTTGCAGTTGAGTTTTTAAATTGCTATTAATTCCCTTGCATTGTATTGGACCCCCCGACATTAGTTTAATTTCGAGGACGAAATTTTCTTTAAGTTGGGTAGGATGTAAACCCCCAATATTTTCTAAATTATTTTAGTGCCTTAAAAATTATTTTTCTATATTATTTAGAATTTATTTGGTATACGTACGTAAATATAAGTGCATGGGTGTATATATTATATATGTACTTGTTAATATTCTATTAAATAAGGCATATAATGAACTCTAGGATTTTAGGAAATTATTGGTAAATTTTTGATAATTTATTGCCAGCTTAATATATGTACATAGTTAATAATTCCCCACCAATAATAGTCGCACTACTGTCCGCTAAAATTTGTCCCCTTTTAGTACATTTCTCTCGTCGAACCCAAGGTTTTTGATGCATACAAGTATTTTTTTTTTCAAAAGTTGTCCTATTGTTCCAATGGAAGTCCTATAATTAACTTTTCGGAAAATTTCCAAACTAACAATTTCAACAAAATCTTTCAATTTCTTATTTTAGTGTATTCAACTCTATGTATTCCTCTCCATACATTGATAAGAAAAAAAATGGTTTGCATACAATAGGCTCTAAAAGCAATAATTATCTATTTCTTTTCAATCTATGCACATAATCATTCATCATAAAGGTATAAAATATCTAACCATGACCGGTTACGTTCACATATGTTATTGCTCACATAAATTAGCAGTCATTTCAGAAGAATCGTACCAATCTTCAGCATGAATTGTATAATATACTTGTCAGTTGTCACCAAGGCTTTGATGGAACGGGTCTATCCCCATGATGAATAATATGGATTTAATCCATGGAGATTAGTCATCCATGGTTGGGTTCAGCCATGTAATTAGCCATTTTACTGGTTGCAGTTTCTGTGACAAGATTCAGTTTTGGGAAGCTGGTTTGGATGTGTTGCAGTCATTATTTGACTTGGCCTTCAATACGAAAGTTGTAGAGAGAAGTTTTCTCTTTAATCCTAGCTGAATAAGGGCATGAAGAAGTTATGACTATCTGAAATAGCCTACATGTTCACATTCAGCATGCATGCAACATTGATGCTTTGTCTTTCTCCATGCATTGGGAGATGGAATGACTGATCTTGGGTGATGGAAAGTTTGCCCTTTGGGCTTTTCCATGCATAGAAAGTTGTGTACCCAAGAGATACATCATCTCTATAAATAGTAGGGAGATGATGAAGGTTGAAAGAAGAACAACACACAACAAAAGCTCTTGTAATCCTCACATTTATAATCCACCTCAAGTGAGTTTGTGAGAGAAAGTGACCATCAAGTTAAGTTGTACCAGCTTGAGAGAAAGTTGAGATGATTTCATACTACAGTTCGACAGAGGGACTTAGGACACCCTTGGAAAAATGCACCTGGTGCGGTAGCTAATCGAGTAGCCTTAGAAGCATGTGTACAAGCTTGTTATGAGGGACGTGATCTTGCTCGTGAAGGTAATGAAATTATCCGTGAAGTGCAGCTGGAGCCCTGAACTAGCGGCTGCTTGTAAAGTATATATGGAAGGCGATCAAATTCGAATTCGAGCCAGTAAATAAGATAAATAAACAGAAAATATAAGAACCAAGTGCGCATATTTCAGTAATTTCTGTTTGTTCTTTCATTTGTTATAGTGAAAACGACGAAGAATGGTGCGTGAGGACGTAAGCTCAAATTGAGCTGAAGGCTCAACATATCTTGTGTGTGCAATCTCTACTCTTCCTCTTCTATTTTTATTTTATTTCCATCTCATCACAAAGATGGAAAATGTCTTGTTTTTTCCAATAGGCTTCTCCAGCACCTTCATCTCAGCATGGCCGGCCCTGGGGCCGTGCCAATAGTGCGGTCGCATAGGGCCTCCAATTTTTGGGGGCCTCACAAAAATATTAGGATTAGTTTTATAATTTTGTATTTCAAGTAATTCCATTTCTTCCTCAATTCCTATTCTACAATCCCTCCAAGACCTCCAATTATTGGATCCCTATTCCCTACTGACTCTAAGATTCATATTAATAATCATACAAAATGATCAAATTTATATATATATATTGTCATGCCCCAGTACCGAAATACTGGGACGGACTAGGCCAGCTACTCTGTATGAGGTATAAAACGTCATACGGCGATCGTGGCTGTCAATCTTGCTGGGTATCCTAGCATGCAAGCAGTCTATGGCCTAAATCTGATCTCATATCCACAGGCAATAATCGATGAAATAACGATAAGAGAGATAATCATATGAAAAAATAGGAAATACTCATATGATAATCAGAGAGTCTACAATAAAAAATAATGTAGACAAGAATACCTTCGCGCACAGTTCCCTCATGGTCAGGAACTGAAGCACGTCCTCCAAGTCAAGTCTGGAAGATCCACATGGTCGGTCACAGGCAATCTGGGAACAATCCAGGGTTGGTCAGGCCAACCGTAGCAAGTACCAGAGAGGAAGGCTCAAGGACGGGTGAAGAAAACCAGCAGGATATAATATGACAGGAATAGCATGTAAAAACAGTAAATAAGGTAAGGGATCGTGCGGTACCAACGCACGATTACAGAATATAAGGTAGCAATCCAATTACTAGTACGTAAGTAACCAACAATCATCACAGTCATCCTAACATCTACTAATGCTTGCATTGCCAACTGGAACTCGTAGTCTGTCATCGGAACAGTAACCCATCCCTACATCAAACAAGAACAAGGAAATTAATTACTACACCGGGACAGCGTTACGTGCCAGCCAGCTTAGCAAGCAACAAGCCAAACAATTATATAAATAAGCGGCCACTCAAATGCCTACGGCTGTCTATATGGAGGTTGGGTTACCCCAACAATACAATATAGGAATCCTCAGATCGTGCCATATCCCGCAAGGGCTAGCGAGGCCAAATAACGCATAGCAGGTAGGTATACACGGTCCCTCGGAAGGCCACCGTGCTAAGCAGGAGTACATATAGTAGTCGGATACTGCCATATCCATGGCGGCCAACCCCGACGCGCCAGGACGAGCCTGTGGCGGCCGGTAATGCACGATCTCGGGATTCCGTTCCCTCCCAATGCTTCTACCATTTTTAGTTGCCTAGATTAACCCTACATTTATCCGGAATCACATGCCGTGGTCACATGCTCATCCTCCTAGATGTCGTACCTCAGTACGAGAACGCTAAGTAAGAATCAGCCTCGGCACCTATAGTCCCAGTTGTGATCCATCCTTAGTGTTATGTAACAAGCAAGCAAGCAATCCTAACCACGCTAAAACGATAGGCCAACTACCAGATACCCGTGCAGGTAATCATATAACATAGCCAGAATATCAAGATGGCATCGCAATGCCATATAATCATGGAAGTAGCACCTCAAAGTACCAATAGACAAAGGGCACCGCAGTGCAAGGTCAGGACCAGTACCTCACAGGGTAAGCTGGACTTATAGCACGGATACAGGTAGTCAGGTCTTGGACAAGGACAACTCTGTCAGTCACAAGAAGTCATCTGCCCACATCGTGGCATGGATATCAGGTCAAGTACACGACCAGAACCTCTACTATAATAACATCTCAAGCATATATGGGAGCCTACAGCTCCAATCATCAAGTCGGTCTATCCACCAAATCAATCTATCAAGTGTCTCCCATCCATGAGGGAGTGAATATCACGTTAATAAAGACAACCACCAAATACCAATCTCATTCCCCCTAACAATGCTAGGCCCTCAGACTCACAAGAATCCTCCTAGTCAAAGATCACAAGCCACTAGAAAACAAGCCCCTCAACTACCAAGACACAAAAATCAAACCAGGTTCTCTAACTACCGGAATACACAAAGGCACCGGATTTAGGCGTTTGGGAAGTCGAGTAAAAATCATATAATAATACCCTCGATATTCTCCTCGTTCCGCGAGACACTCGCACCAGTATCAAAATCCAAAAGTCCTCAAAGACATATCTGATCAAATTAGAACATCACCAAAGAACTAGCAACACCATCTAAGAATCCACTTAGTCTACCATAATTACTATCTCAATATCCTATCTCTTCATAGTCAATCCTCGAATAAGATCATAATCCCAACACACGGGTCAACACTAATCAACGCCGTCGGAAGATGGCAAGGATTGTGTGAACCACTCTGGATCAGATCCGCAACCCTTAAACCAAACAAGGACCAGGGTTGCAGACCTTCACCCGAGTAGAACCACTCTCCTTACACAATCCGGCGGACAGGACAGACAATGGGATAACAAACTAAACTAGAACACCATCTAAAGGAAGAGTCACGAGTCAAGAGTCCAATAGATGATACCGTCGAAAAGGCAAGGATTGTGTAACGCCCCAGTCCCAAAATACGTAGAACTAGGAACGTAGACATGCCAGCTATATTCATACGAAGTACATAGGACTCGTATGGATACATAAGCTGTAAATACAGTAAAACCATAACTAATCTCATCCACACAAAGTAAAAAAATAAAAGATTTCAAATAATGATTATGAATTGTCTTGATACAATATGTTGGGCGGAGAAAAATCCACTACCAACAAGTAACGAAAGAAATACATAAGAAAAGATATGAATTTGGCGAACGAAGCGAAGACGATCCAAGTGCAATCCTCCTCGAAGAGATAGCAGTGATCACGGCTAGAGCTAAAGCACCTGCGAAAGACAATAACACACACCTGGCGAGATAACCAGGTCCTCAGAGGGACGTAACAAGACACATAATATCATGCCAATAACTGAATAAATAAAGCTCAACAGAAAACTACACAAATAAAGGTCCTTAACCATTCTATGTGAAGATGCATTTTGAAGACAACGTTCCACACAAGGGCTCCCGAAGCTAGAAATACGGCACGTTAGCGTTTCAACCAAGGTACTAGTGGCGTCTAGAAAAAAAGTAAATGCACGGCCCATTAGCACTCGAGCGAGAGCTAAAGGGCATCCAGAGAAAAATAAATGCACGGCCACTAGCTCTTGGGTGAGTCACTAACGGCAGCTAGAGAAAAGAAAATGTACGGCACATTTGTGTTTCAACTGAGGCACTAGTGGCATCTAAAGAAAAGTAAATAAATGCACGGCCACTAGCTCTCGACTGAGTCACAAATGGCAGCTAGAGAAAAGTAAATGTGTGAAAGCCCCTGCGCCTAATAACTGTCTCCACCCTCCCCATGTACTACTCGTGCTGAATCCACATCACGACATTTCCTAATAACTGCTAAGTCGCTAAGTCTTCTAGACAACCATAACTATTTAGCAGTTATTGCCTATCCCACGGCATGTGCGCACCGATGGCCAGTCGATACGTACGTCCGAGATCTATATGAGACTCGTGACTCGTGATACACAAGTGTCGGGCCAATGAACGCGACACAAACCAAGGTGGTCCCTTAACTCTAAGCCATATGCAACTAAAATATAATAATTTGCAAGTACAATTTATATTTTCTAGAATAAGTAAAAAAATATGCATGATATTGAGCAAGAAATTAAACAGTAAAGGCAAGGTGTCTTGCCTGATGTCCAAGTGAGGTAAGATGATGTCCTGGCGACGAATCAACAGCAGCGCACAAGAGGAAGGTATTGGTACAACTTCGGATGCTGAAAATAATCTATTATCTAATTATAAATAATACTGCACCTATTACATTTATTTAATAAATTCTAAAGTTAGGATATGGCATAGGTTTTTGTATTAGCTCTCCAAAAAACTAAAAAGATCGCATTTTTATTTCCGGAATCTCCCGAAATCGCAAAAATACTGAAACCCGTTTATTTTTGGGATACTAGATACTCAAACAAGTTTGTAGAAATCTACAGAATGAATTTTGTCTATTAAAATATGTTTTTGGAAAGCTTACCTTGATCCGCTTCTTTTAAAAAAAAACTGGAGGCAAAACGAAGTTCGGAGCTAGGAGATATCGTCGTTGTAAGTTGCTCTTGCTACTAAAGAGCGGGGCTGAATTCTAAAGACGAATTTTAGAGTTTCTATTGGACTAAAAATAATTTCGAATTATGGCTGATAGACGGGGGATGTATTGGGTTTATATTGTTATTTATTTTAGATTTATCTCCTAAATTAGATAGGATTTGATTTAAATAAATTGGAGTTTGCTTTGTTAGGATAGGATATAGATAGAGATGTTTTTCTAGTAGAAGTAGGATTAGTATTTATTTAAAACCCCCTTTAATTAATCTTCCTTTTAATTTAAATTATTTTAAAACCGATTCAATCCAAATCCAACTCAATTAAATCTAGATAATTTCAAATCCAAATTAAATATAGATGATTCCCATATTTAAATCAAACTTATTTAAATTAAATCAATATAATCTAATCAAAGTTTAAATTACCATAATAAGTTCAAAATATCTTTTCTAAAAATAATAATAATAAATAATTTCGAAAATCCAAAAATATATGAATAAAAATTTGTACATCCATGCAAATAAGGTATTTACATAAAATATAGTTTTCTAAATTAATTTGAACTAGAAATAAAATAATCTTTTATAAAAGTAAAAGATAAAGGTTTTGGCAAATATCGTGAAATATTTTTTTGCTATGAAAATATTTGTTTATACTATGTATAACAACATATTTATTCTATATTCATAGAAAAACAATAATAAAATATTTGTATATGAATGAACAAATATCTCATATTTACGTCTTTACGCATTCGCACTCGAGGTACGATACCAAAATAAAAAATTAATACCAAAATAAATTAATAAAAAATATAGTAAAAATTTAGGGGGTTTATATCCTATCCAACTTATAAGAATTTCGTCCTCGAAATTAAAAATAAGTAGGGGGTTCGAGAAGGTACAAAGTTATATCGATCAAATCACGACTTTCAACATAAACATGCATTAGAAAATCGTGATCTCGATAACTATGGAAATAAATTACGAATTTAATTTAGGGAGTGAATGATGGCCACGATAATGAATCTAGGGTCAAGGGAAAGGACGAGTAACTCGAGATGGGGATATAGTTTCATTGGTTGGTCGGTGGCTAACTATCTTGGCAATAGATGGTGGGACAACTAAGGGGATATCAAGTATGAGCGTTTTGTCATTCCAAAATAAGTGAAAGACAAAGACTATTAAGAGTGTGAAAAAGCTATTATCGAATACGAATACGTGGTCCAAAGGCGACATAAATAGTTCAAAAGAGAATTGCCAAGGCAATCGTAGATGAGACTCTAGAGGCCAAGTTTAACTATGTCTCCATCCATGTTAGAACGATATGTAAAAAGCGAACCAAAGTGCACTTGGTTGATCAGACCATCATGCACCGGTTCTAATTAGACAATATGTTAGTGAGCGCGCGCTCAATAGCATAAGTCATGAACAAGCTCGATAGATGGATAAGCTTGCAAAACTAGTTTATAGTAGCAACATTAGTCAAGATGGTAAAAATATAGGCACATGAGATTATTATTGAAAGAGAGTAGAATTATTTCGAACTTCTTAAGGATCTAGATACCTTTTTAGTCATCCTACGGTCTACTTGTCTAAGACTTGGTTAAGGTCATAAGGATAGTTAGGTCGTAAGCCATTCTACCCAACTTACAAGAGTTAAACTAATAGTGTGATGGGACAATGGGTCAAGCAATCAAGATAAAGCACAAAGTTAAGTATTTAAGGAATTAAGTAGAACAAAATCACATATCAGATCGAAAGAATTGAGTCGAGATTGAGTCACTATCTGTGGTCGAAAAGGACAATGGTATTATGGTATGGTTTATAGCTAGCCATTTTGACTTGAAAGTCGTATCACAAAAATAAAGTACATGGGGACGTGTTTTAGTGGCACGTGATATTCCTACATGAAGGTGGGCTAGTCTAGGTCTTGCATATAAAATTTGTTGAATGGAAAAGTCTAGTGTTGTGCTCCAAATATCCAAGTCACACTAAAGGACACAAAAAAATTTAAAATAGAAAGTGGGAGTTCACGAGATGATAATTAATGCACAAAATAAAGAAGATCAAGTTAAAGCATGAAATGAAATTAATTAAGGAATCCATAAAAATAATTTAGGAACACAATTCCAAAGAGAAGATAGTCTTCTAGATGAATACAGTTAAGGAACTATTAGCTTATTATTCAAATTGCAAATGGGTTAGAATGTTGCAATTAAAAGATCTAGAATTAAAGGGAGGTCGAGTAAGTCAAGGTGGAAATACAGTCACATAGCTTGGTAGATGACTAACAACACTGGTGTATATACTACTATCATGGTCATGAGTGACATGGCAATTAATGTGGAGAATATCTATCTCATTAGAGCTATCTTGATGGCCTACCATTAAAATTTAACTCAAATTTTCTCCAAAAGTTTCAAAATTAAATTTTCAAAAAAAAATAAACCACCAAAATTTGTATTCGCTCCAAACCGTTCAAATTCATCATAAAAATTTAAATCACTCTCATAAATCTCAAAGCAAAATTTTATCACGTTACTACTAACCTTTTCCAAAATTAACGTTTAAATTCAACTATTTAACTCAAGAGTTTATAATTTACGAATCCATAAAAATTTTACAATCAATCAAATATTTAACACTCTAAAATTTCCAAATAACTCATAATAAAACTCTTAGCATATTAAAAGCAATCTCAAAAACTACGCTCAATGCTCTTATCAATTATAACTTCTATTCATACTAAGTCATACCAACATAATCAACAATTTTAAATGGTAACTTTATTTGATCAATCAAAACAACCTTATCACATCATTACTATATTTTTATTTTATTTCAAAATTTGCGATATTAGCAATCCAACACTAAACTAAATTTTCAAATAATCTTATCAGTAACAATCTCTTTTTTTTTAACCAAAACCTAAATAGATTTGTAAATCCTCAATCATAGGACACCATTTAAAATAAAAAAATTTCAAAAATTGTTTTCATAACTTTCAAATATTTTAAACCAAAATTCACCATCATTATTTCCACTTAAAATTCAAAATTTAATAAACACGAAAATCACAAGTTGTACAACTCAAATTTAAATAATTCTTATGGCCATTTTTAAAAGCTAAGATTATTTTCAAACCAAATTTATAACTGTTCAAAGGTGTATAACTATAATACAATTAATTATAAACATCAAAACTCAAAAATTAAATAAATTTTATATTTGTTCAAAGATGTATATCTGTCACCCAAAACTCATAATCACAACTCGAAAAGCAAATCAATTTTATACTTATGCAAGGATGTGTAACTATAATCCAATAATTCATAAATCTCAAATCTTGAAAATCAATCACTTTCTTAAACCAAGTATGAAATTCTATAAATCCTCTGGTGTTTACTATTTAGAAATCTCAAGGTTAAAACTTTCTGTGGTAATATCCTACTTTACCAATTACTAATTATTAAATCACACTAAAAAGCCTTTATAACTCAATTAGAGTCTTGAATGTATTCCAATTGCTAATATTACCATTTTAGTCGTGTGTTTGACCTATGGGCATATACTAGTGTAGTCATCTTCCTAGTTGACACTAAGCACGAAAATAAGAATCAACGGTAGAAAGGAATCAAGCAAGATGCAGTTCAAGGAGGTCGAACAAGAGTTCAGAAATTGAAGCCAAGGGAAGAGGTCAAGCTGTATGGATGAGATTCCTAGATTCTAATCCTATATTGCAGGCTCACATCGGTACAATTACGTAACCGAAGTGACAAACTGACCTGCATGGGCCACCACAAAAACATGTAACGCCCCAGTCCCAAAATACGTAGGACTAGGAACGTAGACATGCCAGCTGTATTCATACGAAGTACATAGGACTCGTATGGATACATAAGCTGTAAATGCAGTAAAACCATAACTAATCTCATCCATACAAAGTAAAAAAATAAAAGATTTCAAATAATGATTATGAATTGTCTTGATACAATATGTTGGACAGAGAAAAATCCACTACCAACAAGTAAGGAAAGAAATACATAAGAAAAGATATGAATTTGGCGAACGAAGCGAAGACGATCCAAGTGCAATCCTCCTCGAAGAAATAGCAGTAATCACGGCTAGAGCTAAAGCACCTGCGAAAGACAACAACACACACCTGGCGAGATAACCAGGTCCTCAGAGGGACGTAACAAGACACATAATATCATGCCAATAACTGAATAAATAAAGCTCAACAGAAAACTACACAAATAAAGGTCCTTAACCATTCTATGTGAAGATGCATTTTGAAGACAACGTTCCACACAAGGGCTCCCGAAGCTACAAACATGGCACGTTAGCGTTTCAACCAAGGCACTAGTGGCGTCTAGAAAAAAAGTAAATACACGGCCCATTAGCACTCGAGCGAGAGCTAAAGGGCATCCAGAGAAAAATAAATGCACGGCCACTAGCTCTTGGGTGAGTCACTAACGGCAGCTAGAGGAAAGTAAATGCACGGCACAATTGTGTTTCAACCGAGGCACTAGTGGCATCTAGAGAAAAGTAAATAAATGCACGGCCACTAGCTCTCGACTGAGTCACAAATGGCAGCTAGAGAAAAGTAAATGTGTGAAAGCCCCTGCGCCTAATAACTGTCTCCACCCTCCCCATGCACTACTCGTGCTGAATCCACATCACGACATTTCCTAATAACTGCTAAGTCGCTAAGTCTTCTAGACAACCATAACTATTTAGCAGTTATTGCCTATCCCACGGCATGTGCGCACCGATGGCCAGTCGATACGTACGTCCGAGATCTATATGAGACTCGTGACTCGTGATACACAAGTGTCGGGCCAATGAATGCGACACAAACCAAGGTGGTCCCTTAACTCTAAGCCATATGCAACTAAAATATAATAATTTGCAAGTACAATTTATATTTTCTAGAATAAGTAAAAAAAATATGCATGATATTGAGCAAGAAATTAAACAGTAAAGGCAAGGTGTCTTGCCTGATGTCCAAGTGAGGTAAGATGATGTCCTGGCGACGAATCAACAGCAGCGCACAAGAGGAAGGTATTGGTACAACTTCGGATGCTGAAAATAATCTATTATCTAATTATAAATAATACTGCACCTATTACATTTATTTAATAAATTCTAAAGTTAGGATATGGCATAGGTTTTTGTATTAGCTCTCCGAAAAACTAAACAGATCGCATTTTCATTTCCGGAATCTCCCGAAATCGCAAAAATACTGAAACCCGTTTATTTTTGGGACACTAGATACTCAAACAAGTTTGTAGAAATCTACAGAATGAATTTTGTCTATTAAAATATGTTTTTGGAAAGCTTACCTCGATACGCTTCTTTTAAAAAAAAACTGGAGACAAAACGAAGTTCGGAGCTAGGAGATATCGTCGTTGCAAGTTGCTCTTGCTACTAAAGAGCGGGGCTGAATTCTAATGACGAATTTTAGAGTTTCTATTGGACTAAAAATAATTTCGAATTATGGCTGATAGAAGGGGGATGTATTGGGTTTATATAGTTATTTATTTTAGATTTATCTCCTAAATTAGATAGGATTTGATTTAAATAAATTGGAGTTTGCTTTGTTAGGATAGGATATAGATAGAGATATTTTTCTAGTAGAAGTAGGATTAGTATTTATTTAAAACCTCCTTTAATTAATCTTCCTTTTAATTTAAATTATTTTAAAACCGATTCAATCCAAATCCAACTCAATTAAATCTAGATAATTTCAAATCCAAATTAAATATAGATGATTCCCATATTTAAATCAAACTTATTTAAATTAAATCAATAAAATCTAATCAAAGTTTAAATTACCACAATAAGTTCAAAATATCTTTTCTAAAAATAATAATAATAAATAATTTCGAAAATCCAAAAATATATGAATAAAAATTTGTACATCCATACAAATAAGGTATTTACATAAAATATAGTTTTCTAAATTAATTTGAACTAGAAATAAAATAATCTTTTATAAAAGTAAAAGATAAAGGTTTTGGCAAATATCGTGAAATGTTCTTTTGCTATGAAAATATTTGTTTATACTATGTATAACAACATATTTATTCTATATTCATAAGAAAAACAATAATAAAATATTTGTATATGAATTAACAAATATCTCATATTTACGTCTTTACGCATTCGAACTCGAGGTACAATACCAAAATAAAAAATTAATACCAAAATAAATTAATAAAAAATATAGTAAAAATTTAGGGGGTTTACAGATTGCGTGAACCCCTCTGGATCAGATCCACAACCCTTAAACCAAATAAGGACCAGGGTTGCAGACCTTCACCCGAGTAGAACCGCTCTCCTTACACAATCCGGCGGACAGGACAGATCAAGACGCTAGACGACTAATCTAGTCGGGAGTCTACCTAGCAGGCAATGAGATCAGGGATACTATACCAAGAAGAACATGCATGAGTTCAGTCCCGCAAACCAAAGGAGTGGCACTGCCCAATCCTTCGAACCAAATTCCCAACCGGAAATTCTGGAAAAATCCGGCAGAGTCTCCTTTGTATTCTGGACGGGAGCACCCTACAAATTGGGGCTAAAATCCACTCGACACAATCCACCACAGAATCGCAATTCGAGAACACTAAGTCTCGACCTCCAGTAGCACTACGATGCGTACTGGACACCAACCCTAGCCGAGAACACTAAGTCTCGGCCTCCAGCAGCACTACAATGTGTTCTGGGCGCCAAACCAACACATGCAGCAAGAATCGCCACGCAGGGCACACCAAGACCCACAGTCATATCCAAGCCACAAACAAAGTCATAGAAACAGTTAGCCAAAGCCGTTACCCGACCGCGAGTCGGACACGGGGCATATGGGGATAATCCATACATGTGAGTCGTGCTCGTATCCTCGGAGGTGTGGATGACCCATCCGAGTTGTCCGATACGGTCTATCCCGGTATCGGACCAAGCTAATCTAGGTTATCATCATGGCAGTTCTACTACTAGGCTATACTAATCATGATTGTACAGTTTACAAGTACAAATTAATTAAATGCCATAAAATCCAGGAGAGAGGACAAGAGCCGTCGAAGAGCAAGGGATACTTGCCTAGAGGGCTCGGCTAGGTAAGCAAGTCTTCGGCGATCTGGATCCAAGCTAGCACGCCAATCGAGATCCTCAGAACACACAATAAATAGTCATCAGCACCAAATAATAAAATAATAGAATAATCACAAGGGATGGCAGAAGGCTATACCGTGTGGGTCCCGCAAGCAGTACTGGGATCTCGTACGAAAACCGAAGCACGCGGATCGATACGGACACGCAAACCGAGACGTGCACGTATATCGAGACACGTACGAGAATCGAGATGACTCGAAGATCGAGATGAACATGAGACATAACATGCACAAAAATTGAGACGTGCACGTAGATCGAGAAAATCACGAATATCAAGATAGCGTGTAATTCAATACGACACGCAAATCGAGACATGTACGCGAATCGAGATGGCACAAAGACCAATATGGCACGCAAATTGGAGCGAGCACGCAAATCAGTGCGTGCACGCAAATCGAGACAACACAAGATACAATATGACTCGCAAATCGATACGGCATACAAATCGGTGCATGCACGTATCGAGGCGACACGGGTCACGAGGTAGGCACAAAGGCCGAAACACGAGGATCGAGACAACACACAATCCGAGGTAGCACGGTGCCCGAGACAGCGCAGGGCTCGAGGCATCCTACTGCCCAAGGCAACACGTGGATCGGGGTACACAAAAATTGAAACAGCTCACACACCGAGGCACGCGAATCGAGATGGCACGCAACCCAAACAACGTGGAGCCCAAGGCGTCCCGTTGCTCGAGGTGTACACGAAGCTCGAGACACGTGTCCCGAGGTAGCACGAAAATGAGGGGTGCACACCCACCGAGGGTGCGCTGCCCAAGGAATATGCTGCACGAGACAGCACGCTGCCCGAGGTGCGCCGATCGAGGGGCTCGCTCCCCGAGGAGCTCACAGCCCGAGGAGGGAAGAGAGGAGGGTGGCGGAGCTCACCAGAGGGGGACTCGGCCAGGTCGGGTCGGGTCGGGTCGGACCACCAGCGGGGGAGGGTGGTCAGCAGCAGGAGCCAAGTCGGGGCGGCACTGCTGGCCGGAGAAGAAGGGCGGGAGAGACGGAGGCCGTCGTGGAGCTCGGCCAAGTCGGGTCGAGGGCTCCCGACGGCAGAGGAGAAGACAGAGAAGGAGAGACGAGGGCGGTGGAGCTCGATCATGGCGACGGCGGTGCCGGTGGCGGCCATGGGGGCTCGGCCAGGCGGAGGAGAAGGGAAGAGGGGGGAAGTGGTGGTGGCGCTGAAGATGACGATGATGGTGGCAGCGGTGGTCGCAGAGGAGGGGGCCGTACTGGAGGGTGGTGGCGGGTGGCGGTCGCGGCCATGGAGGCGGTAGAGATGATGGAGACGACGATGATGATGGTTGTGGCGGCGCTGGAAGTGGTGGTGGCGATGATGGCAGCCGTCTAAGGAGGCGGGGGCGACGCCGGTGGTGAGGGAGGCGACGGCGACGATGGTGGTCGCCATGGCGGTGGTGGCTGACGGAGAGCTCGGGGAAGAAAGGGAAGGGGGCTGGCTTCTCCAGCAAGGGAGATGAGAGAGAAAGAGAGAGTGAGGCTGCTGAGAGAGTGGAGAGAGAGGGTAGGTTTAGATATTTTGGGAGGGGTAGTTTAGGAACAAGAAAATTAATGATAATAATAATAATAATGAGGATAAAATTATCTTCAAGAAAATAATAAAAATTTCAAGAATACCCCAAAAATTAAAATCTTCCAAATACAATAATACGGTCAAAATACAGTCATATACCTATTTTTAAAACAGGGATATGACATCCTACCCACCTTACAAAAATTTCGTCTTCGAAATTTCGAAATCATGTATATAAGATTTTCAAAACTAGTACATATAGGTACCATGAAAACTCTACCCACCTTACAGAAATCAAGTAATACGATAAGAAACGAACAAAATCTCAATATGAAAACATCAAAGAGAAGAAGTCTCGCTAAATAAATCAACTCGCAAGGTAAATCGAAAACATCGAAAGAATCTCGAAAATCAAAGTCTCGCATACACGAAATAACCCCATAAATCAAAACAAGTATAGAATATCGAAAACAATGTCAGAAAACGTAAAATCCCAACTGCATAAAATTCTCACAAATCATAAAATACAGGATATATGTCTCGAACCGATGACCGTAGTTACTAATATCCGAAAAATGTGTGTCATGATCATTCCTTGCCATGCCATCCGAAATGGCTGCAAAAGATGCATCAGGGCACTATAATCGAGCGGCTGCAACTTTCGTTACCACGCCGTCAAGGTATACTAGGGTCACCCGGTACTCTTGACAAATACTCAAAACGAATCAAATCCATAACCCAAATATCCGAATCACTAAAAATCACAAAATCTATAACGATGTAACGAGTCCTAGAAAACCATCAAAATCCATAATCAAAAATTCAGGTGAATCGTAACACACATCCAAAAATATCTTCAATAATAACCACAAGATATCTTTTCTAGGAAAATACTCCAAACCAAGGATCCATATCAAAATATAATGTATGGAAAGTATATCTATAGCCGGTCCTATGATTTACGGGACTTATGACAAAATCTAAAATTTGTGCCATTTTTCTCACATAAATAATTTTTTTTAGCATTTCTAGAAGCAAAATCATCAATTAAACTATCAAAATCATCAATCAAGTTATCATATTTTTTTTCGATTGGAGCACTGGCTTTTTTGTTGCTTCCAGATTGGGTCTTTGTTTTTTTTTCCTGTTTTAATATACCTAGTTTATTGTAAAATTACGGGACTTCCAAAATTGGAGGCCCATGACGGTCGCCCACCATGTCCGTGCCCTGGGCTGCCCTGCTCAGGTCTTGGAGCCTCCAAATTGTGTGATTACATATTACTTCTCATTTGGGTATTGATCGTTATTCATTTTATTATATGTTTTCATCAACAGAAAAATTTGAGGCCAGATTTAGAAAATTTAACGGTCAGTACGTCTTTTATCTAAAACATCTTTATTATACTATGTAATATGCTTGAATATATATAATTTGAGCTTTAGTTATTTTGTTTAGTAACTACCTATATATTCAGTTATAATATACAATCAAGAGCATCTTCAGAGATTTTGATAAAGCCATATAATAATATATTTAAAAAATATGAATAAATAAATTTAGGACCACATTTTGAAATTCGTACATGGCCTTCAATTATCAAGGACCCGCCCTGCATCTCAGGTTCACTTGAGGATAGCAATAATCACTGTTATAAGATCAGACATACAATATTCCTTCACAGTGCCATATTATCATATCAGATGATGAAGAATATAGAGATATCCTTATGTTATAGCAAAGTCCTTTGTCGCTCATAACTTATACTCACATTAGATTAATCTTTTATTCTCTGTCTTTTTTTAGTGAAAACAACAATTGTGTATGCACGATAATCTCCTCCAAAAAAAGTATAACAGAGTTACACTTCTGTAACAGCACGAATATCAAAGTCTTACCAAGGAACAACCGGTTTGGTACAGTAAGCTATAAAGGATCAAAAATATTTAGATTTTCTAGCTTCTTTAAAATTATTATTGTTGATGGCAGTAACAAGTTATAGAAACCAAGGTTTGCAATATTGGTATTGGAATCGATATCCGACTCTTCCTATAAGTATCGTGATCGGCTATATCGGCAGTTTCAGACCGGAATATCGAATTTTTTGGTATCGAAAAACAAATAATTATTAATAAATTATTAAAATTTTATAAAAGATATTTAATACATTTAAGCATAAGTTGTTTCTTAGTAGTTTTGAAATAGTAGTCATCATTGTTGATTGTTTACCTTCGATAGATAAGTTTTTTTTTCTTCTTTTACATGCTTTTACATTCTTGTTGATTGGTCTTTTTCGTTCAATTTTTTTTGTCGAATTGACTGGAAAAGAGATTCCAACAATTGGTATCGGTCGATATCGGATCGGGACATGTCAAACCGTATCGGAATTGAGTTGTATCGGATCGGTATCGACTGCTAGGGCAAACTATGGTCAGGGCCGGCCCCGCGGTTTGGGTTGCCTTAGCCAGAACTAATTTTTGTTGCCCTTTACCCTTATTGAAAGATAAATATTTAATTTGAATTTTTGTTGGACCGGTCCTAAGAAAACTAAATGGCCTGGGAGATTGCACTATGGAGGGGGGTTGCCCAAGCCCGAAGTCTTGTCAGGCTTACCCCAGGGCCGGCCCTGACTATGGTAGAAACCTTGCTCCAAAAAGACAACTAAGATAACCTACTTGAACTCCTTTTCTAGATATTACAATGGAAAATTAGATAATAACAGAGGCATAAAGCTAACAGTTACTACGTTCTCTCTAATAAAACATACAGAAGAAACTCATATTACACATCTTTGCCACAAACTACCAAGGTGTCCAAAGCAACTGGCACTTTGAGAAAAGACTATTTTCTTAACGCTCTATGTCTACGAGCATATATGTACGTGTCTTCACTACCAAAATAAGTCATATCAGCGACGTATTTAGCAACTCCAAAATAGAACGTCGCTAATTTTTAGGAATTTAGCGACGTTTTACTAAGACGTCGCTGTTAGTCGTCAACAGCGACTAATAGCGACTACAGTTTGTTAAATGGGAACCTGCGTCGCAAGTTCGTCGGTACACGTCGCTAATGTAGCGACGCGTAGCGACACATTTTAAGCGACGTCGCCGTTTATTAAATGTCAGCGACGTTTAGCGACGTCCTTTTCGGACGTCGCTAAATGTTTCATATAGGCTGCGAGGGTTTCCTTTTCGATCATTCACAAATTTTCCCCCCAATTTTTTGTGCGCTCCTCCTCCGCGGCGCTCCTCCGACGATTTTCCTCCTCCGGCCTCCTCCTCCGCGGCGCTCCTCCGGCCTCCTCCTCCTCCTCCTCCTCAGGTAGCTCCCACATCTCTCTTTCTCTCTCTCTCTCTCTCTCTCACTCTCCCCTGTTCCCGCTTCCCAGTTTCTCCTCGTCTTCTAGCTCTCTCTCTCTCGCTTCTAGTTCGTGTCCACGAGAGCGTGGACTCGCCACACGAGCAGCAGTATGACACCTATTTTGTTGGTTTGGACACGTCGTATCCCACTGTGTGGACACGAGACTCACAGTGTGACACCTATATACTGATACTGAGAGTTTTTTGGGCATATCAACTGTCAATTTGATGTTTTTCTTGGATTTGAATTCCAATTTAGGGTTCGAGCCCTATTTATTGATACTGGGAGTTTTTTGGGCATTTTCATGGTTTTGAAATGATGAATAAATTGACTAATAATTATTATCGACTTGTTGAATTCCAAATCGGAGACCTTTAAGTACCTGTTTCAAGTCCAACTTGTCCATAGTGATCGATATTCTATTAAATTTTAGCTATGTCACGAAGGATGGATACTAATCCTGTGAATGAGTTTTCTCCTAAGTATTCTCGACAGTTGAGTATGATTTAGCTCACTGACATTACTGAAATATGGAATGATTAGTGTAGGGTATGTTGGTCAGGTTTTGGCAGAGTTGGGATATGATAGTATGCATGTTACAATTAACAAGGAATGCTGTTGACACCAAATATTGCACGACAGGTTACTTGAGTAACCTGGAATGTTTTACCTACTAAAACAAATGGTTTGGGCAAGGGTGTGTATAGGTTTGTCATCAGATGGTATGGGATTTTGCCTGCCAAGTTCTGAACAGCAGTCCAAGCTGCCTGCTTAGTTGAAAGTCTTAATTAGACTTTCTGTTCAGTACCATTCGACTGAATTAGGTTGACCTGAATACCATATTTTAAATCCTAAATCTAAGTCTACCTGCTGTTCAATTCATGACAAGTTATCTTGTTAACAGTAAATGCCTTCCTTTTTAATATGTGTGAAACTCAGAGGTAGGATAAATCCAGTACAAATTAGGGACTGTCATGTTCAGGCAGTTGGTACCTGTAATGCCCCGCTCCGCATCGGTACATTATGATGAGTCGCTGACTCGAAGAGTTGCGTTGACCCGATGAGGTATCGATATGAATCGATACAAGTGTTACGTTGGCCAAAGGTAAGCTTTGAGTCGGTTGGAATCTATGAATTGAATCGATGCAAAAGATAAGTTCCGTTGAGCAAGTGCTGATTTTAGTTGATCTGGTGTACAGGCTATGCTTTTATGCTGGACGATAAGAGGTCGGCATTTTGCCTTATGCAATGAAGTGTCCGCAAAACCAAACCGTGGCCTTGCAACGGATTGTGGCATGGGCGCGATAGGCCAAATCAACCGAGTAGTTCAAAGGAATGGTTAAGTCCGGGAGTTAGCTATGCGATCGAGTTATGAAACTGAGATGCTTCAATCGGCGAGACGGCAAGGCGTATCGACTTAAGGTGGGCAGGTTCTTGACTCTCTCTCCCTATTCCTTCACGTCTAATAAAATATGTTATGGTATACATAACATGTTATCGAGTTAACGAGCGTGGCTCGACGAGTAAGTGTCTAAATATGTGTCGAACACTAAGATAGAACATTGAAATAATCGAACAATTGAAGCGACGTGCATCAAGTGCACGGGTCGCGATAGGGCATGATGGTAGAACATTGAAAGACAATATCGAGATGTGTATCAGGTGCACGGCTCCGAGAACATTGAACTCTAGGCGTAGAACATTGATTATGGTGCTGAGCGTGCCTTTGTGCACTTAAGCTACAAAATGAATAAGTAAATACGGAGGTAGGCTATGCGAATAACATTATTAACGGGAGGCGTGAATATGAGTACGAGATGACTAAGCCGTTGGGCGTCGTGCATCAATATGGATGTGTTGGGGCATAACGCCGACGGAGCCCCCCATATGAATGGTGGATTATGTTTATGAGACGCGAATATGTTTATGGCACGAGAAAACCGTTTATGGCACGGGAAACCGTTTATGTGCGAGACTATGTTTATGGAATACGAGATCGGTTGGTATGCTATAGATTGTATGATATGGTACGTATTGTATGGTCAATGGACTCGGATGGCCCGTGCACGGGTACGGCTTCCCTCGAACGGTTACGCCGGGGCGCCGGGACCGTTCGGCCTAGGAGGGAATTATGTGTGGTATTTATGGTGCACAATACTCGGACGGATTGCGACCATCCAGTGCTGTGATAAGCTATGATATCCGTAAGTTTACGATCCTTCGGATACTGGGCTAGCAACCCGTATCGAAGTGATCTTAGGCTTACACATATGAGATGCCAAGTCCATTACGGTACGAAACACCGTGACCTTCATATAGTTAGGGTCGGTGGACTGAAATGAGAGCTGGGTGCAGGCGCAGGGCCTGCCACCCATTATGCATATGTTTACATTTATGATTGGTCGGTTGCATAAATGATATGATTCTATGTTAAGTTCTAACCCGTACAGGCTAGGCAATATGGGACGGAGATGAGCACGAGCACTATGTTTATGTTCATATTATGGCTAACTGTATCTGCTACAGGAACACGATATGGGACACATTATGATATAAGTTGCTATGCATAAACGATGCCATGAAACTGATCCTAAGGCTAAGTAGAAAGATCACAAATAAGGATGCATGTTCCACTAAATGATTTAGTGTTTGGTTTGGGTGCGAGCGGGTCTTGATCAGTGCGAAGCGAGGACGAAAGTACTAATCCCCTACTAGTTTATGTGCAGGCTCAGGTTATGATCAGCGCGGAGCGGAGCTTAGCTTGGACGTGCTGAGGTATGGAGTCCTTGGCGTTCAAAAGAAGCACCGCATAGGCGTTCGGACTTGCGACATGGAGATGTTCGGCCGAAGACTACTTGGTGGCTATATAGAGGCATAATGTACGGAACAATATAATCATTTATGAGCTAGAGAGATCATGAGCGTTGTAGCCAATTGGCATTTTATGTTGGGCTTTTCAGAGCCTTTGTAACTTTCAGTTCAATATGAATAAAAGAGATTCTTGTGTTATACTTTGTTTCCTTCCGCTGCTTATGTTATCAAATTGAGATAGTTCTATGTGAACCTGTTATCTTGCCTTGCACGAGCGCAACTCCAGGCTCGTGCGACATCACGTCCCAGCGAGGACGATGATTCGGGTAAAATCTAGCGAGGACGAGCGATTTCCCGGGTCGGGGCGTGATAAGTTGGTATCAGAGCGGTTCCATCCTTTGGACCGTGCATGAATCTTTTTGACCCTCAGTTGCTTCGCTATCGAAATTCAGTTGACTCTAAGTTGTTTCCGCAACCGTATGGCTCATGGATCTACTCGATGCTACATTGGATGTTCCATACAATAAGTCTATATTAAGTTCGTACGTCTGCCACAAGTATGTCGTGACTATCACGCTATCTCCGGGTGCCGTCGGAGAGTGTTGGTTGCACGAAGTGCAACTGTCACCTCCAGTTTTCGAATTAGGGGTATTTTTGTTATTTTCAAGTTTTATAATTTTTTAGGAATTTTATTTGATTTTATATGATTTTTAGGGATTTATTTGGTTTTGTTTGGATTTTATCCAATTCGGACTCAAGTTGGAGACCCGGGTAGCCTGGACCCTAGTGGGACCCACATACTAGCTAGGCTTGGCCTACATACCATCCTAATTAGGTTAGAAATCATAAACCCAACTTCCATGGCTTAATTAGTCATTTTAGAGACTTAATTAGTTCATTAGAATCAAACCGAAACAAACCGAACCCAAACTAAGTTTAATGGGTTGGAGGCTTAGTGGATCACCACCCAAAACCCACCAAGCCCCCTCCCATGGCCGACCAAGTAGAGCTCCCCCTCTTTCTTCTTCACAAAGTAAACTCACTCTCTCTCTCTAATTTCTTCTTTCTTCCAAAGCTTTTCTTTCTCCAAGGAAAACCTAACCTAGGTATGTTCATAAATTCCCGTTTATTACTCTTTGGCATTTATAGTCTTCACAATTGTTGTAGAGAAGAAGATTCTCTACACTTTGCCCACAAACTTTGTAGGATTCCCTAGAAATCTAGGTTAGGGATAATTTGGGGGTTTTCTATTTAAATGGTATATATATATATATATATATATATATATATATATATATATATATATATATATATATATATATATATATATATATATATATATATATATGGATGTATTATATATTTATATTTAAATTTGTGTGTGTAGAGGAATGAGAGTGGTGTTGTGTGAGAGTGTGCTTGTGTGGTTGTGTGTGAGAGAATGTGTGTGTGTTTGTGTGAGAGTATGTGAGTGTGTAGGTGTTTATATATATATAAATATGGGTGTGTATGTATTTATATATATGTAGACATGTATGTGTGGGTGTATTTATACATATAGATACGTGTGTGTGTGTATGTATATAGATAGATATATAGATAGATATCTATATAGCTATATATATATATATATATATATATATATATATATATATATATATATATATATATATATATATATATATATATATATATATAGAGAGAGAGAGAGAGAGAGAGAGAGAGAGAGAGAGAGAGTGGAAGGAGTAGTAGAAGGATAGAGGAAATTAGATGAAGAGGAAGAAGAGAACAGCAGCTGCAGCAGCATTAGCATGCAGCAGTACAGCAGCAGCATTGGCAGTAGCTGCAGCAGCAGCAAAAGCCAAAGCAGCAGCAGCAGCAATAGGCAAAGCAGTAGCAGCAGTAGCTTGAGCAGCCCTCCCCCTTTTAGCCTATATAACCCCCCCCCCCCCTCCCATATGCATATATATATGTATATATATATATGTTTATAGATAGATATATAGATAGTTAGATAGTAGATAGTTAGATAGTTGTTTAGATGTTTTAGAAGAAGAATTAGAATTTGGAAGTAGGAAAGGAATGAGAAGGAAAAAGATAAGGAATTAGAGTAAGGAAGAGGAGGAGAATTAGAAGAATGAGAAGTAGAAGAAGAAGTTAGAAAGAGATTAGAGAAGAAAAAAAATAGAAGAAGTTAGAAAATTAGAAGAAGAATAGGAAGAAGGAGTTAGAAGAAGAAGTTAGAGGAAGAGTTAAGAAGAAGAATTAGAATAAGAGCTAGAAGAGGGTTTTAGAGGAAATCGAGTTAGAGAGTGAAATCGAGCTCCGAGTATCGGAACGCGATGAAACTTGGGGTAGGCCTAGATAATATGAATTAGATTTTGCGGGTAGGCTCCCGAGTGGAAATCGGGGTTGTAGGGCGCCGATATCGCGCCGTACCATTGTGTATCTTGAAATATTCAAGATATCGCCAATGGGTCGTAAGATGGACTGGATGTCCACTTTACCTAGGTATTTTGGTAGGTAATGAACCTATAGGCTACTATCTTACTACCCTAGGGAGATTGGGTCAAAATATCAAGCGTAGGTAGGCTAACTTGATAATTGCCTAAGCTAGAATTTTACCCTTTTTAAGGGTAAAATAGGATATTGGCCTACGGCCAAGATTTGGGTTTCAAAGTCTAAGATGGACTTGGATATGGGTTGTAAAGGTTGGTAATAGTTAGAAATAGTCGTCTAGACCTAGTCTTGACCTCGGTTGACCACGGTTGACTTTTTAGACCGAAAGTCAACTATGGGTCAACACTTTACCCAATTTAGTTCCAAATTCTATTAGACTTGTGTAGTTGAACGAAAGTCAACTATTAGTCACCATTGACCTAGAATTAACCTAGAGTTGACCATAGTTGACCAGAGTTGACCAGGGTTGACCAGTTGACCAAAAGTCAACTATAGGCCAACCCTTGACCCCGTTTGACTTTCTTCGACTTGTTTTGACCTGTGATGACTGGTATGACCTAGAGTTGACTTGGTCTGACTTAGATTGACTTGATATAACTTGATTTGACCTAGATTGACTTGACAGTACTTAGTGTGACTCAGTGAGACCTAGTTTGACCTAGATTACATATCATTCATTGTGAATCATTCTTAAACTTGTTTAAACCTAAATTAACATGCAGTATCTCATCTTTAGGTTCCTGATTACCGCTCTGAGCATTGATATACCCTACAGCTCAGGACAGCAGACGAGTACATTCACTGATAGTTTTTATTGTCTTGATATCTACTATATCCGATTCAGTTGTAGTGTCTTACTTGATTCTCGATACGATAGTTCACGGACTAGTATACGTCGAATCCTGTCATGAGATGTTATTTCCGAATTTTTCATGGTATATTGGTGTGTGATATCCATGTTTCATGTACTTATATAGACATTGATTAGGGAGTGGGCTGATCACCTACTTTTGAATCCGTGTCATGACGTGCCATGTCCGGATCCATATTATTATTCGGGGATGGGGGAATTATTAGGGGTTATGTGTTCAAAGCCTCCCTGTCACTATTTTGCTAGCGCCACCCTCACCTCACGTAGGGTGTAGCAGACACCCCTTGCCGGATTATCCAGGTTGGCCGGCATGACCCTTTCCAGAGATTTTTCTGTGATTGTCGGGCCAAGTGGATAATCCTACCCTGACTCCCTAGCCGATCACATATCGTTCTAATAATTCAAATCACATTTTACATTTATTGTCGTATCTTATATTCCAGTTCAGTTTTACTTTCTGTACTTCTCACCATGCTATGATTTCATTTACTCATATGCTCTACCTGCCTTTATACTGTACCATGATTTGAGACTAAGTCCTGTTTGAAAGAAGGGTTACAACCCCGGTCCTTATTTGATTTAAGGGTTGTAACTTGGCTTTCGAATGGTTCCCAAGTCGCCTATATCTTTGTCTTATATTTTATTATACTGTCTCTTATAGTATTTGTCAATTCACATGGAACTGCTGTTGGTATTTGTACTTGCTCATTTTCCTGACAGGATACCGTTATGATATTTTACAGATGTTTCTGAGACAGATGGAGACTCAGGCCAGGGCAGTGGCCTGATAAATTGGCCACTAGATTTTATACTCCCTGAGTAGTTAGCACTTGTTAGGCTTGACTGGACTGCGATCCAGCTTTAGATTTTAGAATGTAGTATTATATATTATTCTGTGATGTTATGTTTAGTTTTGGACTTGTGTGGATCTTGAACTTATTTCTTGCTTCATCTATCATATTTTCTTTTCCGTACTATCTACCTTAGTTTGATATATGTGATTGAGACTGTATTTGCTATGTCACCTCCATTCGGAGAGTATATACTGTACAGGTACATTTATCTATTTTAGTCATAGTATTTACAGACCCTATATACAGCGTTCTACCGTCGATACTGCGGCGTAGGCAGGACGTAACCACGTACTCGTGCCCCTCTTCAGGGAGCGGGTCGTGACACGTTTTTGTGGTGGCCCATGCAGGTCAGTGTCGCAATTAGTACGATCTCGTAATGGTGCTCGACTTAGAGTACTAATTACGAGCCTGCGACTAGGATGTAGGATCTAGGGTATGATAGGAGTTACTCAATCACATTTTAGGAAATTTTTGATCTTTTGATTACCATGACAACTCTTCTTGTATTGAATTCAATTGTCCTCCTTTGATAATATCTTATCATATGCCATATTGATTTTTTGGGTTCAATTCATCTTCAGGATGACAGTGACTCGCTCTCAGGCAGTAGGGCCCAGTACAGTTCCAGAGAGGTCGGATCCGGGAGGTCTTCCACCTCCGGCTACGGGAGTAGCAGTCGAGAGTGCAGTAGCCCCAGTCCCTGCCCTTCAGGTAGGAGTAGCAGCGGCAGTTCCCGGAGGTCTTCCACCTCCAGCTAGGGGAGCTGCAGTTCAGGGAGCTGCCACATCAGTTCCTGTCCTTCAGGCGGGAGCAGCAGCGACGGTTTCCAGGAGGTCTTCCACCTCCAGCAGCGGGACTGTCCATAACCGTTCCTGATATTCTTCCAACGCCGCCTCCGCTACCGACAGATACTCAGGGGATGATGGCCCTTCTGCAGCAGATATTGCAGACTCAGAGCGCGCAGGCAGATCTGTTGCGACGGAGCATGGAGAACTCCCATCAGCTGGCAATGGCAGCACTTGAGAGGGTTGTACCGAGTACAGTTCAGGATACCCCAGTTCAGCACCAGGGACCAGGCCAGAGGCAGGCTACTCGGTACACTTTTTGCAGGAGGCCAGGGTATACTAGAGAGGCTTGTAGGAAGAGGTTAGGCGTCTGTCTATACTGTGGGGCGCCCGATCACCAGCTGAAGGATTGCCATGCTAGTGGAATCCGAAGAGACCAGGACGGAGTACATCAGGCACCAGTACGTGACGAACAGCAGCAGGGTCAGGGCAAGAGGCAGGCCGTCCAGTGTGCTTTCTGCAAGAAGATGGGGCACACCCGAGATGCTTGTAGGATGAAGCTAGGAGTTTGTTTATTCTGTGGAGCTCCAGGCCACCAGATGAAGAACTGTGCTGCCCGTGCAGCCAGACAGACAGGCCAGGACAAAGTGCGGCAGGCTAGAGGAGGCCAGCAAGGGCGAGCTTTCGCCATGACAGTTGAGCCCACTCAGGCAGTAGCAGAGCAGAGTGTAGGTCCCAATCTTTCGATCTCATTTTCGTATTTGCTTCCTTAATTATAAACTGTTTGAAATTCGATTCTATCTGTTCATGATCGATTGGATGAAATTGTTCTGTGATGTGATTTTCTTCTGAGATAAGTCGTATGGGCTAGGTCGCCTCGATTATGAAATTTTAGAATCCTCTAGGGTCATACTAGCAGGCAGAGTGAGGACATATAGTCGGACTATGGACGTATTTCTCGGGTATGGAAATTTAAGGTTTTCGCTGCCAAGCTAGCGGCAATGCAAAATTTTTAAATACCATAATACTAGAGGTATGTACCGTAGTTGAGGACTCTGTGATTATCGTAGCCTTGCTCACTGGCATGATGGAGATTCTGAGTATCATAATGATTGGACAGACGCATACGATTATCAAATTGCATGAATTTTCTGTGTTTGCTTTGTTTTAAGTTTTTGGATGATTCTTTTAAGGTGGATAGACTTATATTTGAGAGTAACTTTAAAATTTATAGTTTAGTCATTTAATTATTGTCCTTTAAATTCATGCTTTGATTTTCGAAATTTTAATCATTTTAAATTTTTAAGCCATAATTTGTGATTTTAATGTTTTGCTAGTAAAACCTTAGAGACTGTTTGACCTAGAGCCTAACCATATGATTAGGATATTTTCAGTATCATTTCTGGCCCAAGGGTATTTTGGTCATTGGACATCTTTGATTTATTTTGATATTTTACATTGGTGATTGTTGATTTGGCTTTTGATATGTGAGATTTTGTGATGGTTCGTGTCCGTGTCGGACACGTAACAGTTTTTATTGTAAGTGTTGTTGTGTCTTAAGAGATTTTTATTTTGCTAAATTTTTTTTCTTTGGAAGTATTCGAGAGGGATTGTTTTCTGCGTGTGTTTTTCTGTGATTGCTTTGTTTTAATTTCGAGGACGAATTTTTTGTAAGGTGGATAGATTTGTCACCTCCAGTTTTCGAATTAGGGGTATTTTCGTCATTTTTAAGTTTTATAATTTTTTAGGAATTTTATTTGATTTTATATAATTTTTAGGGATTTATTTGGTTTGGTTTAGATTTTATCCAATTCGGACTCAAGTTGGAGACCCGGATAGCCTGGACCCTAGTGGGACCCACATACTAGCTAGGCTTGGCCTACATACCATCCTAATTAGGTTAGAAATCATAAACTCAACTTCCATGGCTTAATTAGTCAGTTTAGATACTTAATTAGTTCATTAGAATCAAACCGAAACAAACCGAACCAAACTAAGTTTAATGGGTTGGAGGCTTAGTGGATCACCACCCAAAACCCACCAAGCCCCCTCCCATGGCCGGCCAAGTAGAGCCCCCCCCCCCCCCCCCCCTCTTTCTTCTTCACAAAGCAAACTCACTCTCTCTTTCTCTCTCTCTAATTTCATCTTTCTTCCAAAGCTTTTCTTTCTCCAAGGAAAACCTAACCTAGGTATGTTCATAAATTCCCATTTATTACTCTTTGGCATTTATAGTCTTCACAATTGTTGTAGAGAAGAAGATTCTCTACACTTTGCCCACAAACTTTGTAGGATTCCCTAGAAATCTAGGTTAGGGATAATTTGGGGGTTTTCTATTTAAATGGTATATATATATATATATATATATATATATATATATATATATATATATATATATATATATATATATATATATATATATATATATATATATATATATATGTGGATGTATTATATATTTATATTTAAATTTGTGTGTGTAGAGGAATGAGAGTGGTATATGTGGATGTATTATATATATATATATATATATATATATATATATATATATATATATATATATATATATATATATATATATATATATATATATGTGGATGTATTATATATTTATATTTAAATTTGTGTGTGTAGAGGAATGAGAGTGGTGGTGGTGTGTCATGAGGGTGGTGTTGTGTGAGAGTGTGCTTGTGTGCTTGTGTGTGAGAGAATGTGTGTGTGTGTGTTTGTGTGAGAGTATGTGAGTGTGTAGGTGTTTATATATATATAAATATGGGTGTGTGTATTTATATATATGTAGACATGTATGTGTGGGTGTATTTATACATATAGATACGTGTGTGTGTATGTATATAGATAGATATATAGATAGATATCTATATAGCTAGATATATATATATATATATATATATATATATATATATATATATATATATATATATATAGATATATATATAGAGAGAGAGTGGAAGGAGTAGTAGAAGGATAGAGGAAATTAGATGAAGAGGAAGAAGAGAACAGCAGCTGCAGCAGCATTAGCATGCAGCAGTGCAGCCGCAGCATTGGCAGTAGCTGCAGCAGCAGCAAAAGCCAAAGCAGCAGCAGCAGCAATAGGCAAAGCAGTAGCAGCAGTAGCTTGAGCACCCCCCCCCCCCCCCTTAGCCTATATAAACCCCCCCCCCCCCATATGCATATATATATGTATATATATATATATATATATGTTTATAGATAGATATATAGATAGTTAGATAGTAGATAGTTAGATAGTTGTTTAGACGTTTTAGAAGAAGAATTAGAATTTGGAAGTAGGAAAGGAATGAGAAGGAAAAAGATAAGGAATTAGAGTAAGGAAGAGAATAGGAGAATTAGAAGAATGAGAAGTAGAAGAAGAAGTTAGAAAGAGATTAGAGAAGAAGAAAAATAGAAGAAGTTAGAAAATTAGAAGAAGAATAGGAAGAAGGAGTTAGAAGAAGAAGTTAGAGGAAGAGTTAAGAAGAAGAATTAGAATAAGAGCTAGAAGAGGGTTTTAAAGGAAATCGAGTTAGAGAGTGAAATCGAGCTCCGAGTATCAGAACGCGATGAAACTTGAGGTAGGCCTAGATAATACGAATTAGATTTTGCGGGTAGGATCCCGAGTGGAAATCGAGGTCGTAGGGCGCCGGTATCGCGTCGTACCATTGCGTATCTTGAAATATTCAAGATATCGCCAATGGATCGTAAGATGGACTGGATGTCCACTTTACCTAGGTATTTTGGTAGGTAATGAACCTATAGGCTAGTATCTTACTACCCTAGGGAGATCGGGTCAAAATATCAAGCGTAGGTAGGCTAACTTGATAATTGCCTAAGCTAGAATTTTACCCTTTTTAAGGGTAAAATAGGATATTGTCCTACGGCCAAGATTTGGGTTTCAAAGTCCAAGATGGACTTGGATATGGGTTGTAGAGGTTGGTAATAGTTAGAAATAGTCGCCTAGACCTAGTCTTGACCTCGGTTGACCACGGTTGTCTTTTTAGACCGAAAGTCAACTATGGGTCAACACTTTACCCAATTTAGTCCCAAATTCCATTAGACTTGTGTAGTTGACCGAAAGTTAACTATTAGTCATCATTGATCTAGGATTGACCTAGAGTTGACCAGAGTTGACCAGAGTTGACCAGAGTTGACCAGGGTTGACCAGTTGACTAAAAGTCAACTATAGGCCAACCCTTGACCCCGTTTGACTTTCTTCGACTTGTTTTGACCTGTGATGACTGGTATGACCTAGGGTTGACTTGGTCTGACTTAGATTGACTTGATATAACTTGATTTGACCTAGATTGATATGACAGGACTTAGTGTGACTCAGTGAGACCTAGTTTGACCTAGATTGCATATCATTCATTGTGAATCATTCTTAAACTTGTTTAAACCTAAATTAACATGCAGTATCTCATCTTTAGGTTCCTGATTACCGCTCTGAGCATTGATATACCCTACATCTCAGGACAGCAGGCGAGTACATTCACTGATAGTTTTTATTGTCTTGATATCTACTATATCCAATTCAGTTGTAGTGTCTTACTTGATTCTCGACACGATAGTTCACGGACTAGTATACGTCGGATCCTGTCATGAGATGTTATTCCCAAATTTTCCTTGGTATATTGGTGTGTGATATCCATGTTTCATGTACTTATATAGACATTGATTTGGGAGTGGGCTGATCACCTGCTTTTGAATTCGTGTCATGACGTGCCATGTCCGGATCCATGTTACTATTCGGAGATGGGGGAATTATTAGGGGTTATGTGATCAAAGCCTCCCTGTCACTTTTTTGCTAGCGCCACCCTCACCTCACGTAGGGTGTAGCAGACACCCCTTGCCGGGTTATCCAGGTTGGCCGGCATGACCCTTTCCAGAGATTTTCCTGTGATTGTCGGGCCAAGTGGATAACCCTACCCTGACTCCCTGGCCGATCATATATCGCTCTAATAATTCAAATCACATTTTACATTTATTGTCGTATCTTATATTCCAGTTCAGTTTTACTTTCTGTACTTCTCACCATGCTATGATTTTATTTACTCACATGCTCTACCTACCTTTATACTGTACCATGATTTGAGACTAAGTCCTGTTTGAAAGAAGGGTTACAACCCCGGTCCTTGTTTGGTTTAAGGGTTGTAACTCGGCTTTCGAATGGTTCCCAAGTCGCCTATATCTTTGTCTTGTATTTTATTATACTGTCTCTTATAGTATTTGTCAATTCATATGGAACTGCTGTTGGTGTTTGTACTTGCTCATTTTCCTGACAGGATACCGTTATGATATTTTACAGATGTTTCCGAGACAGATGGAGACTCAGGCCAGGGCAGTGGCCTGATAGATTGGCCACTAGATTTTATACTCCCTGAGTAGTTAGCACTTGTTAGGCTTGACTGGACTGCGATCCAGCTTTGGATTTTAGAATGTAGTATTATATATTATTCTGTGATGTTATGTTTAGTTTTGGACTTGTGTGGATCTCGAACTTATTTCTTGCTTCATCTATCATATTTTCTTTTCCGTACTATCTACCTTAGTTTGATATATGTGATTGAGACTGTATTGCTATGTCACCTCCATTCGAAGAGTATATATTGTACAGGTACATTTATCTGTTTTAGTCGTAGTATTTATAAACCCTATATACAGCGTTCTACCGCCGATACTGCGGCGTAGGCTGGACGTAACCACGTACTCGTGCCCCTCTTCAGGGTACGGGTCGTGACAGCAACGAGTTATGGAATGTTGGTTACATGAAGTGCAATGATATATGTGTTATTGGTCGCACGCAGTGCGAGGAGTTATGTGTTGGCGGTTGCACGAAGTGCGAGGGGATATGTGTTGTTGGTTACACAAGGTGCAATGAGTCGATATATGAGGCGGTGCGTGTTATGTGGCTAGGTGAATAGTTATGTGTCGTTGGTTGCACGGAGTGCAGCAAGTCGTGGATCGTTCGTTGCATCGGTGCAACGAGTTGATACGGTATGATGCATATTGTATGGCTATACGGATGGATAGCGATATGTTACACGAGATTGAGTAAAGACCTTATGTTTCAAGAATGAGTTGTTGTACGAGTTGCAACGAGCGAGATTAGAAGATCGCGGATGCGATAGTAACGAATCGAATTGGTCGCGGAGCCGAGTTGAGTTGGAGAACATGTATGTTGGCCGTATGTCGCGTCGAGCTTTGAATAAGCGAATGTTACGGGTGTGATCGAGATGATCGCCATGGTACGGCTAGACCGAATATATGTCAACTTAAGTGAACGATGGTGTATGTTGGTTCAGTTGTTGTGCCAACTCGAGTAAGCTAACGCTAGAGCTGGGATCGGAAGGATCGCCATACGGGACGGTTAAGTTGAGATAGAAGTCGAATCTATGCGGAGTGTAAAGTCGAGCAATGACTCGATTTCGAGTGGTATATGCAATACCAATTATGCGAGCAAGTGTAGCGAAGTATTGTATCGATAAGTTAGGCTCGATCCTCAGTGGTATATGGAATACCACTTAGCGATATCTATGTTAAGCCGGTTGTTGACTTGCGATAGACTTTATCGAGACGATTATGTTGTTACGATAGGTTTGTCCGCAACGGATGAAGTAGTACCGAGACTCGAGCGGTAATGACTTGAGAGAAGTCGATGCAAGTATGCTTCGATGAAGTAAGTCGAACGATTATGTGTGAAGTCATACCTATGGATGATACGTCGGACAAGGATTCGTTAAGTATAAGTCGAACGATAGACGGAGCATAGCGAAGGAATGTTACGTTGAGGAAATAGTCGACTCGGTCGAATTTACGTTGAGTGGGTACGAAGAAACCGTATGAACGAATTTGAGTTAGCGCGAGGAATCGGTAGCACGACTTGGGAAGTGCGAGCTAGGGATATGAGAATGAATATGTGAAATGGAAATTGTGTTACGATTTTGGTAGTGAGTTACAACTGAATGGATCCTGATAAGTGCAAGACTTGATTCGTATTCGAGTTCGGATAATGGCAATGATTGCAACGGGTTTGAGCTTATGAGAAAAGAAGATGTTCAAGTTATGCATATCGACGATGGTATTGAGACGTATCAAAGACGATATATAATAACTTGGGGATACTCTGATCGAATGAACGAAAATTATGTTGAGCATTATTGTTGGATGAATAGGATACAAGTTAAGTTATGGAAATTTGGATGATAACGATAGGAGTGCTTCGGAGAATTGAGAGTGGATGAATATTGCTTGGATGAAAACGAAAGTGTTTGGATTGCTTTACGGATCACCACTATGTTGACATTCTTGTCTTGAGCGAGTGCAACACCAGCCTCACACATGCGTCACGTCAAATTAGAACGATCATTCTGCGTGAGCATTGGTATGGTGATTCATCCAGCGGGGATGATCGAACTTGCAAGGCGTGGCAAATTTGATATGGACTTGTAGTTTGATGCGAAAGTTGTTTGAGGATGGTTTTGAGGAGTATGGAATGTATCGGACTGTGATTATGGATAGGTGAACTCGAACCTAAGGCGAGTAGATGTCGTACAATTAGCAAGATAGTCGACGGTAATGCATAAGTGATTCGAGTAGTAACGGCACGCAAGCGCATGAGTCATTCGAGTAGCAACGACGCATCAGTTGCACGGGGATAGAAAATTATGGATTGTTATGTCGGATTGGGTAAAGTCCTCTAGGAATTGTCGGGAATTGATTTGGCTCCGCAATAGGATATAGCATGGTTCGTTGTAACTGTCCCTCGTTGATGATCTTCAATTATCGAGCATAGTTTCGGGGCAGATGACCCTAGAAGACTTGACCGCCAAATCAAGTGAATGTTGTAGTCCCATAGGATGACCCTAAGAGTTGTGTCGTAGATCGGCTTGAGTAACGGTTAGGCTATGTGTGTTGAGCGCACGATTTAAGTTATGGGACGAACTAGTCGAAATTGATTCGAAATTGAGTAAAGAATTCGTACTTGGTCGAGAATCGGGGATGAGCGTATCGTAAGAGACCTTGGGTCGAAAAGATTGTTGTCTTTGAGCATCGTAGACTCAAGCTGACCTCTTGTGTCGGGAGAGTACGAGCATGATGTCTGGATAAGTTACCTAGCGGGGGTAGCCCCAAACGCGATGCGTAGGTAGTTCGAGAACGTGGACCGTATTGGGATAGTGTGTGCGAGACTTAGTATGGATTGTAGGCAAAGGAATTCGAGACATGTGGACTTAGTCCATGTCGTAGAGGCCAAGTGTTATGAATGATTGGATGAAAGACTTGAGTTATGTGGGAGATAGACAAACGGTTGGGCGAATAGGTGCTGCAGAGACTTATTGCAATCGGATGCGCAATGACTCGATGCAGTGTGAGTGTTAGGTGGCCGTCGAGAAACTTATGAGATTAAAGTTACGATTTGAATCGAGTTAAGTGCAGAGATATATAGAAGAGGATCGCATGTTATGGGATGATGCATACGAGATTGGGAATAGGCGCTAAGATATGACTAAGTCGAGTACGGACCGATGGATGCTTGAGGATTTAAGTTGAGCTTGTTAGTTGTCCCGATATCCTACAACTGAGCTTGGCTGAAATACATATATTGGTGGGACGCCTAAAATATGTGTATGATCCAAACTAAGTTGTATGATTCCAACGATAGTAGTACGAGATCGTGAAACGATCTGGCGAGGCACTTGGATTAAGTGTTGGTTTCGGTTCGAGGACGAACCTGATTTTGAGTGGTATATTATGTAATGCTCCGCTCCGCATCGGTGCATTATGATGAGTCGCTGACTCGAAGAGTTACGTTGACCCGATGAGGTATCGATATGAATCGATGCAAGTGTTACGTTGGCCAAAGGTAAGCTTTGAGTCGGTTGGAATCTATGAATCGAATCGATGCAAAAGATAAGTCCCGTTGAGCAAGTGCTGATTTTAGTTGATCTTTTGTGCAGGCTATGCTTTTATGCTGGACGATAAGAGGTCGGCATTTTGCCTTATGCAATGAAGTGTCCGCAAAACCAAATCGTGGCCTTGCAACGGATTGTGGCATGGGCACGATAGGCCAAATCAACCGAGTAGTTCAAAGGAATGGTTAAGTCCGGGAGTTAGCTATGCGATCGAGTTATGGAAGCGAGACGCTTCAATCGGCGAGACGGCAAGGCGTATCGGCTTAAGGTGGGCGGCTTCTTGACTCTCTCTCTCCCTATTCCTTCACGTCTAATAAAATATGTTATGGTATGCGTAATATGTTATCAAAAGTTAGCGAGCGTGGCTCGGCGAGTAAGTGTCTAAATATGTGTCGAACACTAAGATAGAACATTGAAACAATCGAACAATTGAAGCGACGTGCATCAAGTGCACGGGTCGCGATAGGGCATGATGGTAGAATATTGAAAGACAACATCGAGATGTGCATCAGGTGCACGGCTCCGAGAATATTGAACTCTAGGCATAGAATATTGATTATGGTGCTGAGCGTGCCTTTGTGCACTTAAGCTACGAAATGAATAAGTAAATAAGGAGGTAGGCTATGCGAATAATATTATTAACGGGACGCATGAATATGAGTACGAGATGACTAAGCCGTTGGGCGTCGTGCATCAATATGGATGTGTTGGGGCATAACGCCGACGGAGCCCCCCATATGAATGGTGGATTATGTTTATGAGACGCGAATATGTTTATGGCACGGGAAAACCGTTTATGGCATGGGAAATCATTTATGTGCGAGACTATGTTTATGGAATACGAGATCGGTTGGTATGCTATAGATTGTATGATATGGTACGTATTGCATGGTCAATGGACTCGGATGGCCCGTGCACGGGTACGGCTTCCCTCGAACGGTTACGCCGGGGCGCCGGGATCGTTCGGCCTAGGAGGAAATTATGTGTGATATTTATGGTGCACAACACTCTGACGGATTGCGACCGTCCAGTGCTGTGATAAGCTATGATATCCGTAAGTTTGCAATCCTTCGGATACTGGGCTAACAACCCGTATCGAATTGATCTTAGGCTTACACATATGAGATGCCAAGTCCATTACGGTGCGAAACACCGTGACCTTCATATAGTTAGGGCCGGTGGGCTGAGATAAGAGCTGGGTGCAGGCGCAGGGCCTGCCACCCATTATGCATATGTTTACGTTTATGATTGGTCGGTTGCGTGAATGATATGATTCTATGTTAAGTTCTAACCCGTACAGGCTAGGCAATATGGGACGGAGATGAGCACGAGCACTATGTTTATGTTCATATTATGGCTAACTGTATCTGCTGCAGGAACACGATATGGGACACATTATGATATAAGTTGCTATGCGTAAACGATGCCATGAAACTGATCCTAAGGCTAAGTAGAAAGATCACAAATAATGATATATGTTCCACTAAATGATTTAGTGTTTGGTTTGGGTGCGAGCGGGTCTTGATCAGTGCGAAGCGAGAACGAAAGCACTAATCCCCCACTAGTTTATGTGCAGGCTCAGGTTATGATCGGCGCGGGGCGGAGCTTAGCTTGGACGTGCTGAGGTATGGAGTCCTTGGCGTTTAAGAGAAGCACCGCATAGGCGTTCGGACTTGCGACATGGAGATGTTCGGCCGAAGACTACTTGGTAGCTATATAGAGGCATAATGTATGGAACAATATAATCATTTGTGAGCTAGAGAGATCATGAGCGTTGTAGCCAATTAGCATTTTATGTTGGGCTATTCAGAGCCTTTGTAACTTTCAGTTCAATATGAATAAAAGAGATTCTTGTGTTATACTTTATTTTCTTCCGCTGCTTATGTTATCAAATTGAGATAGTTCTATGTGAACCTGTTATCTTATCTTGTACGAGCGCAACTCCAGGCTCGTGCGGCATCACGCCCCAGCGAGGACGATGATTCAGGTAAAATCTAGCAAGGACGAGCAATTTCCCGGGTCGGGGCATGACAGTACCAGTGTTTAAGACTAGTTTGATTTGTATAATTTATGTTAAAGGCAGATAGGTAGGTCCTGTATGAGAGACTGGATACCTAGGTATGATGGCTTGGCTAGTTCATGATACCCACAGAAAATTTGTCTATTGATATGGACTTAGATAAATTCCTATTGGGAAATGATATTGGAATAAGGATTAACCTGAGAATAGGCTTAACTGAACAGTGATCATTTCTATTAGTATTCAGATTTTTGAAAACTTAAATTATGAACTCCAATGTATGCAGATATTTCTAAACTGTCATTGTATTTATTTATATTTTTAATCATATGTTATTTTCAGCATGGCAGGACGACGCGGAGGGACCTCAGGACGATGCGGAGATAGGTCAGGACGAGTCGTGTCCTTAGGTGGACAGAGAGCTCCGTTACCAGAGGATGGCTCCGGACCATCGTCTGACCCGAGCACTCCATTGTACCATACGGTCGCAGGTCCGGGTGGCAGTACACCTACGACGAGCAGTTCCAGGCTTGCTGATCATACTCCTTCCCCTAGCCTTCCTACCGCTGACAGCAGCATGGCGGGTGGGGAGCATGTGGAGGAGATAGTCCCTACTCCCGCCCGGGCGGATCCATACCAGAACGACCCTCCATGCGCACCTCAGGATGAGACGAGGATGGAGATTTAGGTCGACGGTCCTACGAAGTAAGTTAAATGAATATATATATATATATATATATATATATATATATATATATATATATATATATATACATATATATATATATTTTATGCATGTCTGTATATCTATATATATATATATATATATATATATATATATATATATATATATTTTAAATATATATATATATATATATATATATATATATATATATATATATATATATTCATTAATATGTCGGTTATCGTTGTATACAGATATCGTCCCTCGTCGGTACAGAGAGTGTTGGGCTCCTTTCTAAGGTCCAACTATGGAGGTCCGTGGATCAACTACTCGGATGTCTCGGAAGAGAGGAAGGCATTCTGGTTTGTCCACTTCAAGGTAACTAAAGATAGTTAATTTAGTATGATTAATATAATTTTAAGCATTTTTTAGAACTTATTATTTTAATTTATAATTCTTGTAGATGACTTATTTTTATCCACCACACCGAACCGAGCAGATTGAGAGGCAATTTCCTGCCGTCGCCGCCAAATTGATCCGTGATGCAATTGACGATCAGAAAGCTCGTCAGCGCTCTGGAAAGCCGATTGCTGGTTGGATCACGCCTGACCAGTGGACCACGATGAGGGCTCGATTTGAGGAGTCCCGATACAGAGAGCGGTCGGAGAAGGCGAAGGCGGCTAGGACGAGGGCCGAAAAGTGGTATGGTGGATCGATTTCTATGACGGAGCATTTTCGTCGTCTGGTATATAATTTATTGCAATATATAAGATTTTATTGATAGTAGGAGTATATAATTTTCTATTTTACTAAAGAATAAAATATAACAAATACGCAGGTACAGAGGGTTGAGGACGCAAATATCGTGACCGTTTTCCTGGCCACCCATCGGAAGGACGGGAAGCTCATCGACGACCGGGCTACTCAGAGCTATGTAAGTACTAATTTAGATTTCGTTAGGCCTGCAAAACGACCAAGTAAATAAATTGATTACATAACAAGCCTCAACGGTATCCTAAAATACACCATGTTAACCTATCATGGTCATGGACAACTTGTCGACAAGGACGATGGTTTCTTCGAGCGGCAACTCGGGGCCACGGGACCGACTCGGCCTAGGAAGAAACAGGTTATAGCCGAGCTGGGTAATAGGCAATCGATAAGACGGGGACTTGCATCGGAGCTCGCTACTTGCGTTGCAAGGGTCCCGTATTACCAGGCTATGTCCAAGATGTCTAGTTAATGCCAGTGACCTCCATATCAAACACTTGATATAAATTGTGATCGACTAACAGGGAAGGTGATGGTAAGTTTTATGTCGTACGGCGCGCTCTGTCGGAGGAAATCTTGGTGTAACTTAATACTTCTTATAAAAATATCTAGGATGGCTAGAAAGACCACTAAAAGCAAATTATATAATTTTATCTAAATTCTTAAACCAAATGAAAGCCTGGAAATTAATTAGCCACTCGCCAGTACATGTTGATTGTACTGATCCTCGCTCTCTCTATAGGTGCGATAGATCGGGAGGAGCGTGCTACGTGAAGAAAGGCAACGCTCGTGTGTTTTGAAGCTTCGTCCTTGCGGTCGAAGTTTGGATCCAACCTTTTGAAGACTCCGCTGTCGAAGGCCAAGAAGACAGATGGAGCGGCTTCCCGTCTTCCCAGGTGGTTTTGTAATGCTGGTTGTAATGAAGGGATGAAATGTATGGAATGGCTATCTCGTCGACGTTCATTTTATAATGGAGTCAGTTTATAAAAAGCCCGCGCGGCGCCTTTGTATCGAGTCTGTAAAATGATGTTCATTATCAATAAAGCTTAAATTTCCTTCTCTATAATGTGTGTTCAATTTACTCTGCGCATTCTCTTGTTGTTGTGCTTTGGATAACCTTATGACTATGCTTTGTGCGAGCGCAACTTAGGCTTGCACGGCATCACGCCCGGGGGACGACTATCGATTCTACGGAATCGGGACGTGACATATTGGTATCAGAGCACGACTTTACGTCCTTGGCCTCTAGTGTCGAGTTTCTAGTCTCAAATCGTTGGTCTCGTGTCGATGAGATATGTCATTCCATACGAGAGAGTCTGTAATAAGTTTTGTGACTAATGTATTTTTACCTTCAAAATCCCAGAAGGTGCAGCGGTGAACGTGGCATTGAACGAAGAAAGTGCTTCGAGCGGCTCGAGTAGCTCGAGGCCCGGACCCTCTAACAATGCCATGGAACGGATGTTGCGCATGCTGGAAGCGCAACAACAACAAGCTCAGGAGAATCAACGCCTGAATGAGCAACATTGACGGGAGACGGAGGCACATCGACGGGAGGTAGAGGCACGCCAGACCCAGTTCGAGGCCCGATTCGATGCACAATTCAAGTTGCATCTGAAGCAGCTTGATACTCTTCAGCAGATTATACAGACGGTGGTGGCCAACAACAACAACTCCACAATAACTCATGTCGTGACCGAGCCTGCGGCCAGACAAAGTGATGTCGATCCGGAGGCACCCGAGCCTACACATGCAGCACCGAAAAGTTCTAACTTCGACGTGTCAAAATTCACAAAAAGTTGCTGTACTTCTTTCTACGACACGGAAGATCCCTCCTTGGCGATCGACTGGTTAGAGGAACTGGAAGACAAGTTCGAGCTGCTGGACGTCGAAGAGTCCAAGAAAGTCGTATGCGCTCAACTTCTACTCCGGTCGAACGCGCACGACTGGTGGGCCGTACAAAAGCGAGCGATCAGACGCGACGACGAGACAGCGACAATTTCTTGGGCCACCTTCCGTGAGGCGTTCGAGATCGAGTACCTCCCCGAAGCCGTTCGACAGGAGAAGAAAAATTAATTCATGCAGCTAAGGCAAGGGAATATGACGGTATGGCAGTATGCGACGGAGTTCAACAAGTTAGCCAAGTTTGCTGGAGAATTCCTGCCCTCCCTGGCGAGTCGTGCTCGACGGTTCGAAGTGGGCCTACGACCATCTATCTCCGCCCATGTGTCTGTTCCTAAATACCAAACGATGGGGGAGTCTCTCAACCACGCCCTCTGCCTTGAACGCCAATATCCTCCAGGTGCTGCCGGTGCTGTGCATACCTACAATCACAAACGCCCTAGCTACGCAGGAGGGAACAACGTGACCAAGCGTCCGAACAATAGGCCCCAAAGCGAATATCGAGGGCGTAATCCAAAGCCTTACTACAACCGATGTCATAATATCGGTCACACGATCGACGATTGCCAGGTACCAGAAGGTGGATGCTGGCACTGTGGCAAGAGGGGCCACACTCGTGCTGAGTGTCCAACCAGAAGGCCGAACCCAACGGCGCCCCAACAGCACCATCCAATGGCGCCCCAACAGAACCGTCCAGGGAATCAAGTTCCAGCGCCTCGAGCCCATCAACCTGCACCACAAAATGGCCAAGACCGTCGCCCCAATGCCCAGGGCCGCGTCTACGCCATGACTCGAGATGAAGCGCATGCATCAGATACGGTCGTGACAGGTATACTAAATTTCAATAATGTGCCTGCTCGTGTACTATTTGATTTAGGTGCTTCACATAATTTTATATCGGCGAACTTTGTCGCCGAGCACAAATTTCCTGTAATATCATTAGATCTCGACCTTAGCGTAAGCACACCTTCGGGCACACCAATACTCACAAACTTAGCCTGCGCCGACAGGATTATCTGTATCGACGGTCAAAAGATCGGTCTTGACGTGATAGTCCTAGACATGAAGGACTTCGATATCATTCTGGAAATGGATTGTCTCGGGCCGTGCAACGCAACCATAGACTATGCTAGAAAGACGGTCACCTTCCGCATTCCAGGAGTGCCTGAATTCTGCTTTTCGTGTGGTGAGGCGTCATCGACCTGCATGCTGATTTCGGCAATTTCTGCTCGGAGGATGCTGCATTCTGGGTGCGAAGGCTATTTGGCGTCCGTTCGAGACGTGCGATAGGATGGTGCAAACGCGGGTCAGACCGACGTTGTGGCAAAATTCCCTGATGTGTTCCCGGACGAGCTACCCGACATGCCCCCCGACAGAGAAATCGAGTTCAGCATCGATACATTTCCCGATACCCGACCGATTTCCAAGGCCCCGTACAGAATGGCCCCCGCCGAGCTGAAGGAACTTAAGGTCCAGTTACAAGAGTTACTCGACAGAGGATTTATTCGGCCTAGTGTGTCACCGTGGGGAGCGCTCGTGTTGTTCGTAAAGAAGAAGGATGGGTTCATGCGTCTGTGCGTCGATTACCGAGAGTTGAACAAGGCCACTATCCGGAACAAGTACCCATTGCCCCGCATAGACGACTTATTCGATCAACTGCAAGGCACCTCGGTATTTTCGAAGATTGATCTCCGCTCAGGCTATCATCAACTCAAGATCAATTCAGATGACGTACAAAAGTCCGCCTTTCGTACTCGATACGGCCACTACCAGTTCCTGGTGATGCCATTTGGCCTGACGAACGCTCCTGCCGCCTTCATGGATCTGATGAATCGGGTATTTCAACCCTTCCTTGATAAATTTGTGGTAGTCTTTATTGATGATATTCTCGTCTACTCGAAGGACAGGGCGCAGCATGCAGAACATCTACGGGCCGTGCTCCAGACACTTCGAGAACATGAGTTGTACGTGAAGCAGAGTAAGTGCAAATTTTGGCTAAGCAGCGTATCCTTTCTTGGTCACATTATTTCGTCCGAAGGTATTGTAGTCGACCCGAAGAAAGTGGAAGCTGCTGCTGATTGGAAGCGGCATGCGTCTGCTAGTGAGATTCGAAGCTTTCTTGGTTTGGCGGGATACTATCGACGCTTCGTGAAAGACTTCGCGAAGATTGTATCGCCACTGACTCGCCTCACTCAAAAGGGAGTCGCGTATGAGTGGTCGGATGACTGTGAAGCTTCATTCCAGGAGCTAAAACAGCGACTGATTTCGGCACCTATACTCGCACTTCCGGATGGGCCAGAGGGTTTTCAGATATTCAGCGATGCTTCAGGCCAGGGCTTGGGATGTGTGCTCATGCAACAAAATAAGGTGATATCCTTCGCCTCCAGACAGTTAAAGTCGCACGAGAAGAACTATCCTACGTACGACTTGGAGTTAGCGACGATTGTGTTCGCGTTGAAATTGTGGTATCACTATCTATATGGTGTGGCGTGCGCGATCTATACCGACCACAAGAGCCTCAAGTATCTCTTCACTCAGAAGGAATTGAACTTGCGATAGAGGCGCTGGCTCGAACTGATCAAAGACTATGACTTGACGATCGACTACACTCCGGGCAAGGGAAATGTTGTGGCGGACGCTCTGAGTCGAAAATATCTTGCCTCGCTGTCCATCAACCGCAGACTACTACAAGATCTAGAAGAAATGGGCATCGATCTCCGGGTTCGATTCAGGGATATACGGTTGGCGCAGCTGTAGTTAGAGCCGAGTTTGCTGGAAAATATCATGGCCGCTCAGAAGGATGATCCGTACCTGAAGAAAATGCGTGAGCAAATTTCGACAGGTAGTGCGACCGACTTTACGGAAGACAAGACCGGCGTGCTGAGATTGAATGGCCGACTATGTGTTCCGGATGATTCAGAACTGCGAAAGGAGATAATGTCGGAGGCGCATCATGCGAAATATACCTTGCATCCAGGCAGTACCAAGATGTATAAGGACCTCCGCACGACCTTATGGTGGCACGGGATGAAGAAAGATGTGGCGCTCTTCATGTCGCAATGTATGGCCTGTCAGCAGGTGAAAGCTGAGCATCAGCGACCGGGCGGGGAGATGCAGAACCTCAGTATTCCTGAGTGGAAGTGGGATCACGTCACTATAGATTTTATTGTTGGCCTGCCGAAGACACCACGGGGGAACGACGCCATCTGGGTCATCGTCGATCGATTAACCAAGTCAGCACACCTTATCGCCATTAAAGTTACTTGGAGTGTTGATCGCCTGGCGTAGATTTATCTTGACGAGATAGTACGGCTGCACGAAGTTCCAGTATCCATCGTCTCTGATCGGGATTTACGGTTCATGTCATAATTCTGGAGTAGCCTTCAGTCGGCGCTGGGTACCAAGTTGCAGTTAAGCTCAGCTTACCATCCTCAGACCGACGGCCAAACGGAGCGCGTTAATCAGATTCTCGAAGACATGCTACGGCTCTGCGTAATTGACTTCAAATCAAGTTGGGACGTCCACCTACCGCTGGCGGAATTTGCATACAATAATAGCTACCAATCCAGCATCCAAATGGCGCCGTATGAAGCTTTGTACGACCGAAAGTGCAGATCGCCCATTTGCTGGGATGAAGTCGGGGAACGGCAGATACTCGGCCCGGAGCTGGTGGAACAGACTGTGGAAAAGGTCAAGCTAATTCGGGAAAGACTGAAGATTGCACAGAGTCGGCAAAAGAGCTATGCCGACATCCATCGAAGACCGCTTGAGTTCCAGGTGGGCGATCACGTGTTTCTGAAGGTGTCGCCTATGTGAGGAGTTACTCGGTTCGGCACGAAGGGAAAGCTGAGTCCGAGATTTGTTGGGCCATTCGAAATACTCGAGCAGGTCGCCACAGTAGCCTATAGAATTGCCCTACCGTCGGCGCTCGAAGGTGTGCACAATGTCTTCTACGTCTCTCAGCTGCGGAAGTATGTGCACGACCCTAGCCACGTGGTGGACTTTGTCCAGCTGGAGCTAAAGTCCGACTTATCCTACGTTGAAGAGCCACTTCAAATTTTAGAACGCAAGGATAAGCTGCTTCGAAGTCGAGTGATCCCTCTTGTTCGTGTACTCTGGAGGAACCATACAGCGGAAGAGTCGACATGGGAACTCGAGTCAGAGATGAAAGAAAAGTTTCTTTCATTATTTTCATAGAGGTAGGTTCTGTTCTTAAGTTTCGAGGACGAAACTTTTTCTTTGTTGGTTATGGTGTAGTGCCCCGTCCCTACATCGTGCCCCGTTGTTCGTCCATGGGGTGCGCGAGAAAGGAATACTGTCGCTATCGACTCGGTCGGAACCGATAGGTCGGGATCGATCGAATCGATCGAACGGGAACGGTTGAATTAAGATCCATTCTCCGTTATGGAATGGCTTCTTCGGAACCAAGTCCCATATTCAGCGGCAGCGCCTCGAGGATTGACTCTGCGGCTGAGTCGGGAGAGACCTCCCGTTGCTCTGTTTTTTACGCCGCTTGCGTTGGTTTTGGCTTTGGTTTTCTGAATGCGTTTTCGAGAATGTTTTCGATGGTTTTCATGGCTTACATTTCGAACTCGCATTTCCTATCGAATTTCTTGCCTAATACAGTGTTCTAATCGGTTGCTTGTGCGATTTCAGGTGATCGCGTAGGCGACGTCTAGCGCAGCCAACCAGTCTCTCGTCTCAAGCAAAAACTCAAGGTGAGTGGCTGACCTCCTTCGTCTCGACCCTCTATTTCAAAATGAGAACTCGGGTAATGATATTAAAATTGAATGATTCGCTTGCAGAATGCAAGTCCTATATGTCAGAAGTGAAAAAGAAATGAGTTGTATTGAAAAGAGATAGAATTATTTTAGGCCTGCAAAACGACCAAGTAAATGAATTGATTACATAACAAGCCTCAACGGTATCCTAAAATACACCATGTTAACCTATCATGGTCATGGACAACTTGTCGACAAGGACGATGGTTTCTTCGAGCGACAACCCGGGGCCACGGGACCGACTCGGCCTAGGAAGAAACAGGTTATAGCCGAGCTGGGTAATAGGCAATCGATAAGACGGGGACTTGCATCGGAGCTCACTACTTGCGTTGCAAGGGTCCCGTATTACCAGGCTATGTCCAAGATGGCTAGTTAATGCCAGTGACCTCCATATCAAACACTTGATATAAATTGTGATCGACTAACATGGAAGGTGATGGTAAGTTTTATGTCGCACGGCACGCTCTGCCGGAGGAAATCTTGGTGTAACTTAATACTTCTTATAAAAATATCTAGGATGGCTAGAAAGACCACTAAAAGCAAATTGTATGATTTTATCTAAATTCTTGAACCAAATGAGAGCCTGAAAATTAATTAGCCACTCGCCAGTACATGTTGATTGTACTGATCCTCGCTCTCTCTACAGGTGTGATAGATCGGGAGGAGCGTGCTACGTGAAGGAAGGCAACGCTCGTATGTTTTGAAGCTTCGTCCTTGTGGTCGAAGTTTGGATCCAACCTTTTGAAGACTCCGCTGTCGAAGGCCAAGAAGACAGATGGAGCGGCTTTCCGTCTTTCCAGGTGGTTTTGTAATGCTGGTTGTAATAAAAGGATAAAATGTATGGAATGGCTATCTCGTCGACGTTCATTTTGTAATGGAGTCAGTTTGTAAAAAGTCCGCGCGGCGCCTTTGTATCGAGTCTGTAAAATGATGTTCATTATCAATAAAGCTTAAATTTTCTTCTCTATAATGTGTGTTCAATTTAATCTGCGCATTCTCTTGTTGTTGTGCTTCGGATAACCTTATGACTATGCCTTGTGCGAGCGCAACTTAGGCTTGCACGGCATCACGCCCGGGGGACGACTATCGATTCTACGGAATCGGGGCGTGACACCTACGGCGCATTTGTTGCGACGCAGGCATCCAGCGCTCCCTCTGCCAGTGCGCATTCACAGCCGTCACAGGCCGAGTCGAGGGTACCATTGCCCGCCAGATTGCTGAGCTGCGCGATGATATGCTGAGGAGGATTTCTGAGCAGCCAGGGTCTCAGGCGCAAGGGGACGCTGCGTCGGTCACCGCACGCTTTGACGAACTCGAGCGCACCGTGAGGGACGTACAGGGGACGCAGGAGTCCATTCACGACACCGTTACTAGGATAGCGGCTTGCATGGAGCAATGCAGCGCCAGACTGCTAGCCCTAGAGGAGACGCGGACGTACCCATCTCCAGCGGTTACACTGCCTCCTTCTCCAGCGGTTACACTGCCTCCTTCTACAGCGGTTGCATTGCCTCCTCCTTCATCGTCGTCGGTGGTTCTTACACCAGAGCAGTATGCTTACCTTCTTTCCAGGAGCGGTAATGCTACTCCTGATCAGCCGTAGTCGACATATATATATATATATATTGTTGTGTGATGGCCCATTGTTGGGTCTTTTATGTGTTTATACATATATTATTCTTATGTGGAGCATTATGTTTGACATTGTTGTTACAATTTTTTATATATCTGTGTTGATTGATGAGATTGTGTTTCAAACGTGTTCGTGATTGTGTATCTGTGTTGTTTGATACTTTGTATTCGTGATACACACCGTCGCTACACACTGTCGTTGTTTGATACTTTGTGTTCGTGATACACACCGTCGCTGTTTGATACGCATTTGTGTTCGTGATTGTGTATCTGTGTTGTTTGATACTTTGTGTATCTGCTGCTGTGATGAACACCGTCGCTGATCGTCACTAAACGTCGCTACGTACGACGTCGCTAAACGTCGCTATGTATCGGTACTATAGCAATACCCAAATCGCAATACACAAATTTTTCCAGAAGCATTGTTCAATTCATTTGAAGAAGACTGGCCCCTCTGTGAACTCTGATTGTAGCAATCTTCCCCCATGACAATCACCATGATGAGCTATCAACGAAGAAGCTTGATTGATGCATGCCATATCCATCTCTATAGCTAGACCAAATTCTTGAGGACTAAAGTTCTTCGATATTTGGGATAAAAGCAGTTTCAACCTTATTTGCTTCACTGTTTTCCAGCTTCAGCATTTTTCAATTCTCCAGGTGCTTTCAACCTTGATATGTGCATCTTGTTTCCATCACTTAGAGCATCTCCAACCCTATTGTGAGTTTGAAAAAAATGGTTGCCACATAGGAATGACAACCATTTTTTCCAAAAGTACTTCTCCAATGCAAATGTGAAATAAAGTGTGGAGTTGACATGGCAATGACATGGCAAAGACAATGTGAAGTTGGTTGTCTAGATCTAGACAATGCACTTCACAATGTCTTTATGTCCATATCATCATTTGTGAATAAAAATATTTATAAAAAAGAAGTAGAAGAGTAAAAGTTGTCTTGGAAGTTGTAAAAAATTATTTGTATTGTCTTCTCAATACTTTTGCATTGGAGATGACTTTTTAAACCCATTGTCATTTGTGAATATAACTTTGCCACCTATACAAGACATTGTCTTGTCCCTCATGCCACATAGGATTCACAACACAAAACAAGTCAATAGGGTTGGAGATGCTCTTAGCTTTGTACTATCCAATAGTTTTTCCTTCTAATTCTGGACATCTTTCTAATGTTTAATTTTTCTGTATTATTTTCACTTGTTGGTTCTAGCTAGCAATATGTCATGCCACGTTCCGTATGGTGTGCGAACTGTCTCCTTGAAAATCCGTGCAAGCATTCACAAACGCTTAACTAGGTCGCTAAGACGAGAATAAGAAAATGTGAAACAAAAGAGAGTGATTGGAATGTTAAAAAGTTTATTATACTAGTTTTGACTTATTAAGCCTACAAAAACTAATTTGTCATATAAGAACATAATTTGTCGAGGGAAAACTGCAAAAATATTATGAAAATGAGAAACAATATGACATTTTTGTCCCAAAAACAGTGATATTTTTTCTGCAAAAATTTCAAACCGTCTGGCATCTTTTGGTTAAAAAATGCTATATCATGACTTTTTTATTGATTCTTAGAGGGAAAAAAATCAATAAAAACGCTGGAGGGTTTGACGAGTTGGACTTTTCCAACCTAATTGTATATGGAATATATATGAAACTGGAAATTGCTGAAAAATCCAATTTGGGGTTAGTTTTTATGAAAAATCCACCTGCATGATGGGTTTTATGAAATACCCAGAATTATATATTTCTACGTTAAGTATTCCAAGATTTCCTTTAGATGCTCTGTATTTACAAAATTAATACCATAACTACCCATCCGCACAAACTCAGATCTGGATTGCGATTCTCGTCTTCTTCTTCTTCTTCTTCTTCTTCTTCTTCTTCACGAAAGATCTGAATTCCATTGCTCTCATCTTCAGCAGAGATCGCAAAGATCGTTCGTAGTTCACCATGCTTTTTTTTTCAGTCGAACTCCGATCATCGCTCATCTTCTTCTTCTTCTTCTTCCTCTTCTTCTTCTTCTTCTTCTTCTTTTTCTTCTTCGACAATTAGGTCAATTATGAAGAGAAGATCTTCTTCTTCTTTTCCATAAGAGTTAGCATCGTTTTGAAAGAAGAACAAAAACTCTTGAATCTTTATTCATGTCAAACTTCTTTCCACAAAACAAAAAAATAAAAAATTAGGTTTCTGTCAACTGTTTTCCGTCGATATCACACGAAGAATAGTCATTCTCCTACATTTTTAACAAGGAGAATGTCATTCTCCGTGTTGAATGGCATTCTCCGTGTTACTAACACGGAGAATGGCATTTTTCATATTTCTAACACGGAGAATGACCATTCTCCTGTATTTTAACATTTGAATGATCATTCTCCGTGTCATTTAACACGGAGAATGTCATTCTCCGTGTTATTTAGCACGGAGAATGGCCATTCTCCGTGTAATTTAGAAACGGAGAATGCAATTCTCCGTACTAAATTACACGGAGAATGGTCATTCTCCTACGTTTTAACACTGGGAATGACCATTCTCCGTGTAAATTAACACGGAGAATGCCATTCTCTCGGAGAATGGCATTCTCCGTTTTATTTAACACGGAGAATGGCATTCTCCGTATTTCTAACACGGAGAATGGCCATTCTCCTGCATTTTAATACTGGAATGACCATTCTCCGTGCTAAATTACATGGAGAATGGCCAGTCTCCGTTTTATTTAACACGGAGAATCCCATTCTCTGTTTTATTTAACACGAGAATGGCATTCTCCGTGTTTCTAACACGGAGAATGGCCATTCTTCTGCGTTTTAACACTGTAATGACCATTCTCCGTGCTAAATTACACAGAGAATGACCATTCTCCGTGTAAATTTAGACGGAGAATGACCATTCTCCGTGTAAATTAAGGCGGAGAATGACATTCTCCGTGTTACTAACACGAAAAATGATATTCTCCGTGTTACTAACACGAAAAATGTTAGTTCTGAGGCATAATTTTCGATAGAAAATTCTGAAACTGAAACAATTGTACACACAACGTTTCAAATGCAGCACCTTAAAGAAGATGTGTAACAGAGATCCTGGAGGATTCTGAATTACGAGGATCTAAAAAGATTCTACGTAATACACAAAAAATCTAAAGAGACTTTGTGCAAGCAACTATCGGCAGTAGAGCTTCTAAAAAGAAGTTACTGTAAAAGGCAACAGCAGCGATGACATGCGAGAATGAGATGCTGGTGTGAATGAACCACCGTTGCTCAAAGCTTTATTCACCCCACACGAGCACAAACAGCTTCCAGGAACCAGCAAGTTCACGAAGAACTTCTGGAACGCTCGTAAGTCAATATTCGAGACTTGAACGGGCTTCCTGGACTTAACAGACTCCCTCAACTCTCTTCTTGGTGCATCTTTCAAAGGAGGCCAAGGGGCTCTATTTATAGAGTGGAGTTGAGACTTCACCTCTTCTCCTATCCGATGTGGGACTAAAATACCAATACTCAAAAATAGAGTTTGATATTTTAGATCATCCCACAATCAGCATAGAAGTGTGCCAGTCCACGCCTACCCCCCGAACACTCTCGTGCATGTACGAGACATCCTGGAGTCCGTGTCCGAGTCCGAGTCCGCACAACAAAAATTAACTTGCATCCTTGTTGGATTTAATCCTTTTTCCTTCTAGGAAAATACTTCCACATGGCACAAACTTGTTCCCCACTACACCTCATGTGCACACCTCAACACAAACAATGCATTATATTGAGATACTCACCATTTGGTGTAGCCGATGTGGGACTATCTTTTCTAGTCCAAAGGTAAAAACACCAACAATCCCCCACATATCTCAATATATGGGTTGAGCGTTCTCCACAGTTACTGTCCATCATGCATTAGGAGAGATGTCGCTACGACTTGAATCTTCCCGCATAGGTTAAATAACAGCATGATACAAGAATGGACTAAGCCTTGAATTCTGCACCATAACTGCAATTCTTCCTACTCACATAATGACATCAACTGTGCTTCTGGCTGCACATTGAAGGCCTTGTGCCAGCCTGGTTTCAGTGTATAATTTTTGGGCGTCTACAAGTTTACCCTCAAGAGACGGCCTGATATCTCTGTCCATACACTATAGGTGAGTTCTTTATAAAGAGTCATGGCATGAAGCATTGCGCTTCTTTGCGATGCTACGCCGCTATGACATGGCTTAAAGCCGAGGCTTTACCCCACCTGGGTACCTCATCGTAGTGTCATACTACTGTAGCATGAGGTCACAGGCCTCTTTGTAGTGCCAAACTACCCAGCATGAAGCCTTGCGCTTCCGTGCGGTGTTACGCCGCTATGACATGGCTCGCAAAGCCGAGGCTTTACCCTACCTGGTACCTCTTCGTGGTGTCATGCCACTGTAACATGAGGACATCGTCCTCTTTGTAGTGCTGTCTACTTTTCTTTATTACGATTATTATACAGCATTAGGCTACCTGCCTATTTGCGGTGCTACTCCGCTGTGACTTGGCTTGCAAAGTCGAGGCATTACCCCTACCTGGGAACCTCATGGTGGAGTCACCCCACTGTAGCATGGAGTTACACTCCTTGTAGGGCTGTGCTACCGTGCTTTCTGTAAAGCACTCCAGGCATTCACTCTGCCTGAGAACTCATTAAGGCATTTAAGCCAACCTTCCCACGGAAACCGTTTTCCGCAGAAAACAATAGTAGACAACAGTGGTTATAGGTCCGTAACCTCTCCATGTCCAATAGAACATGTACCTACCGTTCCTAATATTCTTCCGATTAGTGGTCCTTCCTTGAACCAAAAGCTAGATGCCTAGTAGATAAATCTTTGAACTATTAGCATAAAACTTTATGGTAGGAATACAATAATACAATATCAGAATGCCTTCAAGCCCATTTTACAAGTTGTGTCATCGACCAGCTGGCGCTTGAGGCCCTTGGTGAATGGATCCGCCAGGTTCTTCTGACTCCGAACATCAATCACTGCAATAACACCTCTCTTGATAAGATCGTGTACTGCTCTGTGCTTCAACCGCACCGTTCTCTTCTTCCTGTTGAAGAGTTCATTTGATGCCACTGCTGCTGTCGCCTGGTTGTCACAGTATATCGGTATTGCCGGTATCTGAGCCCCAACCACCGGAAGATCATACATGAGCTCCTGAAGCCACTCCGCTTCATCTGCAGCATCATCCAATACAAAGAATTCAGATTCCATGGAGGAGCGAGATAACATAGTCTGCTTCTTCGACTTCCACGATATAGCAGCTCCGCCTGTAGTGCTCCGTCCCGCAAAGTCAATCGGAGGAATTGAAACGTTGACGGTGTTCGGACTTAGCTTGCAATGGCGACTCGAAGACATCGCTCAGGTGGGGTAGTTTCGGTGAACTTGCCTCATCTTTGCCTTTACATAATAATTCGTGTGTTTTCAACTTACACAAGTAGGCTTAATAATAAAAGAGACGAACACACATAGCTAAGGGAATTATCCCGACGGATTGAATCGAGTATAGAACCTGGAAAACGTCCCACGGTCTGATTAGATTTGGTGCTCAGCGTGCTTTAAAAATGACACTCGATCCTTCGTCCCGCGGCTTGGGAGAAGGAAAAGTTGGTATTCGACACAAGCGAGGAGTTAGCCTAAGTCATAGGCGTCGCCCGCGTAAATGCTCGATAAAGCATGCAAGTTTCCACTGCGCAAGGCTTGGCATAGCCTTGGCTCGTCCCTCGGTTTAAGTTGTAGGCTTGAGTAAGTTAGGCAAAGTTATGCCGGTCGACCTAAGTCATTCCAAGTGTCGTCCCGTTCTTTTTGCGGTTGTCAAGCCAAATAGTCCCACGATCTCAAGTGCCGTCATATAACATATGACTTGGGTGATAGCGTCGCGTAGGACGTAAGTCAGTTAAAGGCACGAGCCACGGTTGGCACGATATAAAGTTAGCCACGGTCCATGGCACTTAAGGAATATGTTTTGTTCAAGTTAAGTTGGAAGGCTACGTAGTAGTCGTTCCCTCGAGTTCAAAGGTGTTTCGAGGCGGTCCCTCGGTTGGGAGTCTCACGTTCCTATCCACGTTAAGTATTAGAGGTGGTCCCTCGGTTGGGAGTCTCGCGTTCCTAACCACGTTAAGTATTCGAGGCGGTCCCTCGGTTGGGAGTCTCGTGTTCCTATCCACGTTAAGTATTCGAGGCGGTCCTTCGGTTGGGAGTCTCGCATTCCTATCCACGTTATGAAGTTCGAGGCGGTCCCTCGGTTGGGAGTCTCGCGTTCCTATCCACGTAATGAAGTTCGAGGCGGTCCCTCGGTTGGGAGTCTCGCGTTCCTATCCACGTTATGAAGTTCGATGCGGTCCCTCGGTTGGGAGTCTCGCGGTCCCGAGGTACGTTATGCCAAGTGTGATTCAGAGCACGAGTTGCTAAGTATAGTTTCGGTCGTACCAACAAACTAGGCCATGCATTTATGTGAGTCTAGATGTCTCGTAGGTGCGTGGTCATTGGACACCTTATCGACAAGGATTTCTGCCTAGACTGGTTATACGCCGGGGCACCAGGCCCAGTCATCCTAGGGGGTAGACGTTATAGCAACGCATGATTTTATTGCGTGGGTAGTCGGGAGCTTTCCATGGGGCTAGCTACCTTGCATCGAAGGACCCGCTGCCTACCCGAGCTATGTCTGCGATGGATTGTCATGCCAGTGGCCTTTCATATAGATAATTGGCGTGCTACGCGGCGAATCCGCATGCACGGTGTCGGTCGTAACAAATAAAGTGTAGGCACGGTATGCGTTGAATGGTGAAATGTGTGCTCGGTTGCACCCAAAGTATTATAAAGCCTATGATTCGGCTATACGTAAAGACACGTACTTCGGTACGAGATATGGCGTCGTACTTGAGTTCTCAACACCGGTTCCATAAGTTTGGTGAGTCGTTGCGCGTTAAGTCGAGAAGGGCCGTAAGGCAAGTTTGGATAAGTCAGGTTACGCTGCGAGGCACGGCCTCGATGTTTGAGGCACGGGCAAGTATTTGACACGACCTAGTCGTTACGTCCAAGAGTATGGTACGAAAGATAAGTATGATTTGGTATGTTGACAATGCAACCACGAGAAAGGTCTAGAGGCAAAGTATGGGTACGTTATTAGTGCAAGGCACGAAGATGGTCTAAAGATACTAAATAGGCCGAGCGTCGGTCTTGAAATCGATCCTAAGGCAAGATTAGAAAGACAATCGTAAAGGGGGCTTGTATTGCACAAAGTAAAATAAACGTGTCGGTTTTGTATGGGTGGGCGAGAAGCTCACTCCACCAGTACAGTTGAGTACTGACACCCACACAGTTTACATGTGCAGGCACAGGTAGAAGCTCGTGGCGCAGAGCTCGCTTGGATGCGTCGAGGCACGGAGTTCCTTGGCGATTCGAAGCGCACGACCGCATGGATTCGAAGACTTATACGGGACATAATGTATGGACATCGCCTTCTGAAGCTTCTGCTGGATCGATAAATATGAATCGAGAGATGGGAGAGAGCTGAGCGATTTGTAATGTAAGACGAGTGTATTTGAGTGATTGTAATCTTGGCCTTGTGCCCCCAATGTAACCGTTGTTTCAATATCAATAAAAGAGCTTCTTTGAATAACTTGTGTTTGTTCTAAATTTTTGCTGCGTGTTCAATGTCTCTGCTTGGGACTTCTGTGCGACGACCCCGTCGCAGCCGCTGTAAATCGGCCGTTATGGAACCCGCATTGCACGAGCGCAATCTAGGCTCGTGCGGCATCACGTCTTAGTGAGGACGATCTCTCCTACGGGAGCGGGGCGTGACATAATGGTATCAGAGCACGGCTTTACGTCCTTGGACTATCGATTGAATTCTTTAACTCCGTTGTTCCCCAAACTCTGAATTGTGCTTCCGTAACGTGATATCGTTGGTGCGCTCTCTCTCAAACGTCACTCGGCATGTCCATACAATAAGTCTAATATTTTCGAAAGCTCGTACAAGCGTTCCATCGAACGTATCGGTAGGCCATCGTCGGATACGTTGGTAGGCCTTTGGGCCGAACGGTGCCGACCTTGAGTTGATAGAAAATGCGTGCAAAAGTTAGCAAGTCGTGTACGTGCCTAACGAGTCCTACATTAGCAAATGAGCGTGAAAGCTCGGAGTATAGTCCATACGGGATGGTTATGCGGCACAACTTAGTCCGCATATTGTGCACCTCGACGTCGCAACCAGTATTAAGTACCGCTTGGTCGGGAACGGAGATACACTTGGAGTGTATATCGATAGGAACGTTATCAGACTAACGCTTAGGCGTACACGGAGGATTGTTCTGGATTTTGAGGAATAGTACGAACGACTTAGTACGTCGATGCGACGTGAACGATTACGCTAGGGATTCGTTGAACGAATCCGAAACATGTCTTAGCGAATAACGCAAACGTGATTTGGACTAGATTTGATGACTCGAATCCCGAGTGGTGTATGGTCCGTCTTGGAAATCATTCGAGCAAAAGATTGAGGATTGCACGAGTATGAAATGCAAAAACGATCGAGTAGGTGAAATCGAATCGAGAAAATTAATACGGATCGTATACGAAAAGTTAACACGACGGGTAGGTAACGTGCATGAAAAAGTTGAAACTTGAAGTTACACAAACGACTCTGAGGATTGAAATCGATGTTGCTCGATGGTTTGAGTTAGCAAGGAATGATGCGAATTGAGAAAATACGTTGGTCGAGGACTTAAGATAGACGGATAAACGATACGTGAATTGGGTTAAAGAAATTGATATTGGGAACGATTCGAGGAGATTATCCAGTCGGACGATAGCATCATTCGTACGACTCGAAATTCGTTACAAAGGAAGATCGTCAGGTTACGCATATCGTCGATGGTATTGAGGCGTATCAAAGATCGATGTGCGATAACTCGGGGGTACTCTGACACGGTAAATGACGATCGTACAAGAGTTATCGTTCCGATGGATGCAATACTTAAGATTTTGATTTGGGACAAATGTTTGATGAAAGTGATCGTATCTTGATGGTTACGCGGATAACCACAACGTCGACGGTCTTGTCTTGTGCGAGCGCAACTCTAGCCTCGTACATGCATTGCGTCAGATTTGGGGCGATCGTTCCGCGTGAGCGCTGACATGGTGATTCATGTCGCGGGAATGATCGAACTCGAAAAATCAGAATACAGCAACTTTGATTGTCTCGACTTGTCGGTTTGATGCGAAGGCAAATTCGAAGATTTAAAGGACTTGTGATTGACGATTGAGTAAAACTTGAGGATTGAGTAGGTCCAATCCGCACATCGAGAATGAACGAGTCTAGACACGAAACAACACTACCAAATTACAGCATTTTAGCGACGGCCATTTAGCGACGGAAAATTTCCGTCGCTATTATCGTCGGATCACCGACGGATTTGTGACGAAATATCGACGGAAAGTAGTGGACAATTTTTTTTATTTTTTTATGTCCATATCCGTCGCTACGCCGTCGATAGGTCGTCGGCCATGTAGCAACGGTTTTATATCCCTCGGTTGGGTGTCTCGCGTTCCTAACCACGTTAAGTATTTGAGGCGGTCCCTCGGTTGGGAGTCTCGTGTTCCTATCCACGTTAAGTATTCGAGACGGTCCCTCGGTTGGGAGTCTCGCGTTCCTATCCACGTTATGAAGTTCGAGGCGGTCCCTCGGTTGGGAGTCTCGCGTTCCTATCCACGTTATGAAGTTCGAGGCGGTCCCTCGGTTGGGAGTTTCGCGTTCCTATCCACGTTATGAAGTTCGAGGCGGTCCCTCGGTTGGGAGTTTCGCGTTCCTATCCACGTTATGAAGTTCGAGGCGGTCCCTCGGTTGGGAGTCTCGCGGTCCCGAGGTACGTTATGCCAAGTGTGATTCAGAGCACGAGTTGCTAAGTATAGTTCCGGTCGTACCAACAAACTAGGCCATGCATTTACGTGAGTCTAGATGTCTCGTAGGTGCGTGGTCATTGGACACCTTGTCGACAAGGATTTCTGCCTAGACTGGTTATACGCCGGGGCACCGGGCCCAGTCATCCTAGGGGGTAGACGTTATAGCAACGCATGCTTTTATTGCGTGGGTAGTCGGGAGCTTTCCATGGGGCTAGCTACCTTGCATCGAAGGACCCGCCGCCTACCCGAGCTATGTCCGCGATGGCTTGTCATGCCAGTGGCCTTTCATATAGATAATTGGCGTGCTACGCGGCGAATCCGCATGCACGGTGTCGGTCGTAACAAAGAAAGTGTAAGCACGGTATGCGTTGAATGGTGAAATGTGTGCTCGGTTGCACCCAAAGTATTATAAAGCCTACGATTCGGCTATACGTAAAGACACGTGCTTCGGCACGAGATAAGGCGTCGTACTTGAGTTCTCAACACCGGTTCCATAAGTTTGGTGAGTCGTTGTGCGTTAAGTCGAGAAGGGCCGTAAGGCGAGTTTGGATAAGTCAGGTTACGCTGCGAGGCACGGCCTCGATGTTTGAGGCACGGGCAAGTATTTGACACGACCTAGTCGTTACGTCCAAGAGTATGGTACGAAAGATAAGTATGAGTCGGTACGTTGACAATGCAAGCACGAGAAAGGTCTAGAGGCAAAGTATGGGTACGTTATTAGTGCAAGGCACGAAGATGGTCTAAAGACACTAAATAGGCCGAGCGTCGGTCTTGAAATCGATCCTAAGACAAGATTAGAAAGACAATCGTAAAGGGGGCTTGTATTGCACAAAGTAAAATAAACGTGTCGATTTTGTATGGGTGGGCGAGGAGCTCACTCCACCAGTACAGTTGAGTACTGACGCCCACACAGTTTACATGTGCAGACACAGGTAGAAGCTCGTGGCGCGGAGCTCGCTTGGATGCGTCGAGGCACGGAGTTCCTTGGCGATTCGAAGCACGCGGCCGCATAGATTCGAAGACTTATACGGGACATAATGTATGGACATCGCCTTCTGAAGCCTCCGCTGGATCGACAAATATGTATCGAGAGATGGGAGAGAGCTGAGCGATTTGTAATGTGAGACGAGTGTATTTGAGTGATTGTAATCTTGGCCTTGTGCCCCCAATGTAACCGTTATTTCAATATCAATAAAAGAGCTTCTTTGAATAACTTGTGTTTGTTCTAAATTTCTGCTGCGTGTTCAATGTCTCTGCTTGGGACTTCTGTGCGACGACCCCGTCGCAGCCGCTGTAAATCGGTCGTTATGGAACCCGCCTTGCACGAGCGCAATCTAGACTCGTGCGGCATCACGCCTTAGCGAGGACGATCGCTCCTACGGGAGCGGGGCGTGACACCGCCCATGGCGAATACGAATCCACTTGTGGAATACTCGCTCTCCATATCTGAACACCAGCTAGCATCACTGAAGCCTTCCACTACTGACGGATCTCCGCTGTAGAAAAGTGCATATGTCTGAGTTTTCTTGAGATATCTCATAACACGCTTCACAGCTTTTCAGTGCTCAACGCCTGGATTGCTAGTGAACCGACTCACCATTCCTACTGCAAAAGCTATGTCAGGCCTTGTAGCAGTAGTAGCGTACATCAAGCTTCCGATGACGCTAGCGTACTCCAACTGCTTGACACTTTCCCTCGAATTTGGCTCCAGCTTCTAATCACTCCGGTACGGTGTATCAATAAAAGGAAGATCTTGATACCTGTAGCGAGTGAGCATCTTCTCAATATAATGAGATTGTGACAGCGCTATTCCAGTGCCTGTCCGGATGATCTTGAGCCCCAAGATTACGTCGGCATCCCCCAAGTCCTTCATACTGAACTTGGTCGAGAGGAATTTCTTTGTCTCTGTGACGCAGCTTAAATCCGTACCTAGGATTAGCATGTCGTCCACGTAAAGACATACGATTACTCCTCTTCCGTCAGCAAACTTCGTATAGACACACTTGTCTGTTTCACTGACCCAGTAGCCATTTGACCTTATCACCTTGTCAAACTTCTTATGCCATATTTTGGGAGCTTGTTTCAAACCATACAGAGACTTCATCAACTTGCAGACTTTGTCTTCCAGACCTCTGACGACAAAACCTTCTGGTTGTTGCATGTAGATCTCTTCGGTCAGCTCGCCAGTAAGGAATGCCGTTTTCATATCCATCTGATGTATCACCAGCTTGTGTATTGCTGCTAGAGCAATTAACAATCTGATGGTTGTCATCCGAGCTACTGGAGCATAAGTGTCAAAGTAGTCGATCCCCTGCTTCTGAGCAAACCCCTTGGCCACTAGCCTGGCCTTGAACTTGTCAATGGTTACATCTGCTTTCATCTTCTTCTTGAAGATCCATTTGCATCCGATGGATCTTGCTCCTTCAGGCAGGTCAACCAATACCCATGTGTTGTTGGAGGTGATTGAGTCAATCTCGTTGTCTATCGCCTCCTTCCAGAATACAGCATCTCTGGTCTTCATCGCCTCATCATAGGTAAGCGGATCTGCTTCCACATGATAGGTGACGAAGTCATCTTCGAAGTCTTTCGGCCTCCTCGTTCGCTTAGTTGACGGCTCAGCGAGTTCTGGTTCAGCTGGTGTCTCCTTGACGACAGCTTCATCTTGGACTACTGGTTCATTAAAGACTTCTGTCTGCTTTGTACCCTCATCATTCTCCGGAAGATCTACGAGAACAATATTCTTATGTTTTGCAAACTTGTCTTCAAAGTATTCAGCATCGCGAGATTCGATGATATGGTTTGACTCGATATCAAGGAATCTCCGAGCATCACTCTTCTCGGCATACCCCAAGAAGATCGCCTTCGTAGTCCTTGTCCCCAGCTTCTGAATCTTCAGATCCGGGAGCTTCACATAAGCCAGACACCCCCACACTCGAATGACATTCAAGTTAGGTCTGACTTTGAACCAGAGTTCATGAGGAGTTATGTCGGAAGTTGCATATGGCACTCTGTTCAGAATGAACGTTGCCGTTAGTGCAGCTTCTTCCCAGTAACACTTTGGAAGACCCGCAGTCAACAGCATGGAGTTCATCATCTCTGTCAACGTTCTGTTCTTCCTTTCTGCTACTCCGTTGGATTGAGGAGAGTACGGAGCCGTTGTCTCATTGATGATTCCATGTTCTTTGCAGAATGATAAGAATTCATGAGATCGATACTCCCCGCCTCGATCACTCCTTAACCTCTTGAGTTGTTGTCCAGTTTGCCGCTCAGCCTCGGCCCTGAACTCCTTGAACTTCTCGAATGCTTCGTCTTTAGACTTGAGCAAGTAGACGAAAGCATACTTTGAGAAGTCATCGATGAAAGTAATGAAATACTTTATCCCGGCCTTTATAGAGAATTGTTTGAAGTCACAGATATCTGAGTAAACCAACTCCAGAAGATCTGTGCTTCGATGGACCCTGTGAAAGGGTTTCCTTGTGATCTTCGTCTGAGCACATACTTCGCATTTCTCTACCTTACCCCCACACTTGGAGATAAGTCCTAGACTAGACATTCTGTTAATTCTTTTACAATGAACATGTCCTAGCCTATTATGCCACAACTCAAGAGAATAATCAGAAAAAATGATTGCATTTATATTATCATGCTGGGTTACAACAAGCTGAATCTTGTACATTCCTTCAGTTTGGAAAGCTTTTCCGAAGAATGTACCCTTCTTGGACATCACCAACTGGCCAGCATTGATGTCCATCCTCAAGCCTGCGTTGCAGAGCAGACTTTCAGAGATCAGGTTCTTAGCAATTACTGGAACATGCTTCACACCTTGAAGCGTCAGAGTGTTCCCCGATGTGAGTTTCAGCTCCACCGTCCCGATCCCCAGTACTTCAGCTTGTGCCTGGTTTGCCATTATGACCTTCTCTGAAGTTGGCTCATAAGAGACGAACCAGTCTTTGTCTGAACAGACATGGCAGGTCGCACCAGTGTTTATCCACCAGTCCAAGTCAGCCCCCACAGTTGCAACCTGTGCTATCATGGCAACTAGATTAGTAATCATAGAAACCTTACTAGGCTCACCTTGTTCTTTGGGCTTGGACTTGCATTCGGATTTGTAGTGGCCCTTCTTGCCACAACTGAAGCAAGTCATATGGGACTTGGACTTCTGCTGCTTGAAAGCAGGACCCTTCACTTTCAGATTCGTGAAGTCCTTCTTTTTGCGATGAGAAGCAGCCTGCTTCCCCTGGTACTCTCTGGTTTGGACCAGATTTGCCTTCGCCAGTTGTTTGGACAGAGTATCCATCTTCTGTTGAGAGCGCATCTCGTCCTCAACATGGATCTCTTGCAAGAAATCTTCCAAGCTAATTTCCATCTTCTTTCGATGCAACCTAGCATAGAAGTTGCTCCATTCTGTAGGAAGTTTCGCAACGATCCCTCCAACGATAAACTTGTCGACGAGGGGCATGTTCTCGTCTTCTAGTTTCTGACGCGACTTCAGAAACTCCTTCACTTGGGGCAGCATCGCCTTCTCGTCTTCGAAGGTCCACTTGTGATATTTTTCTACCATGAAGATCTTAGACCGGTTCTCGTCATCTTCATAGAGCTTTCCCAAGGAGTCCCATATCTCTTTGGCAGAAGTCTTCTTGGAGTAGGACTCTGCCAGAGAGTCTTTCATGGAATTGAGTATCAGTAGTTTGCATATACTGTTTTCTCTCTTCCACTTCGTTTGCTTGGTCGTAGCAGCGGCCACAGCCGCAGCAGATCCAGTGGTTGGAACGATCGGTTCTTCTTCTGACAGCACGTGATCAACATTCACGAGTTGAAGATTTAAAGTGACCTTTCGTCTCCATATCTGGAAGTGTTCGCCATCGAATTTCTCCAACTTGTTAAAGCCGGTATCGATGATCGAAGCACGAGAATTATCCATCTTCTCAATAAAGCTTTGAGATTGTTAGTTCCGAGGCACAATTTTCGATGGAAAATTCTGAAACTGAAACAATTGTACACACAACGTTTCAAATGCAGCACCTTAAAGAAGATGTGCAACAGAGATCCTGGAGGATTCTGAATTACGAGGATCTAAAAAGATTCTACGTAATACACAAAAAATCTAAAGAGACTTTGTGCAAGCAACTATCGGCAGTAGAGCTTCTAAAAAGAAGTTACTGTAAAAGGCAACAGCAGCGATGACATGCGAGAATGAGATGCTGGGGTGAATGAACCACCGTTGCTAAAAGCTTTATTCGCCCCACACGAGCACGAACAGCTTCCAGGAACCAGCAAGTTCACGAAGAACTTCTGGAACGCTCGTAAGTCAATATTTGAGACTTGAACGGGCTTCCTGGACTTAACAGACTCCCTCAACTCTCTTCTTGGTGCATCTTTCAAAGGAGGCCAAGGGGCTCTATTTATAGAGTGGAGTTGAGACTTCACCTCTTCTCCTATCCGATGTGGGACTAAAATACCAATACTCAAAAATAGAGTTTGATATTTTAGATCATTCCACAATCAGCATAGAAGTGTGCCAGTCCACGCCTACCCCCCGAACACTCCCGTGCATGCACGAGACATCCTGGAGTCCGTGTCCGAGTCCGAGTCCGCACAACAAAAATTAACTTGCATCCTTGTTGGATTTAATCCTTTTTTCTTCTAGGAAAATACTTCCACATGGCACAAACTTGTGCCCCACTACACCTCATGTGCACACCTCAACACAAGCAATGCATTATATTGAGATACTCACCATTTGGTGTAGCCGATGTGGGACTATCTTTTCTAGTCCAAAGGCAAAAACACCAACAGAAAATGCCCACCCTCATGCGAAATTAACATTTTTCGTGTTCTAACACGGAGAATGACCATTCTCCTGCATTTTATGGTCAGTTGAAATTTTGAAGGGCCATAACTTTTGACTGGGAGGTCGAAACGATGTTTGGTTTGTCCCAAAATGAGCGTATCTTCGGAGAGCCTGAGATTAACAGCTTTTTCATTAGACGGCCTTTCGAAATTTTAGAATCGCAAAAAAATGAAATTTGGACCTCCGTTTTAGCACTTTTGCCGTTTGTCTCGGTCTTTCCGAAATTTTCCAAAGAGTTTTTGAAGATTTTTGAGGAGAAAACCTAGATTCGAAAGTGAGCAGCGTATGGAAGAAGATGAAGTATCGAAACGTTTTTTTTAAGAATAGTTTCGTGGATGTTTTCAATAAATTAGAAGGAAGGGCAAAAAGGTCATTCGGAACCATCTTTATATATTTTTTGCTAATTCTGGGCACGCGATGAAATGTTATTGTGCGGTGGATTTTTCATAAAACTTTTTCGTTTTTTGGGCATTTCATAAATTCCCCCTATATGAAATATAAATACACCAGATTTCAGGTTACATGAACCATATTTAGACTCTAACCCAGTTAGACTACTGTTCTCAAATGATAATTACATCAAATCCAAAATAACAAAATTTGTAAATCCAGCTGTAACCAAACAATTTACAACCTCACGTACCAACATAGTATTTATAAATTAAATTTACAACCTCACTCTTAGAAAAAAAAAATTCCCCTATTTTATTTTAGGGTGAGGCTATACGCACCCCATGACTTACTTAGCATATTTCAAGTGCTAAGTACACCACATTTTAATTGATTAAAATTAGCATAAATGCTAAGTACACCCCATCAAATGACCAAAATATTCTTTTCTATTCTAATCTAAAACCTATCTATCATTCCAAAGCACACCACAAATCATTCTAACCTCTCTACTCTCCTCTCTCCAACCGACCGGCCCCCTCTCCTCTCCGATCCCCTCTGCTCCCAAGACCAATCCCAAGATCATTGCTAGAATTTTTCGCTTAGGATCACTGCTAGGGTTTTTCGAATCCCTTCAATCGTGTGAAAACGAAATAAATTTTGAAATTTTTTGGGGTTTTCACGGTTCTGTTCGAGCCTGGTTTGTCGAGCACTCGTACTGGAGTTCGACCCACGACAGTCGAACTTCTTTGCTAAAGTTCGACCAAAGCTGGTCGAACGAAAAATTAAATAAAAAAATACAATGTTCGACCACAACTAGTTGGACAAAGCTCTACTGTTCGACCATTACAGGTTGAACTGCCCTATATATGTTCGACTTTCCTCGATCGAACATGTTTTGTTCAGTTCGACCAGTCAAACAGAACATGTAATGTTCGGCCGACACAGGTCGAGCAGACAGTGTTCCGTTCGACCTGTGTTGATCGTGCTTATCGCGGATTTTTTTTTTTTTGGTTCAACGCTTCACATACAGTGCTTCAAACCGAGAAAGAAGGATTGTCTTTGAAGTGGACTTCTTCCTCCATGATGTCTTCTTCACAATTTCAAAGTAGGATTTTTCTAGGATTTTGGGGTTGGGTTGGAGAAGAATGTGAAAATGAAAGAAGGAAGAAGAAGGAGGATGGTGGGGTGTGATAGAAAAGTCATATGGGTATATGAGTCTTTTAACATTAATCTAATTTTTAACTTAAATTATATAGGATGTGCTTAGAAAGTCATAATATGCGTATAGCCGCACCCTTTATTTTATTACAACCAAAAAACATGTTGCAACTCCACCATTAAAAGAATTGTTTTTAACCAAATTTAGTTACTTCGTTATAAGCCTCCTCTTCCCATTGGCAATGGCATGCAGCATGAGAAAGGAAAGCAACTATTTTTGGCGCGAAAGTCTGTATCATCTCTTCATTCCAGTCTGTTCTCCACTCGTGGCAGTTACTCTGCCCCCCTCCTTTATAATGGCGACGATGGTCTCCTCCATTCGTCACTCCTGCGGAAGAAGGATCCTGCCGAACGCAAAGAAACACAAGGAAACCGACCGGTACGTCTACAATCTTCCCATCAGTCCTATTTAGATTTCCTAGGTTGTACGGACACGGATACGACACGAAACAGTAGGGGTGCACGAAATTGGCTTTCGTTTCTGTGCGTCTACAAACTCAACCCGAAGGGTTACAACCAATCCCAGCCCGAAGGCACCGTCCCAGCTCGAAGGCTACATCCCGGCCCGAAGGCCTCATGCAACCGCAGCGGCACCCGTGCACCACCCGGGTCGCATAGCACCGTGGACCGCACCTGCACTGCGCCCACCACCAACACTTAATTTCCCCTAAAGGGAATTAAATGGTACCTCCGTTGCTCGAACTAGCAACCTCCTAAGGGGGGCACCTCCGTCTTAACCGTTTGGCTATGACCTCTATATATAATTTGGGTGGGCTGGAGCCCGCCTTAGCTCTCAAGGTGTTCCGCCCTTGTGATTGGCAAAAGAAAAGAGGGTGGAAGCTAGAGATTCAATGGGGGAATATTGGGTTCTCCTCTATTTTCTTTTGCCAATGCACTATTGCCTATTGATGTGTTCAACGATAAGACTTTGTGCTTGCATCCTGGAGTACGAGTCGAGAAAATAGCCTCTCAATAAAATAGAAAAAAAAAGGAGGAGATAAGATGCATACATCTTCTTGCACTCCCACCCTCGTTATGTTATTAATTGTTTGTAGCATTTAAAAAAATTTAAGAAAGAACATTCAATTTTAGTCTAGGTTAGTGCGAGACAACATTGTTGATGCATATGTTGCATGGAAAGGAAGACACTAGCGCAAACGCTCATACACAAATGACGAACATTATCCCGATATTGGTGTGTTCTAGTGCATTTTGGAGTGTTTGTGGTGTATGATATGTGCCTGATACTGATAAGCACACAACATGGACATATGACATACGAAGGTTTCACATAGCAAATCCACGATTGGTGGTGAACAAAGCTAAATTTGCCATGTATCATTTCTTCTCTCCCATGAGATCCCTAAATCTCTCTATAGTTCAGATCAGTATTTATTCTCTAGTGATTGATGTTTATGATTCCTATAGAACAATTCTCCATTTATTTCTCTGCTAAATCATGAATGTTGCCTATAAAGTCACACCTTGATGATGTAGCCTAATATACTGAAGAAGGGGAGGAGGAATTGATATATCTTGTTTCTTTCAGGTAACAGCAATATATCTCAGGAGAAAATTGGTTCAAAATTTATTTCCTTAAACATTTATTTCTATATTAAACAACTTGACAATTGTTTTGAGTTCCGTTAGAGTTCATTTATGTTCCAGTGTAGGAAACTTTTGCTTTTACCACTAATTAGTAAGATCTTTTCAAAAATTGGAGGAATCGGATATGGACCATATGGTGAGGAGAACAGGTCTAGAATATACCTGGGTAGGATCGCAATGGGAGACATAATCTGCAAATAATTTGATGCTCTCAAGCTTCATATGTGCAAATTAGCTGCACTGAATAATTTATCATGTAATTTTGTTCAGCCCTTATGTTTAGGTAGGTTATTGTTTCTACGTTTCCAAGATTGGTCTATTTTGGCTTTCCTCCTTTTCCTTCTACTTCCATATTTTTCTTTACCACATCGCGTGTTGCACTGAACATGCAGTTGAAACTACATGCAGGTGCTTCTCGAGAGAAAGATGAAGGTTTCAGAGTACGAAATCTCAATTCTCGATTTCAAGTCTACTTCAAGCTTATGCATTCGGTTTCCTTCAGATGGTTCCACCGAGTCACGATCATCCTATACTGAAGTGGAGTGGATAAACTATTGCCCAGATGTTTTCAGGTTAGTATCTGATGTCCTTGCTTAAATGTTTGTGCTGTTCTCACATTTTATGTTATATGATAAGTGATGCCACTCATGTTAGTAAAACTTTTTTGTCCTAGGACACGAATAACAGTTAAGAAATCAATTGTCTGAAGTTTGAATGCGAATCTGCAATTAGATTGAGCTATAAGAGTAGTGTACTAATGTTGATGTATCCTCTCTCTGAAAAATTCCAGGATACTTCAAGATTATGGGAAGGTTGATTTCGATGATTATATGGCTTCTATTTGCGGTCAAGCAACCGTGAGGCAGATTCTTGCACATGGAAAAAGTAGTACCTCTCTTCGTCTATCCCACGATGATAGGTTCGTTATGCAGACGATCACCAAATCTGAAATTAAGGTACTACCATGATTTCTGTTATTATTTCCGTGGTAATGAAAATTGATCTTGTAAAGTATCTACCCCTTAGCTATTAAGTACCCACCCTAAGTACCTCTCTTCGTCTATCCCACAATGATAGGTTCGTTATGCAGACGATCACCAAATCTGAAATTAAGGTACTACCATGATTTCTGTTATTATTTCCGTGGTAGTGAAAATTGATCTTGTAAAGTATCTACCCCTTAGCTATTAAGTACCCACCCTAAGTTTGATATGCTTTGGGTACACCCTCTTGTGTCGATTTGGAAGTCAAAGATGTATCTTCAACTTTTTCTGTTACCATAACATTTATTTTATGAATATCTGTTACATGGAACCGAAACCAAAGTTTACGTAGACTCAAATTACGAAGTAGAACATTTGTTATCATATGATATTCACATTGCTGCCTATAATAGATTTGCTATGTCAGTTTATTATACAGTACATCGCACTAGCATAGTACTATGATATAACATTATTCTCCTACAGCTTTTAAGGAAGAAAGTACATTTGCTAGTTAGTATCTTTTGATCATTAGTTCGTTTTTTACAGGAAAAGTTTGTGTCTGTACAGACAAGAAAAAAAGGATAAATTGGTGGTTATATTTTTCATGACGACAGATTACAGTGTTTATTGATCTAACTTTTGATTTGTCTTCCGAATGTGAGATGTTCCTCTTTACTTGTGAGTCTTAACTGTTATACTGTAAGTGTCAGTGGAATATTAACCTTTCGAACATGGACTCATGTGGTGGTTTCCCCTGATTGCATGAGGCTTGTAAATTGAAGTAGATTTTCAGTTAGCACACTACTTCAAATGGAAAAGGCATCCGTGAATTAAACCGATATGTAACAAGTTACCACTGGCATAGTTAAGTATCCCTTTTACCTGCTTACTGCTTAAATGATTTGAGTTGTTATCTGGTGTTACACATGAGGCTCTGATTGACTCATTTTTTGGTAAGATCACTGTTTGATGAGGAATTGTGTCAGTCAATACGATTTGATACATAGATCCAAGACTTTTCATTATTCCGATAAAATGCCTCCTGCAGACTTGATATGAATTTTAGCTTTTGACATTTGTAGTTATCACCTGTTTCAAGAATTATTTTCAGAGTACCTCTGTATAATTCTACTGGCTTTGTCAAAGTCAACTTCCATGTTATTGCTAGTTAGATAGTAACTAATTTTAGTTCAAAGGAATGAAGGACATTTTGATTGCTATTTAGTTTCCTGCAGTAATAAATTGGATTTTTTTTTTTTCCTTCTTTCCACTCCTTTGTGCAGGTATTCTTAGATAATCTACCTGGTTACTATCACCATGTGCGGAAGTACAAGAACACTTTGCTGACAAAATTCTACGGACTTCATGCTTTGAAGCTAGCCAAATCACAAAAGGTTCTACATCTCACTTACTAATTCGGATGTAATAGGGTTTTGCATGATATTTACTTCTCTGAGAGTCGGCAAATCATTCAGAATAAGAACCTTACCTCAGGAATTAAGAAGTTACCGAACTAAGTTTGTATTGCTTTGCAGTATAGTTTTACATTCCCAGTTAGCAGTTATTATTAGTTGGTCTTTCTCTGTAAACATTTCATCTCATTTTAATTAAATGGTTGTTGCTTTTAATCCTTTTTGACATCTTGACGATAACTATAGTTAACTTTTAAGAAAAATTATATAGGATTCTCACAAGAAAAACTAGCTGATAAAGTTTTTATTACCTTTATTCATTCTAATTCTGAAGATACAATAAATCCAGTTAAGATGCTTTCTTTAATTTAAAAACTATAAATGAACTTTGCTTATGGTACACTAATGAGACAAATAGTCCAAAGGAATCGGTTTGTCAATGATTTTGAAATTAGCTTGATTCCTAACAAATTGCTTGTGATTGTGAGATTAAAAGGAATGCTTTAATCTTTGGTAGTTGCCAAACTTGGCAGAGTTTCTTTCTCTTAACCTATAATGTTATTTGCTCACATTTTATGGAATTGGATGGTTTGTTATCTGAAAGTAATGATTAATATTATATCCTCAACAGGTTTACTTTGTTGTGATGGGGAACATACTACACTCAGATCTACATATCCACAAGCATTTTAATCTCAGAACAACGTCTCAAGGTCGCAGCAGCGACCATGAAAACACTGTTGAGGATGTACTCGATATTGTTTTTCATCTTGAGAGATCGACAAGGAATCAGCTTTTAATGTAAGCACCAGATTCTTAAAGCTCAAGTTTTAAAGTTATATTTACTACTTTAAAATGTAGGTTTTCATTTGGGTGACTTCTTCGTTGTTTCAATGAAACCGTGGGGCTATACCTTACATTATGTTGCAATATGACTTCAAATTGATGGTTGAGGCTGGTTTCTGTCAGACTACACGAGGATGTAAAATTTTTAGTCATACACATTTTACTGGATTATCTCAAAACAACGTTGGATCGTTTCTGTGCGTTCGCAGACAACTCAAACACGATTGCGACTTCTTGGAAGATATGGGCATCATCGATTACACTCTTTTGCTGGGGATACATCTCAGCAGTCCGCCCTCAGAGTCTCTGAAAAGAGGTTCCTTCACCAGCTCGCGACCTCCCAGTAGAGGTGCCTACAGCCCAGCAGAGTCTCTTGGCTCCTCCAGCCCAGTGCAGTCTCCAAATAACGGTTCCTGTAGTCCAGTACATCTTACAGGTATGCATACATGTCTTTGGATGGAAATAGTGTTGGTTGATTTCTGAAACTCTGTATGCATCTAATCTATCTGAGGCTTTAGAATTGATGTACTAATTATACCAAATGTTGTTGAGTACTACGTTATGCTACTAGAAAGTTATTATGAACCTAACATCATAAATCATTGAAGGGCGAGATGTGTTTTTTCGATCATGCAGGATCAGAAGAAGGTTCAGAAGATGGGAAAAGCAGTGTTTCTTCACAAAATGGCGATCCTCAGAGTTCTTCACAAGATTGCAGTCTGCAGAGTGATCAAGACCACAATTCACCGCCTGCTGATGATTTCCCGTCACCTCCACGTACTATACAGTAAGTATTTCATACACATGAAGCACTAGTCTCACTAGCTGGATATGATAGTATTATTGTGTGCATATTTTCTATGGCAGACCTGAGGAAAAACTTGCAGTGGGACTCTCAGCACGTGCAGTTCGGAAAAACCTAATCTCGAGAGGGAAGGGGAAGAACAACAATGTCGTACTTTTCTTCGAGGTAACAAACATCCTTCACCAGTACACCATCAGCAAGCGCGTGGAGAATGTCTTCAAATCTTTGCAATTCGACTCCCTGGCAAGTGCACCAGGGAACCCCAAGGGCTACTCTAATCGTTTCCAAGATTTCGTTTGCCAGATATTTCCTGAAGATACGGAGTTATTATAACTATAAGGTCATCTGGAAGAAAGCTATTGAAATTTATGTAAATTTATTCGTGTCTTTTATTTTAAAAGTATATATTTGTTGTAAAAATGACTTATAATAAATGACATGTTTGAGTATTAGTACCTGCTGTTTTCTTGATAATACCCGCATCCTTTTGATAAATTAGAGATACATCTAGAATACTTTTTGACGAGAAAAAAAAAATAGATTGAAATTAGAACAAATTTCTTTAACACAAGAATGCATGAGGAAGAGGAAGGGCAAGAGGATGAATTTCACTGGTGATGACAAGGGTCACCTTCCAAAATTGTGCTGTGGTCGATAAACTGGTCTGTTTTTAATCCCTAAAATTGGTTCCCTAAAATTGCATGGAGCTTCTTCTTTTTCAGGCCAGGGGGGCTGTCCTACAATCCAGATGGATATAGAACAGTACTAATACTACTGATGAATGTAAACCATTGTGTTGATCATAAGGAAATTACTGAATTAATTAAAGCAATGATGCAAATATTGCTGATAATATAAAGCAATGCAGTAGGTAAATGGAAAACACAAGCAGCACATCAAATGAACAGAAGGCAGAAAAATATAGTCTAACTGAGATGTTATACAGGAACAAAAAATTGCTGCTACATAAGTGCCATCGTATCTTTTCAATGGAGACCAATGCATCTTAACCGCCACTAGCTGGACTAATAATGCTTCAATAATAAACTTACATCACACTGCTTCAGAAACCAACAATTGGAGATACAACACTTCAAACTGAACATGATGACATGACTCACTTCGGAATCCCAGTTTCGGAACTAATTAGAGCTTGATCTTCTTCTTCGATCAACTTAGGACCTCTCCCTGATCTTGTGCATATGAAATAGCTAACATCACCTGCTGATCTTTGAAACGGAACCTTATCCTTTATTTCAGGAGGTGGCAGCAAGGCCTCAACATCTTTCACCGATTGTATTCCAGCTTCAGGGAGTATGGACTTGTCTCCCAATACATAGCTAGAGGAAAAGAAAAAAGGGAAAAAATGGATTAACATGCACCATTCATGTGTTTGACTACAATGCAAAGCTCGACAACACAGGATTTAATCACCAACCTTGTTAAATCAGTTTCTGCAGGCGGTGGGAAGTGAAATAGCAGCCTTTGAAGTAAAGAAGAAGCAACCTTTCTGTTGCGTGCAATCAGAACCGCATTAGGTCCCGCATCGAATGTATAGGCAACCTGTCACATAACCCAGAGGTTATTGTTCATAGTATTTTGCTATGAAGGAACATACAGTAGAGGTACAATATGTCATGTGATGCAAGTGGAGGACAAATTTCTTCAGGTTGAAATACCAATATAGAAACGAGAGAAAAGAAAAAAAAAGCAAGAGAAAGAACCTGCCAGCTGCAGTAACTGAAAAGACAAAGATATTGCAGATGTAGGTGAAAATTTTGGTGATCAGCATTCTCCGTGGATGCTACCGTATCCATGAAAATTTCCAGCATTGAATCAACCGTAACACCACTCTAATTGTCATATAAAAATTCCTTAGATGACAACATTGGCTTATGGCAGCATGGTTGAATCTGTCTGCTGTAAATTCTTACGGGAAGATCATAAAATCTAAAGAAATGTCCATGATAGGTTGTCACGGTTTATATCTTAAGCAAGGTTCGTAGTACCGGAGGTTTCATCCCTTCCAATGAGATTATCGGTTACAGAAGTTTCATAGGGTTTTTGTATTTTTCTTTTTTATTTGAAGGGTGTGGGGTTCAATGGTTTTGAATCAGTCAGTTTCGGTATCAGTTTCAGCCAATCCTGTGAAATATGATCTTAAAACAAAAGGTGGTGAGAGAGAGAGAGAGAGAGGGAGAGAGAGGGAGGGAGAGAGAGAAGGCAACAGCCAAAGAAGCGGACTTCAAGGGAAAAAGATATGCTTCTTAAAGCCAGCTTCATCATCCCTTCTTCAGGCTTTTGATGATGAAGATCATAATAAGGAATGTGCAGGAGGCAATTAAAATCTGCATAGAACTTCATAAAGGAGGGACAGAACAACAAATCAAAGAAAAAAAAAAGTAATTTGACCAATATGCTTCAGCCAAGCCAGAGTCCCCTTCCCTGCTCCACGCATTTTTCAAGATAAAAATCCAAACATGGAGAACATGCGGGGAGACCTCACCCTTACATGTCTTCCTTATTTAGTCTTTAAATCAAAATATGAGGAGCTTCCTTTCCAGAAACTAGATTAATTGGGGCTAATTTTACTTCTTTTTTTTCCTTGAGATTTTCCTAATAATTGGATCTCTTTTGTTGTTCCAGCTTTTTGATTCTTTTTGTTGGTATGGCATTCTTTGGATAAAGAGTATCGTTCGTCGTGCTTACTGAAACATGGGAATGAAGTAGATTGTTGCCTAAAGGGCCACACTTCAAAGACTTGTCTAGTACGCAAATGAGCACGTTTTTTCACGTGAAATTGGTCAAGTGTGAATTAAATGGAGAACTTTATGTTTCAATGTGGGACTTCTTGATTGAACATGCAGCTGATCGACTCCACATGAAACAATGGCATTTGCATACTGGACAACTGACAAGTCTTTGCTTGCAGCCCCCTATGCAACACAAACTTGACTGACTTTTTAAAGTTGTGCTTTAGAATGTTGTCTTCAGTAGTAAGAACTAGGATCAAGAAAAAACAAACCAATCCTAGTTATTGAAAGCCAGCATTTTTTTAGATCAGTCTGATCATATCAGAGCCAACTGCAAGACAAACTATTTGAACCATATTTCATATTGATAGACAAAAATGTACGAGAAGGAAGAGTGTGTACAAGTAATGTAAGTAAAGCTTAAAGGTATAATAACTGCAACATTTTTTAGTCATTGGAGTTTGACATAACTTGATGAGCCTTATAAACTTGCAATGTATTGCAGAGCTTAATGTGTTGAAATTACAGGTTAATGTCAAGTAATTGAAGTCGGATATCAGAGATTAGATCTAGAAAGAATGGAAAGGTTGAAGAGACAGGAAAGCCAGATGAATTGGTATTCTAGACGAAGAAATAGTGTTCATCAGATAGAATTCTGAAGTATAGCAGGTAATGATGACAAGAAACAGCAAAGCACATCATTTTGAACATGACAGTACAGTTGCAGAGCTTTCTGAAATAAATGATACTCAACAAGTACTAGAAGATCTAAACACTCTATATTGCAAATAGCAAAATTACACATATTGCATATGTAGCATGCATGACTTCTGTGTGTTTGCAAAGTAATGTAAGTAAAGCTTAAAGGTATCATAACTGCAACATTTGACAGACTAAAATGTATGAGAAGGAAGAGTGTGTACAAGTAATGTAAGTAAAGCGTAAAGGTATCATAACTGCAACATTTGTTAGTCATTGGAGTTTGACGTAACTTGATGAGCCTTATAAACTTGCAATGGATTGCAGAGCTCAATGTGTTGAAATTACAGGTTAGTGTCAAGTAATTGAAGTCAGATATCAGAGATTAGATCTAGAAAGAATGGAAAGGTTGAAGAGACGGGAAAGCCAGATGAATTGGTATTCTAGACGAAGAAATAGTGTTCATCAGATAGAATTCTGAAGTATAGCAGGTAATGATGACAAGAAACAGAGCAAAGCACATCATTTTGAACATGACAGTAGAGTTGCAGAGCTTTCTGAAATAAATGATACTCAACAAGTACTAGAAGATCTAAACACTCTATATTGCAAATAGCAAATTACACATATTACATATGTAGCATGCATGACTTCTGTGTGTTTGCAAAATATCAAAAGATGCTCTTGCTAACTATATGATGCACCATACCTGTGGAGTTCCTTCAAAACGGTTCCATCTTTCTACAAGACTGATAATCCTGAAATGCAAAACAACCCAAAGTCATCTTAGACAAACAAAAAGATATGATGAAGTCATAATATCAACATAAGTAATCATCACATAATACATTCTTAAGTTGAAATGAAGGCTATCAAACTGACACTAAAATTAAAAAAAAAACATGCCTGTGAGAGGTATCGTTCATGTAGAATATAGGTGGGCTAGTATCCAGACAGACTGCATGAAACTGATTGCTGTCTGCACATGTCAATTTGGCAAATGTTTCAAAGTCACGGCTTCTAATGGCTTCTTCCATTTGCAGTATTCGACTTGGAACCACAACCTATAAGAGAACAAAAAACAGACGAAATAAGACATTTTAACAACATGTTTCAGTATGTATAAATTCGAACGCTATTAGAAATTTAAGATACCAAGGCCTGGTGAGCCATATCACTCACTGTTTATGGCATGACAAACTTAAATTAACCAGCATCACCATCTTAGGATCAAGTATGGAGCACGAGAAAGCTCCCATAAAAAAACTGAAAAAGGTTTTACTGTCAACCAGATATCAAATCTCTGTTGCTGGTGCTAAATTCCTAACCAAGGTATAGCACGAGAGGGCCATGCCATAAAACCTAGAATGGCAGTTGGACCTAACTTTTCAGTCATGAAGTTTAAGCTCATGCAACTAAGGAGCATACCAGTGACAGGTGACAAATTCCTAGCCAAGGTAGATACGACCAAGACAGGGTCTTGCCATAGAATCTAGAAGACCAGTTGTGATGGCTAAATCTACCTTTCTTGTCATGTAGTTTAAGCTCATGAAGAGCATACCAGACTAGCATCAGTCAACTACACCTGATCTTCTCTTTGGACTTTCTTATGTGTTTGTATTTGAATGAAGAGCTGTACAATTACAAAATTAGCATAAAAAGAACAAATGAATGATACCTTGGTCCTGTACTGTAATAGGGCACTGGTTTCAACAGTTTCACGCATGCCAGTAGTGCTACTTGTCTCCTTCTGCCTTGAACTCACCTGGGATGCAATAATATTGTACTCTTAGAGAGAGATGCATAGAGATAGTAAGAGATGTCAGGTCTCATACAGGGTATCGTCGAGTAACATTTATCATGGATGACAGCTACCGGCAAGCAATAAACACTTGGAGTATGTAAAATATCAAAAGATAACATGATTGTGAAAGAACCTATATCAGAGGGGGTGTCCCCCCCTTTTTGGAGTAAAATATCAGCAGTTAATGACAATTCAATTTTCAACAAAATAGACCTCAAGTAGGAGAGAGAACGATGATTACGGAAGATCTATAAACAAGATGGGACACTCAAGTATCAAAGCCTGGAATAAGCAACAATTTAAGATACCACATGCCACATACCACTGCTATGACAATGACCAGGTCATCCCAGTGACTTTCACTAGTAAGTTGAACTGCTATGCTGTCACTTCCATCTGGAGCCTGAGGATTGCAAAGAATCAAACTTCAATAGGTAAGCATGATTAGTCACATAAATACTTATAGTTTATTCATGATTCTAAGGCACCTTGATATTCTAACACTTTTTATGATCTTTTGGTAATCTTACATTTCCCATTTGCCATTTGACAAATCCACCATATAGACTGCGACACGCACTACCAGAACCTTGCCTGCAATTTTTGAATCTCATCAACATAAATGATCATCCTAGATGGAATATAACATCCAACAAAAGATGCAGCTAGGATACTGAATGTAAACCCAGGTATACATGTGAGTTGTGATATATGAGAATAGCGTAATCAATGTAAAGTAAGCTTAATAGGGGAAGAAAACATGAAAAGTCAACTAATTATCAAAGTATCACTACAAAAGTAATCATAATGACATGAAATTTACTGACCTTGCAATAGCGGAAAGTGGACCAAGTTCTTCCTTCACATTCATTAGCTTTGAAAGGGAAAAAACTACAAAGGGGAACATAGTGATATACAATAATTCAGCTTAAAATTGATAAATAATCTACTAAATTCTTGAAAACTAATAAGACTTTGAGAAAATGACACTGGTCAAATAAAGTAGGGATTTAATACTGAATGGGTAAAAACATAATAGTCGTATATTATACAATAATTACAATGCATTTTTCCTGTATATTTCTTTTGGTTGACTTATGTGGTTTTCAAAATATTATTTTCTTTTTTTTTCTAGAATCACCCTCTATTATGACCCTTGAGCATAACTATCTTGGATTTATTTAAAGAATCTCCTAATGAAGTAAAACTTGGGTTTAAGAAGGCAAATTTTCTAATAAATGTATACATCCAACCAAATTAGACTAGGGACTGTGAACATGCTTCCAAGAGTTATGTCTCATTCATCAAGCAACTTCCTGGTTTTCCTTGTCTAATTAAAAACATTGCATGACTCTTTCTAGCTAGTTTCTACGTGCATTAGTATGCAGCATAGGCATACATGGTCTTTCGGGTGATCTCCTAATGTTAACTAGTTACTTCTGTTATGTGTTGTACTCGATCCTCATATCAGTAAAGAAGGACCAATTGCGAGCCCCTGATGACTGGCGTGTGAAACCAGAGTGTTTTCACATTTAGGGTATGAGTTAATTCTCCCCTTCTCCTATATCTTATTGTTAATCACAGTGAGGCATTTGTATGTAGAATTGCAAAGTCCTTAGGAAATTTCCTAGGGAAAAGCAATAGGGATAATCACAAATTCACAAGCAATCAAGCATATAACACGTTTACATTAACATTATAATCACTTCAAAGTGCCATGTTTGATGACATGTTACTTTCAAGCATAATGCCAAAACAGATCTGACAGGTAAAATGAGAAAGAAAAAAAAAACAAATTATATCTTATTTATCTTGGACTGCACAAAGCTATGTGACTCAAGATTCACTTTGCTGCTACATAAATTCAAGAAAAAACTGAAGTTGGATCATGCCACAAGTCATAAAGGAGCAAACTTTCAAGAAATGTCTAGAGTTCAGTCCATTCACATATATTCACATGAAGCTAAATTCTTGCAGGATGACATGGTTGTATACATTATATTTCCAAGTTGTTCTAAAAAAATATTTAATTCATCTTGGGTACTTGAATCAGATTGAACAAATTAAGATAAGGAAAATAATATCTCACATGATAAGGCAAAAACTTAACGAAGGTGACCAGCATCAGATTATTTGTCTACAAGGCAGCTTCAAATGCACGTAATCTGATTAAATTACTAAGTCAAAATGTCCCTAATGATATCTAAAGTAGTGATGTACTTATATGTCCATACTTTATAGAGAGATAATGACCTTTTAACATTTGCCAACTCCTAATTGTTCATTAACCTTAACTTGAGTTCTATGTAGTTAAAGCGGTAAAGCGGTAGCAAATTGGCCGACTCTACTTTTTGACTAGTAAGGACTAGTCTTTAAAAAGTGGTAAAAAACGGGTCCTGTTATTTTTAATACAGGTATTAATTCTACATAACAATATCCAATGATATCAATAAATTCTTGGAGCTCCTCCTCAGTAGGAATCACCCAATCATCATTTTCTTCATCTTTTATAGGATCGTAAGACTTGTTCCTCTTTGTGGACCGCTTCTTCAAAAAAAATTTAATGAGTGAAAACAAGATTATTCAATTATTTTTTTTGCAAAAGACAATTCCTCTTCGTAGAATGCCAACTGAAATCATAGATAATATAATATCATATAAACATAAATAAACTACTTTTTAAAAGAAAATAGTTAGAATACAAGATATAAATTAATATAATATAAATAAAACTCGCATTGTCGAATGCGCTCCATTTTTGTAAAAAGCGGCAAAAATCAGTGCTTTTAAGGGCCGATTTTTTTACCTGATTTTGTAAAAAATCAGTTGGTTCTACCACATATGGCTATATATATATATATATATATATATATATATATATATATATATATATATATATATATATATATATAGTCGTTTTAACTGCATAGCTTGAGTTTACATTTGACTTGAGGTCCACCCAAAGATTGCTAAGTTGAACTCCACGTTGGACTAAACAATGGCAAAAAAAAAATCTGCCACATTGAATTCAGGTATTTCTTCATAGCGCTTCAGCGCCACAATGACAATTAACGAAGATTTTTAGCTCTCTTAGACCAGAGTCATCGAATACAACCATAGTTAAACCTTGATGATTAAGACTGAAGCTTCTTAAACGTCGGATTGTGTTAAAGAAAAGGTCATCCAAACCTTTACATAGACATTAGATGTTTACTGTATCGTGTCCTTACCGTAAAAACGCAACATAGAACCCCACTTCTTTATGTTCATTTGGCAATCAACAGAGATTTGTTTTTTTAACTCTGTTACAACAGAGCCCTCAAGTATAACCATAGCTAAAAGTTAATGTTAAATTGAAACTCCTTTATAGACAGACGTTTTACTTTGTCTAATTCGAAAAGGAAAAAAAAAGTGCAAACATGTCGGTCGGCGTGTCGATACCGAGGCAAGCGAAGCCGGCGGCGGACGAAGCGAGCCCCGCCGCGGTCGGAAAATTGTTGTAGGACGCAATGTGGACGTGCAGCCTCCCCCAGTCCTCCTTCCGGATCCGGATCCCCTTCTTCTCGTCCTCCACCTCCTCCGCGCGGCTCCTGATCTCCCTCAAGCAGCTCTGGAACCTCCCTCCCGATAGCGAAATCTCCTGCAAAAACAATTAAATAATAGTAAAAAAATAATAAAAATAATAAAAAATCACCGCCGAGAACTCGATGACGTCAGCGAGGGACTACTTTTCCGTTGAGCCACATGCGGTCGGAGGAGAAGCGGGGGCTGACGGCGACGGTGGTGGTGGCGGAGAGGTGGTCGGGGTCGAGGGTGACGCTGATGCTGTCGTTGACGGGGAGGATCAGGGTCTCGTCGCGCTTCCCCCAGTACTTGATCACGGCGATGTTCGTCGGAGATCTCGCCGTCGCCATTAAAATCCATTCTTCTTGATCTCCTCCCATGATTTTTCTTTTTTTCTTTTTTGGTGAGAATTTGGATGGGTCGCTGCGCGTTGGGACTTTTGCTATCGGAAGTCGAATTGGTGGGGATGTATATGTATTATAGTGTTGGTAGTTGGTAGCAGATGTGCTTATGTGGAGTCCGAGTGAAGTGGACCCTTCTTATAATAGGACAAAACGTGAAACATGTCATGATATCAAAAAAAATCAAAATATTATACAAATTTAACAGAATATATTATAAATGCATCATTTCTCTATGTAACTAGGCTAAGATTTTTTCTTCCCTCTTTTATTTTAATAGCTTATATTTTCCACAAGGTTAAACATAATAGCTTATATAATTTTAATAGGTTTTTTTTTTGACTCAAAACAACTTTAACCTTTATTCAAAAAACATCTGATACAAAGGAATGAGCTTCTTTCTGCAGAAGCTGGGAGATACAATCTGGAGAAGATGTTATCATAGTTACAGAATCATACGTAGCCTGTTTAACAAAATTAGTAGCCACAACATGTGCTACTTCATTGCCCTCCCTTCTAATAAAAGAGAAACGTAGGTCCTTTCCCGACCGACGAATCTCCTCTTTGATCTCAATGACTAAATTGTGTAATCTCCACGGGATGAGCTGTCCTTCTCCTTTGATGATACGATAGGCAATGAGTGAATCTCCTTCGATTGAGCAGCTACACACATCAAGAGAACTTGCCAGTTGAATGCCCATACGGATAGCCAGTAGTTCCGACGCTAAACTTTTATCCTCTTCTAAATAAGAGATGGACGAAGTGGATAAAGCCTTTCCTACCACGAAGTGCCCTTCCCCGTCTCTCGCAATGGCCGCAGCAGCTAAAAATCCCGACGATACTGCTCCATCCACATTGACTTTGATTGACCCCAAGGTGGGCGGTTGCCAGCGCCTGACATAAGTAGTTTCCTGTATGGTGTTGAGGAACTCCATACTAGTCACAGTCTCTTCCGAGTACGTACAGTAATAGTGATTTGCCTGTGATATGATATTGTGTATGTTGGGTGCTTTATGCTCGAATATACATGCGCAACGCGCCTTCCATATGGCCCAAAGAATGGCTGCCCCCATATAAAACCTATATCCGTCCAGTTTGTCCGACATCCATTCTACGAGAAGGGTAAAGATATCCCCTTGCTGATCTATTCGTAAACCCAGTGGACTTGCGAACCATACAGCTCTCGAGACATTGCAATGAAGGAAGAGATGATTTGGATCCTCAACCTGCGTCAAACAGAAAGCGCAGTCTTTGTTTATGTTGTCGATTCTTTTGCTCATGGTATCAAAAAGTGGGAGAGCTCCCTGAAGGAGTCTCCAGATGAAAATCTGAATTCTCGGGGAAATAGTCTTCATCCTCCACAGGTTCCTCCAACTGATGTTAGGTATTGAGGTAGTCGAGCAACTGGGGGCTTCTCGGCGAAGATATTCATAGAGGGACTTAGAGCTGAAATTGCCATTCTTAGATCTTGTCCAGATCAATTCATCCTTTCCGTTGATAACCTGTATAGGAATTTTGAAAATAGCCTCTGCTTCTATATCAGAGAAAATGGACTTGATGATTTCCTCATTCCAAGCATTCATATTATTGTCAATGAGATCACTAACAAAGATGGGACTGTTGAAGGCGGGGGGACTGGATGCAATACGAAAACGAGGAAGTGTGGGAATCCAGGGATCCTCAAATATCCTCACCCTTCCTCTATTTATACGCCAATAAATATTGTCCTCCAAGTAGCCTCTAACTTCCAGTAGACTCTTCCAAGTGGCCGAAGCCGAGTTTGTCTTGCTAGCTGCCCATATAGATTTATTTCGTAGATACCTTCCTTGAAGTAAACGGACCCATAATTGGTCAGGGTTGGTCAGGAAGCGCCATAACAGTTTCCCAACCAACGATATGTTCACCCAGTCGAGCCTCCTTACACCGAGACCCCCTTCACTTTTGGGTTTGGTGATGTACTTCCAGTTAAGAAAGTGCATCTTCCTCTCCGAGGAGGCGTGTCCCCACCAGAATGCTCGTTGTTGTTTAGTAAGCGAATTGAGGACTTTCTTCGGGATAAGAAATGAGGACAAGTGGAAGACGGGGATCGACCCAAGCGTGGCTTTGATAAGCGTCGTCCGACCGGCATGGGAAAGAACTTTAGCCTTTCCATCCTTGCAACCGTGCCTCGCACTGAGAAACCAGAGAATTGTATGTGGAGGCTTTATGTTTGGGTTTCAGCAGCGGATAACCCAAGTATTTGTCTTCCGTCGCCATCGCCTTAAAATTAAGAGCTGTCGCGATCGATGCTTGTTCTCGAGAAGGGACTCTCTTGCTGAAATGGATACTAGATTTATCATAATTCACCAGTTGTCCCGACCATGAGGAGTAGATGTGTAGTATATCACCAAGAGAGTGGATGGATGCTAATGAGGCTTTACCAAATATAAGAATATCATCGGCAAACAATAGATGTGATATAGTTGGAGAATACCTGCTTAATCGAATACCTTGATAGAGGCCATCCTGTTCGAATTTTGCGAATAATCTGGATAGAACTTCGGAGCAGAGGACGAATATAAAGGGGGATAATGGGCACCCCTGCCTTATTCCTCTCTTCGGAATTAATAGTCCCTCGGGTGATCCATTGATTAATAAGGAAAATGAAGGAGTGGTGATACATTCCATTATCAGTCTATTCGTGTGATCCGTGATACCCACACTGTGAAGAACTTTTTTGATGAACGTCCATGAAAGACGATCGTATGCTTTTGACATGTCTATTTTGAGAGCGAAAGCATTTTTCTTAGATGGGAGGCTCTTCATGGCATGAATCAGTTCATGGGCGATAATAATATTTTAATAGGTTATATAACTTATATTTTCCATCTTTTATAATTTTTTTAGAATATCACTTAGGCTAAACATAAGGCTAAGATATATGGTATTTTTTTTTGGAAATTTGATGAAAATATGAGATTTGGACATGTTAACACTGTTTTTATTACTCTTTTGGTTGGATAATTTGAAGGTTGTTATATCTGCAGATTATGAAATTTGTATACCATTTCTGTCATGCTCGTTTTGAAATATACAGGTTATGAAATTTGAATGTGTTCTTGATTATAAATTTTTTAGGTTATTTCTTGTTGGTGTTTTATTCTACATGTTGTGTGTTCACAACATTCTATTGTTAAAAGATAGTCCCACATCGGAAAAACACACCAAGTTGTATCTCTATATATTACTTATGAAGGAATAGAGAGATGCACATGGGTTGAGGCCCAATGGAGGGTGCCATGTGGGAGGATTTTACATAGAGGTGAGAATAAGAAACCAACTTTTGGCCAAATGAAAATAGATTTAAATCTATTGGAGCTAAGCCCCGAAGGGGCTTAGCGACTCGGGCTCGGACTCGGGCTCGGGCTCGGGCTTGGGCTTGGGCTTGGGCTTTTGAGGCTTATTGTGGCTTTTTGATGGCACTTTGCACTTAGCACGACAGCTCGTCGCAAGGCGCATTGTGCGCTTTAGTTGCGCTCGTGCTAAGTGCAAAGTGCCGATGATCGTTCTAAAGTTCTCTTCGAATTTGCTGGTTCCTGGAGGCTTGTCCGTAAGGCGGATATAGCTTTGAGCGCCGGTGATCTTTCACCCCAGCAGGCTTCCTTCTTCCTTTGTTGCCTTCGAGAATAACGTCGCTTCTCTTTAGAAGTTAAACGGTTCTGTTGCCTTCGAGAAATATTACGACATAATCTTTTTAGATTCTCGTAATACAACATCACCTTCTTTAAGGTGTCGTTGCTGAAAACATTGTCTTTACAATAGTTTCTGAATTCGTGTTTTTTTCCATCGATTGTTCGCCAAGGGACTAACAATCTCAAAGCTATATCGAAAAGATGGATAACTCACGTGCATCGCTCGTCAATACCGACTTTAACAAGTTGGAGAAATTTGACGGCGAACATTTCCAAATCTGGAAACGGAAAGTAACCTTAAACATTCAACTCGTAGAAGTTGACCACGTGCTGAATGAGGAAGAACCGGTCGTTCCAACAACCGGAACCGCAGAAGTTATTGCCGCTGCTAAGTCCAAGCAGGCAAAGTGGATTAGAGAAAACAGTATCTGTAAACTGTTGATTCTCAATAGCATGGAAGACTCTCTGGCAGAGTCCTATTCCAAGAAGAATTCTGCCAAAGAGATTTGGGACTCCTTGGGAAAATTGTACGAAGATGACGAGAATCGGTCCAAGATTTTCTTGGTTGAAAGATACCACAAGTGGACCTTCGAAGATGAGAAGGCTATGCTGCCCCAAGTAAAGGAGTTTCTGAAGCTGCGCCAAAAATTAGATGACGAGAAGATGCCTCTTGTCGACAAGTTTGTCGTTGGAGGAATCGTCTCTAAACTTCCTGCGGGATAGAGCAACTTCTATGCAAGGATGCACCGCAAGAAGCTGGACATATGTATGGAAGATCTCCTGCAAGAGATCCATGTTGAGGACGAGATGCGCTCTCAACAGAAGATGGATTCTCTGTCCAAACAACTGGCGAAAGCAAATCTGGTCCAAACCAGAGAGTACAAGGGGAAGCAGGCGGCTTCTCCTCATAAGAAGAAGAAGAAGGACTTCACTAATCTGAAAGTGAAGAGCCCTTCATTCAAGAATCAGAAGTCCAAGTCCCATGTGACTTGTTACAAATGTGGCAAGAAGGGCCACTACAAAAGTGACTGCAAGGAACCAGAAAAAGGTGAGCCTAGTAAGGTTTCTTTGGTTACTAATCTGGTTGCAATGATAGCGCAGGTTGCAAATGTGGGGGTTGACTCGGACTGGTGGATAGACACTGGTGCTACGTGTCATGTCTGCTCAGACAAGGAATGGTTCGACTCATATGAGCCAACTTCCGAGAAAGTCATAATGGCAAACCAGGCACAAGCTGAAGTACTGGAGATCGGGACGGTGGAGCTGAAACTCACATCGGGGAACACTCTGACGCTTCAAGGAGTGAAGCATGTTCCTGCAATTGCTAAGAACCTGATCTCTGGGAGCTTGCTTTGTAACGCAGGCTTGAGGATGGACATCAATGCTGGCCAGATGGTGATGTCCAAGAAGGGTACATTCTTCGGAAAAGCTTTCCAGACTGAAGGAATGTACAAAGTTCAGCTTGTTGTAACCAAAAAAAATGATATTAATGCTATTTCTACTTTGAACTATTCTTTTGAGTTGTGGCATAATAGGCTAGGACATGTTCATTGTAAAAGAATTAACAAAATGTCTAGCCTAGGACTTATCTCCAAGTGTGGGGGTAAGGTAGAGAAATGTGAAGTGTGTGCTCAGACGAAGATCACCAGGAAACCCTTTCACAGGGTCCATCGAAGCACAGATCTTCTGGAGTTGGTTCACTCAGATATCTGTGACTTCAAGCAATTCTCTACAAAAGCCGGGATGAAGTATTTTATTACTTTCATCGACGACTTCTCAAAGTATGCTTTTGTCTACCTGCTCAAATCTAAAGACGAAGCATTCGAGAAGTTTAAGGAGTTCAGGGCCGAGGCTGAACGGCAAACTGGACAACAACTCAAAAGGCTTAGGAGTGATCGAGGCGGGGAGTATCGGTCTCATGATTTCTCGTCATTCTGTAAAGAACATGGAATCATAAATGAGACGACGGCTCCGTACTCTCCTCAATCCAACGGAGTAGCAGAAAGGAAGAACAGAACGTTGACAGAGATGATGAACTCTATGTTGTTGACTGCGGGTCTTCCAAAGAGCTTCTGGGGAGAAGCTGCATTAACGGCTACTTTCATTCTCAATAGAGTACCGTATGCAACTTCGGACATAACCCCTCATGAACTCTGGTTCAAAGTCAGACCTAACTTGAATGTCATTCGAGTGTGGGGGTGTCTGGCTTATGTGAAGCTCCCAGATCTGAAGATTCAGAAGCTGGGGACTAGGACCACTAAGGCTATCTTCTTGGGTTATGCCGAGAAGAGTGATGCTCGAAGATTCCTTGATATAGAATCAAATCATATCATTGAATCTCGCGATGCTGAATATTTTGAAGACAAGTTTGCAAGGCACAAAAATATTGTTCTCGCGGATCTTCCGGAGAATGATGAGAGTGTAAAGCAGACAGAAGTCCTTATCGAACCAGTAGTCCAAGAAGAAGCTATTGTCGAAGAGACACCAGTTGAACCAGAACTCGCTGAGCCGTCAACTAAGCGAGTAAGGAGGCCGAAAGACTTCGGAGATGACTTCGTCACCTATCATGTGGAAGCAGATCCGCTTACCTATGATGAGGCGATGAAGACCAGAGATGCTGTATTCTGGAAGGAGGCGATAGACAACGAGATTGACTCAATCACCTCCAACAACACATGGGTGTTAGTTGACCTGCCAGAAGGAGCAAGACCCATCGGATGCAAATGGATCTTCAAGAAGAAGATGAAAGCAGATGGAACCATTGACAAGTTCAAGGCCAGGCTAGTGGCCAAGGGGTTTGCTCAGAAGCAGGGGATCGACTACTTTGACACTTATGCTCCAGTAGCTCGGATGACAACCATCAGATTGTTAATTGCTCTAGCAGCAATACACAAGCTGGTGATACATCAGATGGATGTGAAAACGACATTCCTTAATGGCGAGCTGACCGAAGAGATCTACATGCAACAACCAGAAGGTTTTGTCGTCAGAGGTCTGGAAGACAAAGTCTGCAAGTTGATGAAGTCTCTGTATGGTTTGAAACAAGCTCCCAAAATGTGGCATGAGAAGTTTGACAAGGTGATAAGGTCAAATGGCTACAGAGTCAGTGAAACAGACAAGTGTGTCTATACGAAGTTTGCTGACGAAAGAGGAGTAATCGTTTGTCTTTACGTTGACGACATGCTAATCCTAGGTACGAATTTAAGCTGTGTCACAGAGACAAAGAAATTTCTCTCGACCAAGTTCAGTATGAAGGACTTGGGGGATGCCGACGTAATCTTGGGGCTCAAGATCATCCGGACAGGTACTGGAATAGCGCTGTCACAATCTCATTATATTGAGAAGATGCTCACTCGCTACGGGTATCAAGATCTTCCTATAATTGATACACCGTACCGGAGTGATCAGAAGCTGGAGCCAAATTCGAGGGAAAGCGTCAGGCAGTTGGAGTACGCTAGCGTCATCGGAAGCTTGATGTACGCTACTACTGCCACAAGGCCTGACATAGCTTTTGCGGTAGGAATGCTGAGTCGGTTCACTAGCAACCCAGGCGTTGAACACTGGAACGCTGTGAAGCGTGTTATGAGATATCTAAAAAGGACTCAGACATTTGCACTATACTACAGCGGAGATCCGTCAGTAGTGGAAGGCTTCAGTGATGCTAGCTGGTGTTGAGAGGTGGAGAGCGAGTATTCGACAGGTGGATTCATATTCGCTTTGGGCGGAGCTGCTATATCGTGGAAATTGAAGAAGCAGACAATGTTATCTCGCTCCTCCATGGAATCTGAATTCTTTGCATTGGATGCTGCTGCAGATGAAGCAGAGTGGCTTCGGGAGCTCATGTATGATCTTCCGGTGGTTGGAGCTCAGATACCGGCAATCCCGATATACTGTGACAACCAGGCGGCAGCAGCAGTAGCATCAAATGAACTCTTTAACGAAAAGAAGAGGACTGTGCGGTTAAAGCACAGAGCAGTGAACGATCTCATCAAACGAGGCGTCATTGCAGTGATCGATGTTCGGAGTCAGGAGAACCTGGCGGATCCGTTCATGAAAGGCCTCAAACGACAGCTGGTCGAGGACACAGCAAGGAAGATGGGTTTGAAGGCATTCTAATATTGTGTCATTATAATCCTATCAATAAATTTTATGTTATTGGTTCAAAGAGAAATCTACCAGATATCTAATTTTTTGATTCAAGGGAGGACTATTGACTGGAAAAATATTAGTTAACAGTGGATACTTGTTCTGCGGAACATGTAAGGGTTTCGGACCCAGAACCACTGTTGTCTACTATGAATTTTCTACGGAAAATTGATCATGTGGGAAGGATGGCATAATGCCTTAATGAGTTCTCAGACTGAGTGAAGGTCTGTTATGTTTTACAGGAAGCATGGTGGTGCAACAACCACAAAGGAGTGTTACAACTCCATGCTACAGTGGGGTGACTCCACCATGAGGTTCCCAGGTAGGGGTAATGCCTCGGCTTTGTTAGCCAAGTCACAGGCGGCGTAGCACCGCATATAGGCAGGTAGCCTAATGTTGCATAATCATAAAGAGGTGTAGACAGCACTACAAAGAGGACGGTATCCTCATGTTACAGTGGCATGACACCACGAAGAGGTACCAGGAAGGGTAAATCCTCGGCTTTGCAAGCCATGTCATAGCGGCGTAACACCGCACGGAAGCGTAAGGCTTCATGCTGAGTAGTTTGGCACTACAAAGAGGATTGTGACCTCATGCTACAATAGTATGACACTACGATGAGGTACCCAGGTGGGGTAAAGCCTCGGCGTTGAGCCATGTCATAGCGGCGTAGCACCGCAAAGGAGCGCAATGCTTCATGCCATGACTCTTTATAAAGAACTCACCTATAATGTATGGACAGAGAAATAGGCCGTCTCTTGAGGGTAAATTTGTAGACGCCCAAAATACATACATTGAAATCCAGGCTGGCACAAGGCCTTTAATGTGCAGCCAGAAGCACAGATAACTACATTATGTGAGTGGGAAAAATTACAGCTGTGGTACAGAATTCAAGGCATAGTCCATTCTTGTATCATACTGTTGTTCAACCCATGCGGGAAGATTCAAGTCGTCAGCGACATCTATCCTAATGCATAATGGACAGTTATTATGTGGAACGCTTAACTCATATATATAGAGATATGTGGGGGATTGTTGGTGTTTTATTCTACATGTTGTGTGTTCACAACATTCTATTGTTAAAAGATAGTCCCACATCGGAAAAACACACCAAGTTGTATCTCTATATATTACTTATGAAGGAATAGAGAGATGCACATGGGTTGAGGCCCAATGGAGGGTGCCATGTGGGAGGATTTTACATAGAGGTGAGAATAAGAAACCAACTTTTGGCCAAATGAAAATAGATTTAAATCTATTGGAGCTAAGCCCCGAAGGGGCTTAGCGACTCGGACTCGGACTCGGACTCGGACTCGGACTCGGGCTCGGGCTCGGGCTCGGGCTCGGACTCGGGCTTGGGCTTGGGCTAATGGGCTTTTGAGGCTTATTGTGGCTTTTTGATGGCACTTTGCACTTAGCACGACAGCTCGTCGCAAGGCGCATTGTGCGCTTTAGTTGCGCTCGTGCGCGAGCCTCTGCGCGGATTTGAAAAGCCCATCTCGTGCCTATAATAACAGAAGCATCTCCTCTCTCCAAGGTTACAGAAAATACTTAGAAAAATTTCCAGAGAGAGAGAAGTGCTGCTGCTATTCCGAGGAGTCGACATTTTTTTTGGCCAGCGAGCGTTCTAAAGTTCTCTTCGAATTTGCTGTTTCCTGGAGGCTTGTCCGTAAGGCGGATATAGCTTTGAGCGCCGGTGATCTTTCACCCCAGCAGGCTTCCTTCTTCCTTTGTTGCCTTCGAGAATACCGTCGCTTCTCTTTAGAAGTTAAACGGTTCTGTTGCCTTCGAGAAATATTACGACATAATCTTTTTAGATTCTCGTAATACAACATCACCTTCTTTAAGGTGTCATTGCTGGAAACATTGTCTTTACAATAGTTTCTGAATTCGTGTTTTTTTCCATCGATTGTTCGCCAAGGGACTAACATTTCTATCATGCTGATTTTCTATGTCGTGATTGTTTTGTTTTATTTTTTTTCTCTTGCTTATTGTTATGCTTGGTCACTATTCAATTTGGAATTTATGTTATGTTGTTTTTTTCAACATTAGGAGGCTCTTTAACTGTCAATATTGGGAATTCAGAGTAAGGAAAGAAAAAAAAATTAAAGTTATGGTTTTGAGAGGGGTAAGGAACTGAACAACAATTGACGTTTCAATTCTCTACTCTCAAACTCATCTACACCCCCTCACCAAACTGTTGTTTTTAGTAAAACGTTTTAATTTGTTCAAGAGTTTTTATTTCATTGAAAAAAAAATGATATCTTATTTATGAATTTCTCTAAAAAAATGGATACATGAGACAATTTACTGCCCAAAAATTAAAATGCTTACATTGTGGTGCTGCCATTGGTTGGAGAATTAGGACATGAGCTTACTGTCATCATCATGGTTTGAATAGTCACTCGTTCTTACATTTTGACTACCTTTGGTTGGAGATCTATTGCTGATATTTTATGGTTCTTTTGTTGTTTTTTGGGTTCTGGTTTGAGAACGAGAGCATGAAATTATTTTCATGATGGTATTTTATGATTCTGGTTGAAAATCACACTAAGAAATCATTGAATTACATAAAAAATCTGAATAATGCCAACCGTCAATTGTCAAAGAAAAAGTTCCGAAGAACCGATGGAAACGACCGTGCAGTCAAAACCAACACCACGTATCACCTCCCGCCGGAACGTGGGACCAACAAAAATCAGCTTCCGGCTTTTACCGTTTAAAAATCTCGACGAATGAAAAAACGAATGGGTCGGTACGGTTTCCCTTTCCTTCCGCGTAGAAGCATTGATTGCCAAATATGTGAGGATTTATCAACAAATCACTGGATGTTTTTAGACTCTTATACAAAACACAAAGGTTTTTGAATCCTAGGATTGACTGTGCCAAGATAAAGAGTGGTTGGGATTTAATCTTGGTGAATCAACGGTTGTGGGATTTTATGGGGAATCCAAAGAGTGGGCTTTGCACTCATAATGGTTGTGGATGAGCATTATTGAGAGTAGGGTTTTATGGGGAATGAGCATTATTGAGAGTGGGGTTTTATGGGGAATCCAAAGAAAATTCACATCCAGCAGTGGTTGGGATTTAATATTTTGATGGGGGCCTCATAATTATTATTGTTCGTTTAAAATTGGGGGTCCAAGATTTTGAGGAGGAATACCTTAAATGAACCATGTCCTATGGGCACGGATTATGACTAGTTTATCAACAAATCACTGGATGTTTTTAGATACGACAAGTACATGAGTAGCCGGCCCAATGTGGAAGGCCCGGCCCAGCCCACATACACATTTTTACCAACAAAAGCTTCCTCACTCTATCCTTAGAACTATCCATATCCTCCCCAAAGTCCTCCGAAGAGGAGAGAGAAAAAGGAGATAATGATGGCCTCCACAATCGGCATGCCACTCCTCCTCATCCCACCTTCTTCCTCCACCACCACCACCAGCAGCAGCAGCAGACTCGTCAGAACCTTCTCGAAGGACGCAACCCACCTCTCCGTCCTCTCCCAGCCCCGACCCATCTCCACCTCCTCCTTCCTCTTCCCGGCCATTCCTCCCAAGAGGAAGTCATTGGGAGCTGCAGCCGCGGAGGAAGCTCCAGAAGTGGCGGAGGAGGAGGAGGAGGAGGAGCAGCCATCGGAGCCGGAGCCGGTCGAGGCGCAGATCGCCGAAGCGGCCGCCGCCGAGGCACCCAAGGGAGAGGACGTCTTCGCCGTCGTAGTGGTGAGAAAAATAATAATTATATAGCTCTCATAGAGAATTTCTTTTTTCTTTTTTATTTTGTTAATATGACTATGCTCTACGTGCATTAGTCCTTTGTTACACCATGAACGTCTCTAGTCTAGCGAGGTTTAAATTCTCAGATAATTTGGCAAAAATTTGGAGCTTCAGAACGAAGAAATGCCCCCAATTGTACATTTTTGGGAGGGACCTTTTCCCCCTTCGGATGAAACCCTAGCTCTGTTAGTTTCGATTCCTCAAATGTAACCTTAATTAAAGAGTTAGACTACAGAAACTCAAATAAGAATTTGCAACATTGACGTGACACGTGGATTTAACCAACATTGAAAGTGTACTTAATTTTCTCTTTAGCTCTTTGGAAAAAAAAAATCAAGGGGTGAGATGCGTGTAATCCAACGGCTACTAATGGCCGAGTTTTAAAAATTAAGAACTCATGAGTTCCTCTAGTATTTTTGTTAATTAAACGCCGACGGTTTTTTTTAAAACTTTTTTGGAGCGTCCTTGGTTGTATATCCATAAACCTTAACAAGCTTAAGGGGTGTTTGTTGGCCTATAAATAGAATTACCACGCAACGTGTTGTTGTGAATCCAGTGTTTGGTTGGTTGCAAGTGAAGATGCTGTATTTACAAATCCAAACATTTGAATAGCCGTTACCTAAATGCTTGCAATAGAGAATTTTGTTTCAGAACTTCATAACATGAAAAGGATAACAAATATTGCAACTTGATGATGTGAAAGCTGCTTTTATTGCTCTCTCTTGCATGGGATGTTGTTTTGTTTGTTGTAGTTCTATTTACGAGCAACGAATCGGTCTTAGAACTCGTTCCAACTATACAAAGACTATATGCTACTTTAATCTGGTTTATGGACTTTAAGTTTATTGGATTCGGTAGATTATATATGCAACATATTTGTTCTTCTCAATTTCGAGAGTTTGTTATTGTTTGGCTCACTCTTCGTCCGCGTTATAGATATTAAATACTTAAGGTTGTTTAGGGAAACGAAAAATCTAATTATTTTGCTCTCTCAAACAGATTGGATCACGTCAGTACATCGTTTTCCCTGGACGGTTCCTCCACACGCAGAGGCTAAAAGATGCTAATGTCAATGATAAGGTTTCTTGCTAACTCTTCAATTCTTCATCCTCTTCTCTTGTTGTTCTTTTTTTTGAACTTTATGACATTGGGAGGTTATGAATTCTGATCCATGTGCTGGAAGACTCTGTCGTCAAAGCTAATATAAAGAGCTAACTTGACTGTGGTAGTTCCTTCTAGTAATATTCCGTCCCATTCGCTTAGTAGCTTATTGCTACTGTTCTTAATTATAGTTGGTAGTACAATGACATTCGCTCCTATAAGAATTTTTGATATCTTTCTAGAGCATGACGACATTATTCATTATATGTTAGGAAATATGCAACTCATTTTGACCTTTGGTGGCTGACATAGTGATGGTTAGATGTTTTTTTGTTTAGAAGTATGGCGTAACATGTCTATGGTTATCATTACCTAGAAATCATTAAAGATTATCAAATAAAAGAATAGAAGGGAGCCTATTCTAGATATCGTTTGGGTAAGCATCTTCATCATTCGAGCCTTTTCCATCATTATGTTCTCATGAATGGAGCACAAACTCTAAAATTACACGACTCTCAAACAAAAATGTACTAAATTTTGCTAGTAGATGCCATGTGATCACTCCATGTTGGTGGCAAAATTCAAAGAGAATTATGGATGAGGGACATCCCCTAAGAAAACTTAGGAGAATAGCTGATGGATGAGAAACATAATTTTTTTAGTTGTGCAATTTGCCTCATGCAATTGAAGATAAACCTCTGAAGATTCTTCTACACTAAATATAAACTATATTAAGGGAGGAGACGGCATATTTGCTATATGGAAGATGATAGATATCAATCTTGAATCCTGGCACTAAGGCAAGTTGTGCTCTGATTTCTGTTTCAAACATGTATAATTCTACCGCACAAGTACAGATGCATATTGTAATGCTTATAATATACAGGTCATGTACCTCATATGCTATCATAAAATGCTGTAACTATATTGAGCTAATAAATATTTGATGTGAGCTACCTCACCAAAATGTCCAATGTACAGTGAAGATTTTCTGGTCTTAGTTATGAAGACACATGCTTAATTCTCACAATATTTCAGTAAGATAAGACTGTTTTATGTATTTTTCTGTAGCAACCCTTGCTATTGTTTAACCGTAGGGTAACTCTGGAACAACATTTTCATTAAGTACTACCTGTATTTGGATTTTCTTGAAACCAAGATTATCTCCCAATCTCATTTCTTTTTCAATCAAGGGACCCCAAGTTGAACTTGAACCTGAGACTTCCCTAACAGACCAAATATCTTAGCCACTAGGCTCCCCTGCCTTTGTCCCCTTTTCAAAATTGTTATTTATGCAGTTACCCAATATTCTGATGAGATTAATGATATTATATTGCACATTGTATGTTATAGTAACTAGGACTTCCCTTGCACTTTCAAAATTTTTTTATTTTCTTTATACATTAATCATGCACTCCTTGTAAGATTTATACATTAATCATACACTTTCAAAAATTGTTTGTATGTCAATCTTTTACAATCTTAATATCCAGCTGGTCCTTTTAGTTGTCTTTGTAATTGAAGTTATAAACATTAGCTTATATTTTGGATTCTAAGAGTTACCATGTATATATATTCTTAATAACAAGGTAGTCTTGGGATTATATTCCTTCACGCTTTGGCGTAATGTGCTATAGAGATGAATGCAATTCTATATAGCAAATTGTACCATCTTAGCTCTTCGTTTAGACTTATAAATAGTCTAGGAGAACTTGGAGGGTGCTTCTTGGTTGCATGAGCTTAAACTGCAATTCAAAAAGGTAGATCACCTATCTATCAACCGACCACCTAGATTTTATGGCATGGACCTTTCATTCTCATAGCTAGCCTGGCTAGAAATTTAACACTAACATAGATGGTTGACGTCAGGTCGACAACCGGTTATAAAACTTTGTCAAATCTTATAAGGAGCTTTCTTACACTCCATAGCCGACCCCATTCCGATAGGAGAAGTCTTGGATGATGATGACTACGACGATGAGGACATTCTAAATTGTCTGAAATGTGTTTGAATTCATTTTAAAGATAAGAAAACAATTTAGCAAATAAATTTGATATAAGAGACAATGGAAAGAAGAGCCAAACATTGCTTAGTGGTGAGCCGAGCTCTTTTTGGAGAGAATTTCTTTAGTTTCCAGATGAGTGTAAAAGATCTCCAACATTTCACAACTGTGGAATTCACTTTCCAAACCATGATAATATTTGTTCATAGATTTTGTGGAGTACACTATACAATATATTGATACCTTTGGAGGATGGTAGGCTAGTATTGTACCTAAAGTTGTTCAAAATATAAGAAAATACCAAGGTTCGCAATATCGGCAAATATCATCCATATCATATTGTTTTTGGCATGTCCCTATCCGATACCGGCTACTATTGTTCCGGCAGGTACTAGCCGATATTGACATTGGGACTCTATTTTCTGGTCAGTTCAGCAAAGAATAAATTACAAAAAAAAGTGAGAAATAGAGGGAAAATGGTATTGTCTTTATGATTTGGCATATTGAAGATCTACGTGCTACAATTTGTTAATATGATTCCTTGTCGACATCCATTCATCGTAGTTGTATATTTAATAGATTCACAACGACCATCAATATCTTAATACTGTTCCATTCAAAGCTCATAATAGATAACAAATACATATAATTATGCCTATATATTGAAATATTTTCTAATAATAATAATCATTGTTAATTTTGACTTGGTATACAAGGAACTTCGAAACTCCGACCCGAACCACCAATACCGATGGTCATAAGAAGAGTCTGAAACCGATTCCAGTAGCAGTACTGCAAACTTGGCAAATACAAATAACCAACCCGGCTTCATATCCATAGTTGAACAAATATTTGATATATAATATCTGGTGTGTATATGGGTGCAAATATCATAGTACCTGAATAACATAATAGTATCACAGTATCCTTTATAGCTATTGTGCTTTTACAACTGTGATTGAACTTTGCTTCCTTTTTAAGGGTTTTGTTATTTTGCAATATCCATTTTATATCCTTTTCGATCCGATTTGCTATCTATTTTAACCAAACATGAACATTGATTTAAGTATCTGAATACCCATATCCGCACCTTTTACATTCTTATTTTAGACATTGTTACAACATATCCAGAACTCATCTAAGAAGGAACCAGAGTAGATTGTTTATCAGCACTATTTCAAAGAAAACATATCTACTATTCGAGCTCCAACTTCTTGAAAGCCTAAAATCCTGTTTTGTTTAATTATTGATACTTGTTTCACTTGGTTACCAAGTAATATGCTAATGTCATTTGACTTGTCAATTTTTTTATTTACACAGATCATTTTGAACAAAGTCCTACTTGTTGGGACTAGAACAAAAACATATATTGGGCAACCAGTGGTCACAAATGCTGCAGTTCATGCAGTAGTGGAAGAACAGGTAGCCTTCAGCAGGTGTTACTAGTATGCAGCCGGTTAGAAGTACCAAATGTGACTTTAACTTGCATTCTTTCATATGTTAATGCAGGGACTTGATAAGAAAGTGATTGTCTACAAGTATAAGAAGAAGAAGAACTATAGAAGGAACATTGGTCACCGACAGGTATCATGATTGCTTTTCGTTTTTTTATGGAAACAAAAGCTGCCAGTTATAAAAACACAATAGTTTTGTTGCAATTACTTGAAACATCTTTACAGCCAAACACAAGGATACGGATCACAGGCATCACTGGTTATGAAGACTTCCCTGCTGAAACAATGCCTGAGGCTGTTCCTGCATAGGATGGATGATGGTGACTGCTTGTACTTCATGTGCAGGTAATTTGCATAAATTCTAAGGAGGTAGTATTGAAACTAAGAAACTGCACTTTAAGTTAAACTATTGCAGAACTGATTTTATTTGTTTAACCTATCATCTGCATGAGCACCCTCCTATCATGGTGTTAATGACCAGACGAACTGCAAGAAACATGAAGGATAATAGTACATATTGCTCTCTAGTTGTAGGAGGATCCCCTTTTTGACCATTAAGCAAGCTTTTCGACCATTGTATTTCACATAGTCCTCCATGAAATTTTAGCTAGTTGAAGATGTTAATTATTATTGCTCCAACCATAACTGACCTTGTGAAAGGCTTGAGCAGGGGAATTCACTATGCCCCCCTTGTGAAAGGCTTGAGCAGGGGAATTCATTATGCGCACCCCCCCCCCCCCCCCCCCCCCCCCACCCCACCCCACCCTATCCATAGAGATTATTTGAGACCTAGGCCACGTTTTGTTCACGAAATCATAGCCTTGGGAAAGGAAACTCATTCCTTTCCTATGTTTGGATGCATGAAGGAAAGTGGGAGGAAAGGAAAATGATTCCCAGATGGAGGGAAAATAGGAGGGGAAATGGTTCCCCCCACCCATCCAAGGATTCACTTCCCACACTAAGGATTCACTTTTTCCTAAGTTCCTTGGACTTTCCAAATATCGGAAAGGAAAATAGATATGAATAGCAATTTCCCAAAGGAAAGGAAATGGCAAGGAATTGATTTCCTTTCCTTTCCATTCCGTGAACCAAACGAGGCCCGTTCCTTTGGACCATACCCCATTCCAGAAGCCATAAGTATTTCTTTTTAAGCTAATGATGCCTACTGATTTCCAGGCAAAGGCAGCAGCCACCAGTGGGATATGAAGCAATCTGGGCATAAACAGATAACAATCAAGCTTAGCAAAAGTAGTTTCTGAGGCCTGGTGCAGACTTTCTTGAAGGTGGAGTAATTTCATATTGGAACCTCCTATATGTATGAGACATTGCTATAGAGGTTTGCACTGGTGTGGTTTTGTACGTGGGAACCATGATTATTGTGGCTTTTATGTAATGCGTTGGTCAATCAGCACTCATATGTCGCGTCTGTGGAATTTTTTTAGCTCTCATTGTACTTGTTTCCAATGCACTCTATTGAATGGTGTCATGTTTTATTCCAAAAGATTAAACTGGTAAAAAGCCACAAGGTTTAACATGACCTGAGTTAAGGTTGAGGCTCAGTTTCTGACTAAGTATCCACAGGTAAATATGATACTTCTTGTATTTTTTAAGTTGCGTCAAAGTTGTACTAGTTGTTAAATTGTTAAAGTTGCATTTCAAAACATATACACAGAATTATTGTTTTCAAAATATACATATTTTTAATCATAAAATATGTATAAAATTGAAAGTATTTATATAATTGATAAGTCTTATTCAGTTTTTAGTTTTAGATTGAAACTGAAATTCAAAATCCAAAACCGAAATCGAATAAATTTTTCAGTATTTTTAAAACCAAAATTGAACCGTAATTTTTTCAATCCGTACCGAATCTCACCCCTATTCCGAACCCATTCTAGATTTATTTTTCTATTATTAATTTGTGTCCCAATCCATTCAAAATATTGCGAACTTTAGTTTTCCTTGTTATCCTTAATACATTGTGGTAAGTTTTATTATTATATATTTTTTCAACCTTACAAAATTTTACGAAATAATAATAATTGTTGGAAGGCAGCACAATAAGGGAGAAAACTTTGATACATGACTTTGATACAATGCTGAGCATCTCCAACGCTATTGTCTTGTTTTGTGTTGTGATTCCTATGTGGCAAGGCACAAGATTGTCTTTTCTATGTGGCAAGATAATATTCACACAAGACAATGAGAAAAAGTTCTCCAATGCAAAAGTATTGAGAAGACAATAAAAAGTAATTTTTCCAACTTCCAAGACGACTCCTCTACTTCTTCATTTTTTTAATAAATATTTATATTCATAATTGATGATGTGGAGATAAAGTCATTGTGAAGTGCATTGTCTAGATCTATACAACCAACTTCACATTGTCCTTGCCATGTCATTGCCATGTCAACTTCATGATTTATTATACATTTGTATTGGAGAAGAATTTTTGAAATGAAAGCTTGTCATTCTGTCACGATCCGCTACCCAAATTGTTGGGCCGGGCCGAGTCATGTCCAGCCTACGCTTGAGATAAAGCGCAGTAAGCTGTTCTATAAATAACAAGATAAGACTAAATGTGCTAACAGTTCTATAAGTGAAGAAGAGTCATAAATGCTCCAAACACAAAAGTCATCTCATATAATAATAAGTCCAAGTACAAGTCTGAAATGTAAAACTGGATACAGGTCCAGTTACAAAATACATAGTCTAATACATGACTACTCTCAAAAGTCTAAAGCAAATAGACAACTAGACGAGGTTCCCCGCAGGTACATCCTCGTAAGGGAAAGCCTGGTCCTCGGTAGTAACTCCATAATATGAGTCACAGAGCAACTCCTCCTCAGTAAGAATACCTACAACGTTATCCTGTCAGGACGGGAGCAAGTACTGATTCTAGCAAACTAAATATACGAAACATGAAATGAACAGGAATGTAAATAAACTGGAATCATGGTACATCATAATCTATCATGGCAAGGACACATATGTCATAGAGACAGATGCATATGTAATGTTTAAAACTGTAGCAGGTACGTGATCGTCAATAGGTGTAAAATGTACTGTGGTACAAGTATATAAAATGTACTTCCGTACAAGTAAAACAAGCGATAGATGTACATACGTACAAATACAGCTGGTGCGCCTACGATAAGGTATACATAAAATGTCAACCTTGCTCGGTACGTACGTACGAGTAAGGAGCATGATCACGTATGCTACTAACAGTTTTTCCATAACCCAGATTCTAATCATGTGAGAGATGTAAAACTGTTCTAAACATAGTAGTGATTGAAAGTAATACAACATGTGAAGGTTTAACTTGCTACCCCAAGGATCAGCATTTAATATGGTTGGATTCGCAGTTCATTGTTGTAACAGTATGTAAAGTTTGTAGAAAGTACTTGCCTCTAGCAAAACAAAGCAGCGATAAAATGCTATAGATGCCTGGTAACTCGTCACTGTAGAAATAAATACATAAACTTAGTTTTTATACTAAGTTAAACACTAAGACACTAGTGGTGCAACACGACTTTCTGATTGGACACCTAGCCAAATGGTGACTTTAGCATAGGAGACCAATGTGAGGTGACACAATACTATAATCTAACTTTCTAGGATATTTACACTAGTTCGGGGTGAGGTCCAATACGACTAAACCACAAAACAACACAAAAAGTTACAAGACGTAATTATGCAATAATTAAATCAAATTGTACACTATGATCTAACAATTTTTGAGATAGACAAAAAGCTCCATTTTACATAAAATAAAGTACCAAAATGATCCTTGTTAATTATAGAAATTTATACTAATTTTTCTGGAATTTATAAACCCTCATAAATATTTATTAAAAATCAGCAAACATAAATATACTAAAAATGAGTTCTATTTTTCTATTTTTATAAAATACCAACAACACTTAATAAATTCTGGAAAAATTATAATAAATTATCTAAATTAACAAAGTATTCAAATATAATTTTTTCCAGATTTTTACAGCAATTAAAATATTTATAAAAATTTAAAAACAGCAAGCAACAGTTTCTGAAAAATAATTAATTAATTATTTACTATTTTTGTCCATGTATTCGAATTGAACCGAAGTCCAGATACATGACCCAGAGCCATGAATCAAGTCCAATATGACTTGTACAGACTCTGAATCTATTAGACACAATTGGGCCCAAAAATCCATGCTAGGTTTGGACATCAATTGGCCATAACAATAAAATACAGGAATTTAAATAATAATATATTTTTAAAGTGATAAAAATATACAAGTCACGAATTATAATATAATAAAAATAACTTGTGAAATTTTACATAATAATAATTTATACAAGGTAGAGTTTGAGATACATAAATAAATATATAACAACAACATTTATATATATACATATAAATACATAGATATGTATATATACATATAATGGATATATACATGCATATATTAAATATACATATATATATATATATAAGAAATACTTAACTATAATATATATATATATATATATATATATATATATATATATATATATATATATAGGGCGATGATGAGTTACCCTGTGCGATGCGGGGCATCCACAACGTCGGAGGCCTGACGATATAGGGCTACGAACTGAGCCTGCGTGGGGCAGAATGAGGCGTCCGTGTAGCAAACTCAGTGCACGGTCGTCGTGCGACGGATCGGAGAATCGGCACCATTCGCCCACGGGTATAAGCGACAGGCCGACCACGCGGCCCGTCGTGCGGCGCTGCTGAGGGCGACGAGAAGACGTCTGCCATATACGATCTCATGCTCGATCGTACGGGCGTCGGCGATCGTCGCCAATATGCGCGTCGTGCGCATAGAACGGGCGGCTGGGCGGAATCGGTAGTCGCAGGCGACAAGGAATCAGTGGCCGTCGTACGGGTGGTCACCCTTAGTCGTCGAGGGCGTCTCTTCGGCGTCGTAGGCAAAGCGAGGTGTTGAGTAACTGCCGTCGAAAGACGGTGTGCTGTCGAGCGGAGATCTGGAGCGCGCGGAGTGCGCGGGATGCGTGTGCACGACGATGATGACAAGGCCAACGGACTACGTCCGCACTCCAAAAGTCGTTCCATACGACAGGCCAAGAATCGTGTGCGTGGGACACACGATTATACTGAGCCCGCACGCGTTGGAAAAAATAATATATATATATATATATATATATATATATATATATATATATATATATATATATTATATATATATATATATGTTCATGTGTATATATATTATTATATATATATATATATATATATATATATATATATACAAATATTGTATACATATATATAATAGTATATATATAATAATATATATACACATGAACATATATATATATATATATATATATATATATATATATATATATATATATATATATATATATATATATATATATATATATTTATATTTATATTTATATTTATATTTATATATATATATACATATATACATATAAAAACAAAAAAAATATATACATATATACATATAAATATATATATATACATATAAAAAATATATATATATATATATATATATATATATATATATATATATATATATATATATATATATATATATATATATATATATATATATATAGCAGATGACCTCTAGCCTAGTGGTTAAGAGAGATGCATGCGGCCCGAGTGGTCAGGAGTTCGAATCCCAGTGGGAGCGATTCCAGAAATAATTTACCTGATTCCAAAAAATATATATATATATATATATATATATATATATATATATATATATATTTTTTTTTTTATATATATATATATATAAAAAATATATATATATATATATATATATATATATATATATATATATATATATATATTTTATATATATATATATATATAAAATATATATATATATATATATATATATATATATATATATATATATATATATATATATATATATATATATATATATATATATATATATATAAACAAAGAAAAAAGAAAAAGGAAAATAAAATAGAACAACAGGGGGGGTTTGAACTCGGCCCAGTGGGTCATGTTCTCGGGCTCAATCGGGCTGGCCAGGGGGTCAGCCCGCTCTGTGTGTTAGGGGTAGGGTTTAGTTTAGATTTATTTAGGTTTTAGTTTAGCGGGTTTTAAACCCGACAAACAAATCTGAACCCGTTTATTTAATTCGAATTTGATTTCGTATCCTCGTGTTGTCACGCCCAGAACCAGAATACTGGAGAGCAGGGGCAGACATAGCCAGCTACGTATATTGAAATAGAATACATCTTAACTATATGGTCACGGCTGTCTAGATATGAGGGTTTACTACAAGCCAGCAGTCTCTTAAGGTCAAGCCTATTGTCTCAATCTCAAGCAATTAACAGAGTTACAAGATGTTAGAGCATCAAATATATATATAAGGCGTCCCAAATATTACATATTGGATGATCATGAAGCTAGTCGTACAAAATGATAGGACTAGCAAGAGTTCAGTCATACATGATCAACCCTAGGATTTGTTAATCATGTTTACAGCCCGTAGGCAGACAGTAAGTAAATGTGCATCGAGCTAACAGGTGCTCGTCGGCTAAACGCCTCAAAAGAATAAATTTACATATAAGTGGGTGAAATAAAAAGGAAAACCCACTCTTGGCCCGGGTTCCGTCTAGTTGTCACCATTGGGCTGGAAGCTTGGTAGATCCTCGAAAGCTGCTCCGAAATCTGGCCACACAAAACCAGCTGGGTCAAACCCCAGAAAGAGCAAGTGCCACAAAGGAGGCCACAAATAAGAACAAAAGCCAGCATATCAGAACATAAAGAATAAAAGAAAGTACAAGTAGGAAGGTACACAGGGCGATAAACGACTAGGGACGTGGAACCATTCCGGGAGCCAGGTTACAATCCTTAAACCAGACAAGGACCGGGGTTGTAACCCTTCGCCTGAATAGCTCACTGTCTCTACTCATTTATCGTTAAGATAAGTAAAACAAACATGCTCAGGAGATAGCAGGTACTGGAGCTAGACAAGACTCAGACAAGGCTGGACACCATCCATTCGAGCAATCGGCCAAGCAAGTACTACGGCTTACTACTTTAACTAACTAGGGTTATCACAAGCCTTAATTACTAACAAGATGCAAGTGAGAAACTCCAGTCCCAAGCCCTGCAGACCATCCAGTTATCCTTCCGCGGGTTGAGAGTTATAGGTGGGTACATTGCCCGGGAGACAAATGTACCCTTAGGTGACTTAGAGGGTGCAACACATGACAGTGTGCTGGAAATGTGCTCTACTCGTCGGCAAGCTACAAGTCCATTAAAGCGCCCAGATAACGAGATTGCCTGTGACTGGGAATTCTCCATGTTCTAGTTTGATCTAATAATTAGCCTAATCCAATTTAGCGCGAGTCCCTGGCCGTGGTACCCAGGAAGTCACGTCCTAGACATGATGCAAGACAAGACAAGTGGATTGTACAAACAAGCAAGCAGGAACACCCACGGTGTCAAGTTGATTATACGAGTTAATTATAAGTTACAAGTCAAGTCAAGTCAGGAGTGCGCCGCCACGGGCCACTATCAAGTTATCAAGATAAATCATGTCAGGGTGCTTGTTAGGAGTGCACCACTACGGGTCACTGTCATGTCAGGTTGGTCATGTCAGGAGTGCACCACTACGGGTCACTGTCGTGTTATGCTAGGTCCTTGTCATACCATGCCATGTACAATAGACATTCCGAACATATTAAGTAAAATCAAGTTCATGACAAAAGGCGTAAGGATATAAAATGGGCGTAAAATATCTAATACAATATCAATATATATAGGACTATAGAAGAGCCAGGCTTAAAGAAAATAAAACCAAATCTCCAAGAGCCAATGGTTTGCGCAAGGGGTCAGGGGGTTGGATTGCGCAGGAGTCAAGTGCGCCAGGAGGCCAACTGCGCAGGGTGAGCTGCGCAGGGTACCAACTGCGCAGGAGTGAGCTGCGCAGGGTACCAACTGCGCAGGAGTGGATGGCGCAGCAGATGGATTGCGCACAGGAGGATTGCGCAGGGGTGGATTGCGCAATGGTCGATTGCGCAGGGGTTACTTTGCGCATGGCTGGCTTGCGCATGGCTAGCTTGCGCCAGCGCAATCCAGCGCAGCGCAAAGCACTGGCCAAGTGATTGCGCAATCGGCCATGCGCTAAGGAGCACAGGCCGGGGGTGCGCAATCGGCCATGCGCTAAAAAGCGCAAGGCAGAGGGTTGTTCTTCCTGGCCGAGAGCAAGTCCAAGAACACCAAGAACTTCAATTCTTCATAACTTAGCCGAATTAAAACCAAATCTAGATTTTCAAAGTTCTAACTTGAGTAAAATCGAATTCTCTTCCACATGGAAGCATCAAAACATACAAAAATTAAAGTTAAATAGATCAAAACTATGTAAATCCGAAAATAGTAAAAACCTAGATCTAGAACAAAGGAAACTCCAAATCACAAAATGTCAAGTTCTAAAGTTGTTCTCCATGGCCTAATCTAGCTAATGGACAAATAAAAAGTGGTGCTTATTTGATGGCAAGGTGCACTTGCCTAATGGGTTGGGGAGTTGTGTGGAAGAAGGAAGAAGAAAAAAATTAATGGAGAGTAAAGAGGAGAGAGAAAGTTTGGTGGAGATATAATGAGGGTGGTTGTGTTGTGTTGAGGGTAGAGTGTAGGATAAAGTGTTCCACTCATGATGAACCAAACCAAACCAACTTCCACAAAATAAAACCAAGCCATGGTCCAAAACCCATTTACGAGAAACCAAAATCCGCAAGTCGAGAAAATAAAATACGTGCCAAAATCAAATACGAGCATAAATACGTAATACAGGAAATGGGGGTGACAACTCTACCCACCTTCAAAAAATTCCGTCCTCGGAATTTAATCAAGGAGCTAGAGATTGCCACGACAAGCTATACTAAGCACAGGCAAGCTACGTTAAGCAGTTCAATCATACAATCATACAATGCAAGCAAGGAAGGGAAAGCGTAAGGCATAAGAAAGACATTATACCTCACGAGTCAAACAGGTAGGGATATCGCGATCGGATGTCGTCCTCACGCTCCCACGTTGACTCACCTAGAGAGTGATGACCCCAAGCAACACGAACTAAGTTAATAGTCTTGTTCTTGAGCGTCTTTTCCCTCCGGTCCAAAATAGACACGGGCCTCTCCTCATACGAAAGGTTGGTACCAACAACCAATTCCGAATGATCTAGGATATGGCTCGGGTCCGGGATGTACCGTCGTAATTGGGACACATGGAATACATCATGTACCTCACTTAGCGACGGCGGAAGAGCGAGACGATAGGACACATCGCCTACTCGCTCCAGAATATCGAACGGCCCTATATACCTAGGACTAAGCTTTCCCCGTACGCCAAAACGAATGACACCGCGGGTAGGCGAGATCCTAAGGAATACATGGTCGCCGACGGCAAATTCTAAGGGACGCCGATGAGCATCGGCCCAATGGCGCTGGCGATCCTGAGCAACTCGGAGGTGATCTGTCACGACCCGCACCCGCTTTTCGGATACGAGACGTGTCCAAGCCAGCCTACGCCGCAGAGTCGGCGGTAGAACGCTGTCAAGTCCGCAAGAAATAAATGCTCAAATATCACACTTGCTGCTCATTCACATTTCTAATTTATTACAACAGTTACAACATTTATATTTAAAGGAAATACAAAATTTTACAATTAAAGAAAATGATACAATGCTATCTATTTCTAGGTTGTCTTCAGCATACCCAAGTCTTCCCGGTGCTAAGAGTGATAGCGGCTAAACCTGAAAAATGTTGGTTATCCAGTCAGGATTGGAACAAGCACACAAATCGACGGCAGTGCAAAACACAATAGAATTAACAAGACACGAAAATAGCATATGAGAAATAAAAACTGGAAGATAACTGATGACATAGCACGATAGAGAAATAAACAAGGAAAAACTAATAAAAGACATCTATCTAGGTGGTGTGAAATATCTGTTTCGACATGTGAACGGCTAGGGGGTAAATCAGGCACACTGCACGTGTCGTGCGCAGCGGCTAGCATTCACGAGAGACACTGGGATAATTCTGGGTAGTCCACATGTCTACTAAGATATTTCCCCTCCCGACTTCTCCGTGTGACGAGCGTGTCAACAAGCAGCAAGATATATGTATAGACATGAAATGAAAAGACTACTATGAATCGAAAAGCAATCAGAAAGTGCACTTGCCTGAGGTCCTTAGCTGGTGAAACCGACAATCTCGTTGCGTTCGGAATAGTCCACTTAGCCTAGGATAATGTTCGGGTTGTAAGAAAATATGAAATTATCGATTAGTTACGGTCTGTGATAATCCAATGATTTAAGGGATATTTCTTAAATTAGAGAAAAAGTAATTATTTAATTAGATAATACGTATTGTCACGCCCCAGAACCAGAATACTGGAGAGCGGGGGCGGACACAGCCAGCTACGTATATTGAAATAGAATACATCTCAACTACACGGTCACGGCTGTCTAGATATGAGGGTTTACTACAAGCCAGCAGTCTCTTAAGGTCAAGCCTATTGTCTCAATCTCAAGCAATTAACAGAGTTACAAGATGTTAGAGCATCAAATATATATATATAAGGCGTCCCAAATATTACATATTGGATGATCATGAAGCTAGTCGTACAAAATGATAGGACTAGCAAGAGTTTAGTCGTACATGATCAACCCTAGGATTTGTTAATCATGTTTACAGCCCGTAGGCAGACAGTAAGTAAATGTGCATCGAGCTAACAGGTGCTCGTCGGCTAAACGCCTCAAAAGAATAAATTTACATATAAGTGGGTGAAACAAAAAGGGAAAACCCACTCGTAGCCCGGGTTCCGTCTAGTGTTCACCATTGGGCTGGAAGCTTGGTAGATCCTCGGGTGCTGCTCCAAAATCTGGCCACACAAAACCAGCTGGGTCAAACCCCAGAAAGAGCAAGTGCCACAAAGGAGGCCACAAATAAGAACAAAAGCCAGCATATCAGAACATAAAGAATAAAAGTACAAGTAATAAAAGTACACAGAGCGATAAACGACTAAGGACATGGAACCATTCCGGGAGCCAGGTTACAATCCTTAAACCAAACAAGGACCGGGATTGTACCCCTTCGCCTGAATAGTTCACTGTCTCTACCCATTTATCGTTGGAGATAAGTAAAACAATCATGATCAAGAGTTCCAGGTACAAGGGCTAGACAAGACTTAGACGGGGCTGGACACCATTCATTCACAATCGGCCAAGCAAGTACTACGGCTTACTACTTTAACTAACTAGGGTTATCACAAGCCTAATTACTAACAAGATGCAAGTGAGAAACTCCCAGTCCCAAGCCCTGCAGACCATCCAGTTATCCTTCCGCGGGTTGAGAGTTATAGGTGGGTACATTGCCCGGGAGACAAATGTACCCTTAGGTGACTTAGAGGGTGCAACACATGACAGTGTGCTGGAAATGTGCTCTACTCGTCGGCAAGCTACAAGTCCATTAAAGCGCCCAGATAACGAGATTGCCTGTGACTGGGAATTCTCCATGTTCTAGTTTGATCTAATCATTAGCCTATTCCAATTTAGCGCGAGTCCCTGGCCGTGGTACCCAGGGAGTCACGTCCTAGACATGATGCAAGACAAGACAAGTGGATTGTACAAGCAAGCAAGCAGGAGCACCCACGGTGTCAAGACAGGTCAAGTTAAGTTATCAAGTCAAGTCAAGTCAGGAGTGCGCCGCCACGGCCACTATCAAGTTATCAAGATAATTCATGTCAGGGTACTTGTCAGGAGTGCGCCACGACGGGCCACTATCAAGTTATCAAGATAATTCATGTCAGGGTACTTGTCAGGAGTGCGCCACGACGGGCCACTATCATGTCAGGTTGGTCATGTCAGGAGTGCACCATTACGGGTCACTATCATGTTATGTAAGTTCCTTGTCATACCAGGCCATGTACAATAGTCATTCCAAGTATATAAGTAAAATCAAGTTCATGACAAAAGGCGTAAGGATATAAAATGGGCGTAAAATACCTGATACAATACCAATATATATAGGACTATAAAAGAGCCAAGACCAAGAAATAACAATTTCATCACAAACAAGCAGGTAGCACAAGGGGGTCAAGGGTTGGGCTACGCGGGGTATAGACTGCGCATACAAGGCTGCGCAAGAGTTGTCTTGCGCAAGGGTTACATTGCGCAAGAGTTACATTGCGCAAGGTGAGCAGTACGCAAGCAATACGCAATGCACAGTACGCAGGCCAGCATACGCAGGGGCTACGCAAGTCACTACGCAAGCAATACGCAATGCACACTACGCAAGCAATACGCAGGCCAGCATACACAGGGGCTACGCAAGCCACTACGCAATGCACAGTACGCGGGCCAGCATACGCAGGGGCTACGCAAGTCACTACGCAAGCAATACGCAATGCACACTACGCAAGCAATACGCAGGCCAGCATACACAGGGGCTACGCAAGTCACTACGCAAGCAATACGCAATGCACACTACGCAAGCAATACGCAGGCCAGCATACACAGGGGCTACGCAAGCCACTACGCAATGCACAGTACGCGGGCCAGCATACGCAGGGTGCAATACGCAGGGTGCAATACGCAGGGTGCAATACGCAGGGTGCAATACGCAGGGTGCAATACGTAGAAGACCCTAAGCAAGGGTTCTACGCAAGCAACACTACGCAGGAGCTCTACGCAGAGGCCGTACGCGGGAGCCGCGTGGCCAACGAGAGGGAAAGGCTATGTTCTTCTCCTACCTCTGTCCGAGAGGAAGAACACCCAACCCAAAAACTTCAATTCTTCATAACTTTGCCAAATCAAAACCAAATTTAGATTTTCAAGGTTCTAACTTGAGTAAAATTGAATTCTCTTCCATATGGAAGCATCAAAAACCCATAAAATCCAACTAAAATAGATCAAAACCATGTAAATCCGAAAATAATTAAAACCTAGATCTAGAACAATGGAGACTCCAAATCACAAAATTCCAAGTTCTAATGTTGTTCTCCATGTCCTAATCTAGCTGATGAACAAATAAAAGAGGTGCTTATTTAATGGCAAGATGCACTTGCCTATAGGTGTTGGTGGAGGAAGAAGAAGAAGAAGAAGAAGAAATTAATGGAGAAATTATGGAGGAGAGAGAAAGTAGGTGGGTTATAATGAGGGTGTTGTGGTGTAATGGAGGTGGTGTGTAGGCTATGGTGTTCCATCATGACAAACCAAACCAAACCAATCTCCAAAATAAAACCAAGCCATGGTCTAAAACCCATTTACAAGAATTCAAAAATCCGCAAGTCGAGAATAATAAAATACGTGCCAAAATCCAAATACGAGCATAATACGAAATACGAAAAATGAGGATGACACGTATATACTTGAAAATATATTTATAACTTATTTAGAAAACTTTACAAGCATATTTAGAAAGACTCTTAAGAAAAACCATCTAAAGATATATAATTCTCTTTAGGACTATTTGCTATTTAGATATATAAAAGATATAAATTATAATGTTCTAAATTATTTATTGTATGATACTTATAAAAACACGTAAAACCCAAATGTATGTATATATTCTAAATTTAAAACCATTTAGTAGATATTACAAAATTATCTATAATTTATAATCCGTTTAAAACATATTATTATTATTTAGAAACATAAGGTTTATCAAAATCTATTTAGGTAAACGTATATACATATATGACCAAACTAATGCAATATCCAAATTAACCCCTTTCTCTTAATAGAAAGCCTCTAAATATATATACTTCTTTTTACAAAATCCTAATATATCACATACATGTTTTTAGTCCTAAAACAATCTTTCTCTTGCTCAAAAACAAGTTCCAAAACTATTCCACTAAATAGCCAAATCAAAATAATAATAACAAAAATATATTTTGGAAATATTTAAAATATTGTCATTAGTGAAAAACCAACGAGAATGAAATAATTAATAACATTAATAAAATTATTGTATTCTTACTATCTATTATACAAAACACAAAGGTTTTTGAATCCTAGGGCTGACTGTGCCAAGATAAAGAGTGGTTGGGATTTAATCTTGGTGAATCAACGGTTGTGAAATTTTATGGGAAATCCAAATAGTGGGGTTTGCACTCATAATGGTTGTGGATGAGCATTATTGAGAGTGGGATTTTATGGGGAATAAGCATTATTGAGAGTGAGGTTTTATGGGGAATCCAAAGAGTGGAGTTTGCACTCATAATGGTTGTGGATGAGCATTATTGAGAGTGGGATTTTATGGGGAATCCAAAGAAAATTCACATCCAGCAGTGGTTGGGATTTAATATTTTGATGGGGGCCTCATAATTATTATTGTTCGTTTAAAATTGGGAGTCCAAGATTTTGAGGGGGAATACCTTAAATGAACCATGCCCTATGGGCACGGGTTATGACTAGTATATCTATATAACTGTACATACCAACACATTTATATATGTACTATAATATAATGGAATCAATACTATACTGACATGGCATAATACACAGAAACTTTAAACCCTTCCTCTCATTAGTCCAGCCCGGCCCAGGTTGGATCGGCCTGAACAATCCCATCTCTAAAAGAAGGAAGAAAAAGTGAGACAGCTGCTAGCTGTCCTCTCCCTTTTTCTTTTGAGAGTCATGGAACACAGAGCTAAAGTTTAAAAGAGCAGGAGGAAGAGAGAGAGGATCTTACCTCAAAACAAAAAGCTGACGAAGAGGGGAAGATGAACCCTCCCGAAGGAGTCCAACGGAGGAGCTACGCGGCGCGGATGAGGGACTCCCCATGGTGGTCGCCGACCATGGGCTACTCCGGCACGGGAGGCGCCGTGAAGGAGCGGTCGGTGATCGGTGGTGTGTTCGTCGGGACGGCGCACGGGCGGCGTGGAGAAAATCACGAAGGCGGTCGCCACCGTGCGGAGTAGGCGCGATAGTATCGGCCATGGCTGGTGCGAGACTCGCCTGGTCCCGCGGTGCTCGCGTGGGGCCTGTCTCCGCGGAGGAGCGGCTCGCCGCGAGGGGCTTCTGCGGCACAAGCGCGGTGGCGCCGGACACTGACGAAGGGGGCGGGTCATGCGGATCCAGAGGAGGTGGCGGCCGGTGGTGACGAGACTCGCGTGGCGCACGAGAAGGAGGTCGGCCGTGGCTCCGCTGAAGCGAGCACGACCTCGTCTCTGGAGTCGAGCACCGGTGGCTCGGTCTCGGCGACGGGCGATCGGAGAGGGGCGCGGGATCGGGTGAGTGTCCGACAGTTTCCTCTTGGCTTTTCTTTTCTTCTTTGCTGGCGGTTGTCGGGACGTCCGAGTCGGTCTGTCGGCTCGGACACGGTAATTTGACTGTAATGGTAGAATAAGATGGATTTGGACACGATCACGGACACTCGGGGTCGGACCCGAATGACACGATGGCAATGCGATCTTTGGTTTGGCCGAAAACTGGGGTGGTCGGGTTCTGTGATGATGATGGGAATACGCGAAGATGGACAGAGGCAACGGCGAGATTTGTGGGGGTTGTAGGGTCGGGATGGCGATGTAAAGGGCTGGCATGGTTCTCAGCGTTTTGTGGCTTCTCCAAAAGATGTGAGCGTGTGTATATATATATAAATCATATACATACACAGCGGGGCGAGATATAGCTGGTAGAAGATTTGATGATAACAAATAGGATTCAAACTCTGCGGGTTGACTTTTATGGGTTTGTAATGTTTGGATCTTTAGAGATTCTTATCATCTTAACTACGAGAAGATAACTAGAAAAAGGCTTAATTATCCTTACCCATTAGAAGACAAGCACAATTTAAGATCTTAATCTTTATGTAATCTCCTATCCCTCTAAATAAAATATTAAATTAGTTTAAAATAACCATGCAAGGATAATATTATTGTAACATTTATTATACAACTAAAATCATAAAATCCTTAAATCAAATAATTCTAGAAAATTCAAATAACTTATAATTTAGGATTTAAAACAAATAATTAATATCTTTATTAAAAAACGATATTTATATATTTTATATAATTTGTTAATGAAATTCGAGGATAATCATTATTTAAATCAAGCTAGTTCAATATCCATTAACTAAATAAAATCAATGCTAATTTTAAATAACTGTCTGATAATATCATATAATTTTGAATCATATGTAAACATATCTATATCAATAAAAGATCATAAAAATATAATTTAAATCAAAGTTTTCGTACTATCCAATAAATACTTAATCCAATCCAACTTGCTTGGAATAATAAATTAAAACCACATGATACAAATATATTCATATGCCTAAAGTAAATTTAGTAGCCTTCATCTAAGGGTAATCATAATAGTAATAAATCACAATGAGAATTGTAAAGCAATTCAAATACATTTTACGAATTCAACGATAGTATATTTTTGTAATATCACATTGAAATACATTTTGGAAATTCTCTTTCCTACTCCAAAAATTTAAACTTTTGTTTCATAACTAGAAAATATTTAATTAAACTAAATAATTAAAATTTTAAAAAATCCGGGAAGAGGGGTTACATGATCTCTGACTCTCCTGACCACTTCAACCGTCTGAGAAATCAGTTCTGGACCGAGCATCTGCCTCTCTCCGACATCGTCCCATGCTAACGGGGATCTGCACTTCCTACCATACAGAGCCTCGAAGGGTGCCATCTGGATACTGGCCTGGAAACTATTGTTGTACGAGAATTTCACCAGGTGCAGGTGATCCTCCCACGAACCACCAAAGTCAAGGGTACACGACTGCAACATATCTTCGAGAGTTTGTATAGTACGCTCTGACTGCCCATCTGTCTGCGGATGATACGCTGAGCTGAACTTGAGACGAGTCCCCAAACTTTGATGAATACTGCGCCAGAAGTGCGATGTGAATCTCGTATCCCTGTCTGATACTATGCTGACTGGCACTCCGTGAAGTCTGACGATCTGCCTGAGATACATCTCTGCTAGCTGTGCCATCGACTGTCCAACTCTAAATGGAAGAAAGTGTGCCACCTTGGTAAGCCTGTCCACAATGACCCAAATAGCATCTCTGTCTGTCGGAGATCTGGGTAACCCAGTCACGAAATCCATGGTTATGTGCTCCCATTTCTATTCTGGGATCGGTAAAGGTTGAAGAAGTCCAGCTGGCCTCTGATGTTCAGCCTTGACTTGTTGGCAAACCAAACATCGAGAGACATACCGGGCTATCTCTCTCTTCATACCATTCTACCAAAAGTGTTGACGAATATCTCTGTACATCTTCGTGCTGCCTGGGTGGATGGAATACTGCGAACTGTGAGCCTCTGCCATGACTTCCTGTCTGATATCTCCACTGGATACACAAAGACGCGTGCCGTGTCGAAGTGTACCATCCTCATGAATACATAACTCTGGCCTTCTCCCTGCCTCGCACTCTGCTCTGAGCCGCTGAATCTTGGAATCTGTTAACTGTACGGTCCGGATCCTCTAAACTATGGTGGACTGAATCTGTAGGCTGGCCATCAAGGCCACATTGGAAGGAAGAACCACTTCAATTCCCATCTTCTGAAGATCCGCCAATAGCTCTGGTTGCGCCGTCAGGAAATAAACTCCGGCTCTCCGGCTCAACGCATCTGCTACAACGTTGGCCTTCCCTGGATGATACTGCAAATCCACATCGTAGTCCACCAGTAGCTCGAGCCATCTTCTCTGCCGCATATTAAGATCCTTCTGGGTGAAAACATACTTCAGGCTCTTATGATCAGTAAATATCTCCACTCTGTCTCCGTACAAGTAGTGCCTCCACAACTTAAGTGCAAACACTACAGCTGCTAGCTCCAAGTCGTGGGTCGAGTAATTCTTCTCATGATCACGGAGTTGACGTGACGCATAAGCAATTACCTTCCCATGCTGCATCAAAACACATCCCAATCCTCTGCCTGAAGCGTCGCAATAAACTGTGAATCCTCCGGTCCCATCTGGAAGTGTGAGAATGGGAGCCGTTATCAAACCTCGCTTCAACTTCTCAAATGATTCCTGGCATTCTGCTGTCCAAACGAACGGCACATCCTTGCGGGTCAACTGGGTCATTGGCGCTGAAATCCTTGCAAAATCAGAGACGAACCGCCGGTAGTAGCCGGCCAATCCAAGAAAGCTGCGAACTTCTGCCACTGAGCTGGGTACTGGCCATGCCTCGATAGCCACAATCTTCTGGGGATCCACTTCCACTCCTCCTCTGGTAATGATGTAACCTAAGTAAGAAATACGATCGAGCCAGAACTCGCATTTACTGAACTTGGCGTACAACTGGTGCTCTCTGAAAATCTGGAGGACAATTCTGAGATGCTGCTCGTGCTCTGCTTCACTCTTGCTATAGACCAGGATGTCATCAAGGAACACTATCACAAACTGATCCAAGTAAGGCATGAAAATACGGTTCATGAGGTCCATGAACACTGTCGGTGCATTGGTCGCTCCAAAGGGCATAACTAGAAACTCCCAATGCCCGTACCTAGATCTGAACGCCGTCTTCGGGATGTCCTGCTCTCTGACTCTGATCTGGTGGTATCCTGACCGCAAGTCTATCTTCGAGAAAACTGAAGCCCCTTTGAGTTGATCAAACAAGTCATCTATCCTTGGGAGAGGGTATCTGTTCTTGATTGTCACTGAGTTCAAGGTACGATAATCAACACATAGCCTAGACGTACCATCCTTCTTTTTCACAAGAAGCATCGGGGCTCCCCAAGGCGATCCACTAGCACGAATGAATCCCTTGGTTCTAAGTTCTTCAATCATCTTGTACAAAATCTCCAACTCTGAAGGCGCCATTCTGTAGACTCGCTCTGATACTGGTGCTGTCCCGGGAATCAAGTCGATGGTGAACTCGATCTCCCGCTCTGGTGGCATCCCTGGAAGTTCCTCTGGGAAGACATCTAGAAACTCTTCAACTATCCGGGGCAACTGTACTGCTGCTACTGCCATCCGCAATACTGGAGGAGATGGCTCTACGGCGCCTCTGGAAAATGAAAACTCTGGCTCTCCGGGAATACTAAAGACAACTCTGCCAGCATGGCAGTCTATCCTAGCATAATAGTTCCTCAACCAATCCATGCCTAGGACTACATCATAGTCTGCCATAGGGAACTCTATGAGCCTAGCGGGAAACTCTCTACCGCTAACTACGATCCGACACGAGGAAAACACTCGATCTACTCCCACAAGACCATTACCAGTAAGTATATTGAGCCTCACTGATAATGACTCGGGCTCCAACCCTATCCGTGTCGCGAATCGTGCAGACATGAATGAATGCGATGCACCAGAATCAAATAATACAGATGCTGGAAAGGTGTTGACGAGAATAGTACCTGCCACTACCTCACCTGGTGCAACTTCTTCTTCCATGGTCATCATCATAGCCTGACCTCTAGCTGCGGGTCCTCTCTGCTGGAAACCCCTCTGTCGGTTCTGTGCTGGAGCCTGGGTGATCTGCTGCTGGTTCTGCTGCTGAAAGGCCTGAGGCAACAATGGCCTCGGGTACTGCTGCTGCTGCTGAACTGGAGCTGGGGCTGGTCCTCTCACCGAAGAACTAGAAAGGTTGGATGATGATGGACCTCCCCTATTCGGGCAGGTCCCTATCTGGTGGTCTGCTCCTCCACAAGCCAGGCACAATCCCTGTGCCCTACGACACTCTGCCACTACATGGCCCGGCTTCCCGCAATAAGAACATCCCACCGCGGAAGACTGCTTCTACTTCTGCTGCTGCGGGTACGTCGGGGTCGAATGCTGAACCGACGTCACTGAGGCCGCCCGCCTCGGAGTCCCAATGGTTATACCCCTAGCTGCCGGGGCTGGAGCTGAAGATTGGTGCATCTGGTTGTGGGACCGCTTCCTGCCTCCGATCCTGTCCACAATTCTCCGGGAGGTATACTCATGCCTCCTTGCTGCCCTCAACACTGCATCGAACGTCTGGTGCTCGAACTGCTCCACAGCCAATAATATCTCTAAATGCAGTCCCTGCTGGAACCGCTGGGCCCTATCGAATTCGGTTGCCACCAAGGTGGGGGCGAACCTACTCAGCCTAGAAAAATCGGTCGCATAGCCATCGACCGTCCTGCCTCCTTGCTTCAAGTTGGTGAACCGGGTCTGCAGGTCGTACCGTGCCACCGCATCGAAGTACTTTGTCTGGAACCTCTCTCTGAACGTCACCCAAGTGACTGGCGCTGCTAATCCCATGGCCTGAGCTGCCCACCAATCGCGAGCCAAGTCTAACAACTGTAGGCGTACCACCGCCACCTTCTCATTTTCAGGTGTCCTAGCTGCTTCTAGAACCACCTCGGTATCCTGAAGCCAAGCGTCTGCGACAATCGCATCTTCACTGCCGTCAAAGAAGGGAGGGTTCAAGCGCTTGAAACTGTTGGCCGCCTGATTCCCTTGGGGACCTCCTCGGTTTAGTGCATCATGAACTTCCTGGTGCAAGGCGTCGCCTCGACGATCTTGGGATGCAAGCAGTTCTCTGATAAGCCCTACCAAAGGTCCCTCATCCTGTCTAGCTGGTTGAGCGGGCGGAGCTGCCTGAACTGGAGGTTCTGAGCCTCCGGGAAGCATAACTCGGGAGGCTACTCCAGAGTGCTGAGCTTGATCTTCCTGGCGCTGGGGTGCTTGTCGAGCTTCCTCTGGCTGGTTGGCAGGTCCGGGAGTAATGCCGCTGAAGAAGACGACATAGGGAACAGTAAGGAAGGACCAGGACAGATCAATGATACAAGCGTGTGACCAGGTCAAGAATCTCAGGGATTTGAAGATACGAGCAGAGATCAACGGCGAATATTGATTGAGACATCTATTCGGTAAACCCTCACATTTCTTGATTGACAAGACCTGCATGGGCCACCACTTAAACCATGTCACGCCCCAGAACCAGAATACTGGAGAGCGGGGGCAGACATAGCCAGCTACGTATATTGAAATAGAATACATCTCAACTATACGGTCACGGCTGTCTAGATATGAGGGTTTACTACAAGCCAGCAGTCTCTTAAGGTCAAGCCTATTGTCTCAATCTCAAGCAATTAACAGAGTTACAAGATGTTAGAGCATCAAATATATATATATAAGGCGTCCCAAATATTACATATTGTATGATCATGAAGCTAGTCGTACAAAATGATAGGACTAGCAAGAGTTCAGTCATACATGATCAACCCTAGGATTTGTTAATCATGTTTACAGCCCGTAGGCAGACAGTAAGTAAATGTGCATCGAGCTAACAGGTGCTCGTCGGCTAAACGCCTCAAAAGAATAAATTTACATATAAGTTGGTGAAACAAAAAGGAAAACCCACTCTTGGCCCGGGTTCCGTCTAGTTGTCACCATTGGGCTGGAAGCTTGGTAGATCCTCGGGAGCTGCTCCGAAATCTGGCCACACAAAACCAGCTGGGTCAAACCCCAGAAAGAGCAAGTGCCACAAAGGAGGCCACAAATAAGAACAAAAGCCAGCATATCAGAACATAAAGAATAAAAGAAAGTACAAGTAGGAAGGTACACAGGGCGATAAACGACTAGGGACGTGGAACCATTCCGGGAGCCAGGTTACAATCCTTAAACCAGACAAGGACCGGGGTTGTAACCCTTCGCCTGAATAGCTCACTGTCTCTACTCATTTATCGTTAAGATAAGTAAAACAAACATGCTCAGGAGATAGCAGGTAATGGAGCTAGACAAGACTCAGACAAGGCTGGACACCATCCATTCGCAATCGGCCAAGCAAGTACTACGGCTTACTACTTTAACTAACTAGGGTTATCACAAGCCTTAATTACTAACAAGATGCAAGTGAGAAACTCCAGTCCCAAGCCCTGCAGACCATCCAGTTATCCTTCCGCGGGTTGAGAGTTATAGGTGGGTACATTGCCCGGGAGACAAATGTACCCTTAGGTGACTTAGAGGGTGCAACACATGACAGTGTGCTGGAAATGTGCTCTACTCGTCGGCAAGCTACAAGTCCATTAAAGCGCCCAGATAACGAGATTGCCTGTGACTGGGAATTCTCCATGTTCTAGTTTGATCTAATAATTAGCCTAATCCAATTTAGCGCGAGTCCCTGGCCGTGGTACCCAGGAAGTCGCGTCCTAGACATGATGCAAGACAAGACAAGTGGATTGTACAAACAAGCAAGCAGGAACACCCACGGTGTCAAGTTGATTATACGAGTTAATTACAAGTTACAAGTCAAGTCAAGTCAGGTGTGCGCCGCCACGGGCCACTATCAAGTTATCAAGATAAATCATGTCAGGGTGCTTGTTAGGAGTGCACCACTACGGGTCACTGTCATGTCAGGTTGGTCATGTCAGGAGTGCACCACTACGGGTCACTGTCGTGTTATGCTAGGTCCTTGTCATACCATGCCATGTACAATAGACATTCCGAACATATTAAGTAAAATCAAGTTCATGACAAAAGGCGTAAGGATATAAAATGGGCGTAAAATATCTAATACAATATCAATATATATAGGACTATAGAAGAGCCAGGCTTAAAGAAAATAAAACCAAATCTCCAAGAGCCAATGGTTTGCGCAAGGGGTCAGGGGGTTGGATTGCGCAGGAGTCAAGTGCGCCAGGAGGCCAACTGTGCAGGGTGAGCTGCGCAGGGTACCAACTGCGCAGGAGTGAGCTGCGCAGGGTACCAACTGCGCAGGAGTGGATGGCGCAGCAGATGGATTGCGCACAGGAGGATTGCGCAGGGGTGGATTGCGCAATGGTCGATTGCACAGGGGTTACTTTGCGCATGGCTGGCTTGCGCATGGCTAGCTTGCGCCAGCGCAATCCAGCGCAGCGCAAAGCACTGGCCAAGTGATTGCGCAATCAGCCATGCGCTAAGGAGCACAGGCCGGGGGTGCGCAATCGGCCATGCGCTAAAAAGCGCAAGGCAGAGGGCTGTTCTTCCTGGCCGAGAGCAAGTCCAAGAACACCAAGAACTTCAATTCTTCATAACTTAGCCAAATTAAAACCAAATCTAGATTTTCAAAGTTCTAACTTGAGTAAAATCGAATTCTCTTCCACATGGAAGCATCAAAACATACAAAAATCAAAGTTAAATAGATCAAAACCATGTAAATCCGAAAATAGTAAAAGCCTAGATCTAGAACAAAAGAAACTCCAAATCACAAAATGTCAAGTTCTAAAGTTGTTCTCCATGGCCTAATCTAGCTAATGGACAAATAAAAAGTGGTGCTTATTTGATGGCAAGGTGCACTTGCCTAATGGGTTGGGGAGTTGTGTGGAAGAAGGAAGAAGAAGAAAATTAATGGAGAGTAAAGAGGAGAGAGAAAGTTTGGTGGAGATATAATGAGGGTGGTTGTGTTGTGTTGAAGGTAGAGTGTAGGATAAAGTGTTCCACTCATGATGAACCAAACCAAACCATCTTTCACAAAATAAAACCAAGCCATGGTCCAAAACCCATTTACGAGAAACCAAAATCCGCAAGTCGAGAAAATAAAATACGTGCCAAAATCAAATACGAGCATAAATACGTAATACAGGAAATGGGGGTGACACGTGTCCCGACAGTTAGGGACACGAGTCTCGTGTCCGTGCTAAGCACGACACGCACAGGTCGAATCCTTCGTGTCCAGACTTACCCCTAGGATGCTCGTGTCCAGTCGAACGTCGTGCGTGAGTTCGAGACACGCACGACACGAAATTGGGGTCTGTTACCTGCGTGTCCGACTTCGGGGGGGGGGGTTCGTCGAGTGCTGGCGGCGGCTAGGAGCGTCGGGGCGGTGGCGCTTAGGTGGTGCTGGGTCCATCTCGACGTGGCGCGTCGGGTGATGGTGTTTGGGGGCGGTGTAGACGACTGTGGAGTTGGCGGTGGGGTTGTGGTCGGAGCTAGGGTTCAGGCGAAGAGTTCGTCGGGGAGGAAAGGTCTGGGTGGCTGGATTTTAGTCTAGGGTTAGGGTTTCAGGGTCGGGGGTTATTTATAGGGGGCTTAGGTCGGTCGGGGTTGGCTAGGTCGGCCGGAAAACGCGGGGTGGGGGGAGACAGCTGGCCGGGTCGTCGGGGGTGGGTAGGAATAGGTTTTCAGTTAGGTCCCTAGGATTTTAGGTATTTACAAATAGGTCCCAACTATAACTAAATACAAATAATAATTTGCAACCCGAACTTAAAATAATTAATTAATTACAAACTGATATTAAAACAAATCTAAATATTACAAAATGATATTAAAATATTTCAAATAATTACAAAGTGATATATTTTGATTTAAAAACTATTTAAAAATTATTTAAAAATTCTAGAAAAATTTCTAAAATCATAATAAATTATTTTAAAGCTAATTAGGCTAATTACAAAGTGATATATAATTAAGCACTGGCCAAGTGATTGCGCAATCAGCCATGCGCTAAGGAGCACAGGCCGGGGGTGCGCAATCGGCCATGCGCTAAAAAGCGCAAGGCAGAGGGCTGTTCTTCCTGGCCGAGAGCCAGTCCAAGAACACCAAGAACTTCAATTCTTCATAACTTAGCCAAATTAAAACCAAATCTAGATTTTTAAAGTTCTAACTTGAGTAAAATCGAATTCTCTTCCACATGGAAGCATCAAAACATACAAAAATCAAAGTTAAATAGATCAAAACCATGTAAATCCGAAAATAGTAAAAATCTAGATCTAGAACTAATGAAACTCCAAATCACAAAATGTCAAGTTCTAAAGTTGTTCTCCATGGCCTAATCTAGCTAATGGACAAATAAAAAGTGGTGCTTATTTGATGGCAAGGTGCACTTGCCTAATGGGTTGGGGAGTTGTGTGGAAGAAGGAAGAAGAAGAAAATTAATGGAGAGTAAAGAGGAGAGAGAAAGTTTGGTGGAGATATAATGAGGGTGGTTGTGTTGTGTTGAAGGTAGAGTGTAGGATAAAGTGTTCCACTCATGATGAACCAAACCAAACCAACTTCCACAAAATAAAACCAAGCCATGGTCCAAAACCCATTTACGAGAAACCAAAATCTGTAAGTCGAGAAAATAAAATACGTACCAAAATCAAATACGAGCATAAATACGTAATACAGGAAATGGGGGTGACACGTGTCCCGACAGTTAGGGACACGAGTCTCGTGTCCGTGCTAAGCACGACACGCACAGGTCGAATCCTTCGTGTCCAGACTTACCCCTAGGATGCTCGTGTCCAGTCGAACGTCGTGCGTGAGTTCGAGACACGCACGACACGAAATTGGGGTCTGTTACCTGCGTGTCCGACTTCGGGGGGGTTCGTCGAGTGCTGGCGGCGGCTAGGAGCGTCGGGGCGGTGGCGCTTAGGTGGTGCTGGGTCCATCTCGACGTGGCGCGTCGGGTGATGGTGTTTGGGGGCGGTGTAGACGACTGTGGAGTTGGCGGTGGGGTTGTGGTCGGAGCTAGGGTTCAGGCGAAGAGTTCGTCGGGGAAGAAAGGTCTGGGTGGCTGGATTTTAGTCTAGGATTAGGGTTTCAGGGTCGGGGGTTATTTATAGGGGGCTTAGGTCGGTCGGGGTTGGCTAGGTCGGCCGGAAAACACGGGGTGGGGGGGGGGGGGGGGGGGGGGGCAGCTGGCCGGGTCGTCGGAGGTAGGTAGGAATAGGTTTTCAGTTAGGTCCCTAGGATTTTAGGTATTTACAAATAGGTCCCAACTATAACTAAATGCAAATAATAATTTGCAACCCGAACTTAAAATAATTAATTAATTACAAACTGATATTAAAACAAATCTAAATATTACAAAATGATATTAAAATATTTCAAATAATTACAAAGTGATATATTTTGATTTAAAAACTATTTAAAAATTATTTAAAAATTCTAGAAAAATTTCTAAAATCATAATAAATTATTTTAAAGCTAATTAGGCTAATTACAAAGTGATATATAATTAAGCACTGGCCAAGTGATTACGCAATCAGCCATGCGCTAAGGAGCACAGGCCGGGGGTGCGCAATCGGCCATGCGCTAAAAAACGCAAGGCAGAGGGCTGTTCTTCCTGGCCGAGAGCCAGTCCAAGAACACCAAGAACTTCAATTCTTCATAACTTAGCCAAATTAAAACCAAATCTAGATTTTCAAAGTTCTAACTTGAGTAAAATCGAATTCTCTTCCACATGGAAGCATCAAAACATACAAAAATCAAAGTTAAATAGATCAAAACCATGTAAATTCGAAAATAGTAAAAACCTAGATCTAGAATAAAAGAAACTCCAAATCACAAAATGTCAAGTTCTAAAGTTGTTCTCCATGGCCTAATCTAGCTAATGGACAAATAAAAAGTGGTGCTTATTTGATGGCAAGGTGCACTTGCCTAATGGGTTGGGGAGTTGTGTGGAAGAAGGAAGAAGAAGAAAATTAATGGAGAGTAAAGAGGAGAGAGAAAGTTTGGTGGAGATATAATGAGGGTGGTTGTGTTGTGTTGAGGGTAGAGTGTAGGATAAAGTGTTCCACTCATGATGAACCAAACCAAACCAACTTCCAAAAAATAAAACCAAGCCATGGTCCAAAACCCATTTACGAGAAACCAAAATCCGCAAGTCGAGAAAATAAAATACGTGCCAAAATCAAATACGAGCATAAATACGTAATACAGGAAATGGGGGTGACACGTGTCCCGACAGTTAGGGACACGAGTCTCATGTCCGTGCTAAGCACGACACGCACAGGTCGAATCCTTCGTGTCCAGACTTACCCCTAGGATGCTCGTGTCCAGTCGAACGTCGTGCGTGAGTTCGAGACACGCACGACACGAAATTGGGGTCTGTTACCTGCGTGTCCGACTTTGGGGGGGGGGGGTTCGTCGAGTGCTGGCGGCGGCTAGGAGCGTCGGGGCGGTGGCGCTTAGGTGGTGCTGGGTCCATCTCGACGTGGCGCATCGGGTGATGGTGTTTGGGGGCGGTGTAGACGACTGTGGAGTTGGTGGTGGGGTTATGGTCGGAGCTAGGGTTCAGGCGAAGAGTTCGTCGGGGAAGAAAGGTCTGGGTGGCTGGATTTTAGTCTAGGGTTAGGGTTTCAGGGTCGGGGGTTATTTATAGGGGGCTTAGGTCGGTCGGGGTTGGCTAGGTCGGCCGGAAAACGCGGGGTGGGGGGGGGGGGGCAGCTGGCCGGGTCGTCGGGGGTGGGTAGGAATAGGTTTTCAGTTAGGTCCCTAGGATTTTAGGTATTTACAAATAGGTCCCAACTATAACTAAATGCAAATAATAATTTGCAACCCGAACTTATAATAATTAATTAATTACAAACTGATATTAAAACAAATCTAAATATTACAAAATGATATTAAAATATTTCAAATAATTACAAAGTGATATATTTTGATTTAAAAACTATTTAAAAATTATTTAAAAATTCTAGAAAAATTTCTAAAATCATAATAAATTATTTTAAAGGTAATTAGGCCATTAGCAACTAATCAACACTAATTTAATCAATTTTGAAAAACAGGGGCTGACAAGTCTTCCCTCCTTGAAAAATTTTGTCCTCGAAATTTACAAGGATTAAAGACCCTACAATTTCTAACATAACAGGCAATGCAACAAATGACTAAGGCTATGATCGAAACTAACCTCTAGGGTATCAAGCGGGAACGGGTGGTTCCCTCGCAGCGGTTGGATCGAACAAGTAAGGGTATCTCTCCCTCATGTCCGACTCCCTCTCCCAAGTAGATTCACCCGGAGAGTGACGGCTCCAAGCTACTCGTACTAAGGGTATAACCTTGTTCCTCAGCCTCTTCTCTGTCACGCTCCGCTCCCGTAGGAGCGATCGTCCTCGCTAAGGCGTGATGCCGTACGGGCCTAGGTTGCGCCCGTGCAAGGCCAAGTCCAGAAACGGCCGATTGGAGCTAGGCCACAGAGTCGCACAGAGTGTCCCCATTTGCAGCGGAAAGTAAATGAACACAAATTGAAATGAATTCAAACTCTTTATTGACTTTCAAGAAGTTTACAAGCAGCGCTAGGCCGAGTTTACAAGTCTCTCAAGCTCTCTCTCTCTCTCTCTGAAACATAAAAGGCGTGCCAAGTGGCTTACAAGATGGAATGATTCATGGCGATGTTCCGATACATTATGTCCTGTATATGGTGCTCCAGCTCCTTGCAACGCTCCAAGGCTCAAGAGATAGCTCTGCGCCTTAGCACGTACGAGGAAAGCTCTGCACCCGCCGACGTCTCCTGCTTCCTGCAAGCAGACTGTGGGGTTATCAGTACATTGTTATGCACTGGTGGGGAGGCTAGCTCACCCACAATGCTATCATTACCAAACACGTTGCATTTACTTTCGTGTACCGACTATCATTCATTGTCTTTCTAATCTTGTCTTAGGGTCAATTTCATGGCACATATCATGACCTATCTCGTGTTGCTGAATTTCAAGTGTCGCATGGAAAATGCATGCACGACTTACCCATACTTACCGTCCGGCCTTTCCTGTCCAAAGTAAACCAAGTTAGTCAACAATTAACATGAAGTAACTTGACGTGATTCATGTAAACATTCAATGTTACGGGCGTGTCTATGTCTCGGGTTCTAGCACGTCGTGGGCATGTTCTAGTGTTACGTTTCGAGCATGTTCAGGAGGCACATTTCAAGCATGTTCGGGGTGGTATATTTCAAGCATGTTCAGGCATGTTACATTTCGAGCATGTTCATGTTCAGGATGTTACTTTGTAAGCATGTTCAGGAGTGTTACATTTCGGGCATGTTCAGGAGTGTTATAATTCGAGCATGTTCAGGAGACACTTCATTTAGTTAACTTAGACTACTTGTTTCAATGCAAGAACTTGCACGTGGATTGCCACCAGCATAGTCCACTTAATCTACATGTATGGGTTGCTGGCTTTGCAAGCCATTTTGGACATATCACGTGGGCATTCTCACCTATCGAAGCGTGATGGCTGGTACACCTTGATAGTTTCTTGAAATGCCTGACCTTACGTCTCTTTGAGTGGCCGAGCCCCCACTCAAAACAGCCCGTAAGCTCCATGTCTGATTCCGCCTAGGCCGGCCACGGTATTCCCCCCCATCGCCCGTGCCGCAGAATCCTTCCTCAAGACGGCCACGGTATTCCCCCCATCGCCCGTGCCGTTTGTCCACGACCATTTCGTATTTTACTTGTCATTTAACATATCGGCTGTCTTGAGCCATAATGCGTTATCGACCAGGTTGGCGTCCGTGCAGCGCGGGTAGCGAGCCCCGTTGCACGTGCTCGTCATACATGTCGCTAACGTCTTTCATGTCTTATCTTGTATTCACTCTTTCATTTCTTTCTTTCACTTGTTCGTTCATTCATTCATGTTTCACGTATTTATTCATTCGTTCATTCATTCGTGATTCATTCATTCACGTATTACGCAACTCCCAGTGCGGGAGTCGCCTTGGCGACCTATCGGTCCCATAGCCTTTCAATGTTGCTATACTATACTCGGAACGACTATGTTGATAGTCTTTCCATTTCATTGTTGTAATCCATTCATTGTTTCATTGTTGAACGCATACAGGACTTGAACTTAAGCTTGTGCCGTAGCACGAGCGTAGAGCGCGGTGTGAGAGTTTCTATATTTGCCGAGTTCTTTTCCATGTTCTAAACAAGCATGCAAGATGGGATTATTCCCTTAGCTAGGTGCGTTGAGTCATTTATTAGCATGCACGGGTTATCGCCTAGCGATTCTCGTGATAGTGTCCGCATTGTTATGTGTCTAGGCTAAGCAAAGACGGGTTCATCGGAGCCACCCACTTTAGCGATGTTCGCATCGGCCGAGCGATACTCCGAGCGCGCCTTTGAAAGTCTAAGTCTGGATTCATCTTGATGGGCCAATACAAGCATTGCATCGATTCTTCATCCGGTCGATGCCAACTCTTCGGGTCGACGGCTCGTTTGAGTCGTTGCACTTGCCGTGTGGATCGGCGTTCCGCTAGGGCGGAGCGGGTCATTACATAATACACCACTCAAAATAAGTCTCGTCTTCGAGACTTCTTGAGTGCAGGTCATCCTATCATTCCTTAACTCGTGTCGTCGCGTTTCTTAGACAATTTCTTCGAACGGCTCTATCGTTCGATAGAATCGAACCATACTTGATATATTTCTAAGTTCCGTGTCGCACGCGTTTGGTCGATTTTATTGAATAGCCTTTCATTCATTTTATAGTTGATTGTACTTATTCAATTCAAGTGTTTCTTCGTCTTGGTTGCTATTTCTCTGTGTCATGGGACGGAAATATTTGCACGAGGCACATTATAATTCGTCAAATGCGAGGGTCGTAGGCTGAGGCAAACTCACTTTCATTTATCTCGGTCATCGAGATGACCCGATTCGCTTCTCAAGCGTTCGTGTCCACGAAATCAGTATGATTTCTACTTAGCGGGGTCGACCAAGTCTATGTAATTTTCGTCCGATTCAAGACTAAGTATTGCACTATCCTCGAGTATATCTTCCTATCAATGGTCCAATTCGTTATACCAACTTTTATTTGCACGATATCGATTCCATATCATTCACTTGTTTAGGGCCAATCTTGTTGTCGTTCACGCACACTCCGCTTATAAGTTTCTTTGATTTCGAGCCACGCTCGTACTTGTATCGATCCTTTACTTAACGCAATTTCAAGATCTTCGACACTCTTTCATTCCTCAAGTCTTGCTTGAACTCAATGTATCACTTGGCTGGATCGTGCACGCATTCCAAGCGTCCCCAAAATACATGTATTCAGCCAAGCCGCATGATCTAGAAATTTGTCATTCTTACTCGAGTCGCATCGTGCACATACTCAAGCGTCCCTGAATATATGCATGTCAGCCAAATCTCGTGAGGGGTATTCCTATATTCGTGATTCACACTACCCATCCATGCCAATCCTCAAGATCAATCCTTCGATTGATAACTCATGAAACAGGGTGTCTCGCCTACCTGCTAGGCCATCTTTTCGAGGCTAAGTCAATGTCAGGATTGGAATCATAGTTCCCCAACAATAATGCCAACACTGACCCCAATCCTAGGGTCAAACCAAAGTCAATAGTACAGGATTTTCTACCCAAGCTTGCGTCACTCTGATTTCTAAACATCGAGCACGATTATCTATTCGCATCAACGCATTCGTTGCGCGTATTCGAATCCATTCAAATCACCAATTCTAACCAATTCATGTATTCGATCACGAGGTCATCTAGCTCGACAATACGTTGCGCCCCAATCTCACGCGAGTCCGATTATCCATGGTGGTTCATGAATCACCATGCAACGCACCCGCAGAATAATCATTCTCATCGGAGCGTAACTCTTGTTTGAGTTTAGACTAACTCATTTTCGATACGCAGATTGGACCTACTCAATCCTCAAATTCGATTCTTCAAGCATACAAATCCATTCTCGAGTCACCTTCGCGTCAAACCACAAATCGAAGCACACAAATTGTCACGCCAAGCTAGGTCAATCACTCCCGCTGTATGAATCACCATACCAGCGCTCACGCAGAGTGATCGCCCTGTTCGGTGCAACGCATGTGCGAGGCTGGAGTTGCGCTCGCATAAGACAAGCATGTCGACGTTGGGGTTATCGTCGAAGTAAATCCAAGTATTTTTATTTTCATTCGAGCCAAGATCGATAGTCCATTCGTCATTTCGTTCAACTAGAAAATCCACGAGCCACGTCTATATTTTCCTCGACATGTTTTAACATCCCAAGTATAGCTTCCAACGGAACAATGACATTTGCACGATCGTCATTTGCCGAGTCAGAGTACCCCCGAGTTATCGCATATCGATCTTTGATACGCCTCAATACCATCGACGATATGCGTAACCTGACGATCTTCCTTTGCAACAGATTTTGAGTCGTGCGTTGATGCTGTTGTCCGAGTTGGATAATCCACCATTTCTTCGATATTCAAGATCAAGTTCGATCGCTATTCCTCAAGCTCGTTTCAAGATCGTTGTTCAAAACTCAAGTCACATTTCATTTGAATCAATCCCAAATCGTACGTGCGATCCTCTAAGTTTCCTCGATCAAGACCATTCACTTTCATTTATCGTTCCGAATCGTTTTCTAACATGCGTTGCCTATTCACAAGTTGTCTGAACGACATCTCGTTCGGGACATTCGAAGTCACGATCAACTAAGCGTGACACGTTCTAAGGCTTTGCGCGATCGTATCGCCTTGCCGACATACCCGTTCTATCCGTATATCTTGTAGTCTCGCTCGAACAATTTCTATAACGTCCATACACCACTCAGGGTTCGAGCCACTCGACTAGTCATCGTCACTCATTCTTATTCTTCTTCCAAACCTATCACATACACCACTCGAATTCAAGCCATATAATCTAGTCCTCAATCATGTTCGCGTCATGCGCTAAGACATCCTTCAGATTCGTTCGACGAATCTCTAGCGTAATCGCTCACGTCGCCTCGACGTACTAAGTCGTTCAGGCTAATCCTCAAAATCCAAGCCAATCTTTCGTGCACGCCTAAGCGTTAACTCGATAGCGTTCCAATCGATAGACACTCAAAGTATATTTTCGCTCTCGATCGATCGATACTTGATATCGCTCGCAACCCGATTGTCCCCAAAAATCGAGGTGCGCGACACGCAGACTAAGTTGTGCCGCATAACCATCTCGTGCGGACTATATTTGAGTTTGCACGCTCACTTGCTAGGTCGATGCAAGACTAGTCAGGCACGCACGCGACATATTAACTTAGCATATGTTCTCTATCGAGTCAAGTTTAACATCGTTCGACATTGTTAGCGTAAAGTTATTCAAGCGAGCCTTGTGTTTGCTAACTTCTAGCATTTTAGTTTTCCTTCGACTCAAGTCTGTCGTGGTTTGGCACAAAGGCCTTCGCCTATCAATCCCGTTCAACCGAGTACTTGTACGAGGTTTTGAAAGTATTAGACTTATTGTATGAAACATCCCAAGGCACAACGAGAGAGAGCGTACACTTCTTTTTCCCACGACGAGCTTTCAAAACAGAAAAATCGACATGAAGTCCAAGGACGTAAAGCCGTGCTCTGATACCAATATGTCACGCCCCGCTCCCGTAGGAGCGATCGTCCTCGCTAAGGCGTGATGCCGCACGGGCCTAGGTTGCGCCCGTGCAAGGCCAAGTCCAGAAACGGCCGATTGGAGCTAGGCCACAGAGTCGCACAGAGTGTCCCCATTTGCAGCGGAAAGTAAATGAACACAAATTGAAATGAATTCAAACCCTTTATTGACTTTCAAGAAGTTTACAAGCAGCGCTAGGCCGAGTTTACAAGTCTCTCAAGCTCTCTCTCTCTCTGAAACATAAAAGGCGTGCCAAGTGGCTTACAAGATGGAATGATTCATGGCGATGTTCCGATATATTATGTCCTGTATATGGTGCTCCAGCTCCTTGCAACGCTCCAAGGCTCAAGAGATAGCTCTGCGCCTTAGCACGTACGAGGAAAGCTCTGCAGCACGTACGAGGAAAGCTCTGCACCGCCGACGTCTCCTGCTTCCTGCAAGCAGACTGTGGGGTTATCAGTACATTGTTATGCACTGGTGGGGAGGCTAGCTCGCCCACAATGCTATCATTACCAAACACGTTGCATTTACTTTCGTGTACCGACTATCATTCATTGTCTTTCTAATCTTGCCTTAGGGTCAATTTCATGGCACATATCATGACCTATCTCGTGTTGCTGAATTTCAAGTGTCGTATGGAAAATGCATGCACGACTTACCCATACTTACCGTCCGGCCTTTCCTGTCCAAAGTAAACCAAGTTAGTCAACAATTAACATGAAGTAAAAACGTGATTCATGTAAACATTTAATATTACGGGCGTGTCTATGTCTCGGGTTCTAGCACGTCGTGGGCATGTTCTAGTGTTACGTTTCGAGCATGTTCAGGAGGCACATTTCAAGTATGTTCGAGGTGGTATATTTCAAGCATGTTCAGGCATGTTACATTTCGAGCATGTTCATGTTCAGGATGTTACTTTGCAAGCATGTTCAGGAGTGTTACATTTCGGGCATGTTCAGGAGTGTTATAATTCGAGCATGTTCAGGAGACACTTCATTTAGTTAACTTAGACTACTTGTTTCAATGCAAGAACTTGCACGTGGATTGCCACCAGCATAGTCCACTTAATCTACATGCATGGGTCGCTGGCTTTACAAGCCATTTTAGACATATCACGTGGGCATTCTCACCTATCGAAGCGTGATGGCTGGTACACCTTGATAGTTTCTTGAAATACCTGGCCTTACGTCTCTTTGAGTGGTCGAGCCCCCACTCAAAGCAGCCCGTAAGCCCCATGTCTGATTCCGCCTAGGCCGGCCACGGTATTCCCTCCCATCGCCCGTGCTGCAGAATCCTTCCTCAAGACGGCCACGGTATTCTCCCCATCGCCCGTGCCGTTTGTCCACGACCATTTCGTATTTTACTTGTCATTTAACATATCGGTTGTCTTGAGCCATAATGCGTTATCGACCAGGTTGGCGTCCGTGCAGCGCGGGTAGCGAGCCCCGTTGCACGTGCCCGTCATACCTGTCGCTAACGTCTTTCATGTCTTATCTTGTATTCACTCTTTCATTTCTTTCTTTCACTTGTTCGTTCATTCATTCATGTTTCACGTATTTATTCATTCGTTCATTCATTCATTGATTCATTCATTCACGCATTACGCAACTCCCAGTACGGGAGTCGCCTTGGCGACCCATCGGTCCCATAGCCTTTCAATGTTGCTATACTATACTCGGAACGACTATGTTGATAGTCTTCCCATTTCATTGTTGTAATCCATTCATTGTTTTATTGTTGAACGCATACAGGACTTGAACGTAAGCTTGTGTCGCAGCACGAGCGTAGAGCGCGGTTGCAAGAGTTTCTATATTGCCGAGTTCTTTTTCATGTTCTAAACAAGCATGCAAGATGGGATTATTCCCTTAGCTAGGTGCGTTGAGTCATTTATTAGCATGCGTGGATTATCGCCTAGCGCATTCTCGTGATAGTGTCCGCATTGTTATGTGTCTAGGCTAAGCAAAGACGGGTTCATCGGAGCCACCCACCTTAGCGATGTTCGCATCGGCCGAGCGATATCCGAGCGCGCCTTTGAAAGTCTAAGTCTGGATTCATCTTGACGGGCCAATACAAGCATTGCATTGATTCTTCATCCGGTCGATGCCAACTCTTCGGGTCGACGGCTCGTTTGAGTCGTTGCACTTGCCGTGTGGATCGGCGTTCCGCTAGGGCGGAGCGGGTCGTTACAGTATTAGAGATAATTAGGATTATAGAGTGATATCTTGAGAAATCATAGTGGTATCTTAGGATATTTTGGGTATTTGCCTATTACCTTAAGGTAATATTTACCTACAAGGTAAATGGGATTACCTACAAGGTAGAGGGGGTTTACTTTATACTAAGGTATTAGATACTAAAGTATTGTCTATCTAATATTTTAGGGTGGATGGTTAGAGGCTAGATATTTAAAGTATAGTATTAGAGGTTAAGATATTAGTTTCCAACCAAGGTAATGGTTTACCTTATTACAAGGCAAGTATTGGATTTACCTAGGTAACTATGGTTAGATATCTAAGTTATTGGTTAGCTAATAGCTTAGGATAGATATTAGATATCTAAAATTGGTATCTTGGTAGTTAAGGTATTTATACTATTGGGTTTTCAACTAAGGTATTGGTATTAGGATATCAATAGGGCTAAGGTATATGATATCATGGGGTAAGATATAGGTTGGTATCTTACTAGTATCTAGTATCTACGTTAGTGTCTTAGGATGTAGATGAGTGTATCCTAAGATACAAATCAGTATCTTAGAGGGTATATTAGTAGGCTAAGGTAATGTCTAAGGTATTGACAAGGTAATGAGATTACCTATATATAGTCTAAGGGTAAGGTATTGGTAGGATATTGAGATAGACGGTTAGATACTAGTCTAAAGTATTAGTAGGATCTATTAGCCTAGGTTACTGAGTTATCTATTAACCTAAGGTATATATACTAAGGTAAGGGTATTACCTAGTATCTAAGTTATTGGGTTATCTTGGTAGGTAATGGTTAGACTTGGGTTATCTTGGTAGGTAATGGTTAGACTTGGGTTATCTTGGTAGGTAATAGTTAGAAGTTGGTTATCTTGGTAGGTAATGGTTATAAGTGGGTTATCTGGGTAGGTAATGGTTAGAAGTGGGTTATCTTGGTAGGTAATGGTTAGAAGTGGATTTTCTTGGTAGGTAATGGTTAGAAGTGAGTTATCTTGGTAGGTAAAGGTTAGGAATATGATACTTGACTTAAATTTTACCCTGTTTGACTAAGGATGACCGTTTTGATTAAAAGTCAACTACAAGTCAACATTGGATCTAGATTGGACTAGGAGTTGACCAAGTTGACATGTTGACCAAAAGTCAATGTGAGTCTACCATTAGCCAGTTTGACCTAGATTGGATTAGAAGTTGACCGGTTGACCAAAAGTCAACTGTAGGCCAACCCTTGACCTAGTATGATCTAGATTGACATGGTTTGACCTTGTTTGACCTAGTTTGACTTTGTTAGACCTAGTATGACTTAGTATAACTTAGATTTACTTAGATTGACTTAGCATAACCTAGTTTGATCTAGTTTGACTTTGTTAGATCTAGTATGACTTAGTATGACTTAGTTTGATTTAGTTTGATTTAGTTTGACATAGTTGACTTGGTGTGACTTAGTTTGACTGAGTTTGACCTAGATTGCATAGCATATACTAGAAATAATGTCATACAATGTTAAACCCTAATTAACTCATGATATTTCATCTTTAGGTCTGTGACATCACTCTGAGCATTTATTTCACTAACAGCTAGGACCGCAGGCGAGTACATTAACTGATAGTTTTCATTGTCTTGATATTTGCTATATCCGATTCAGTTGTAGTGTCTTACTTGATTCCGGACACGATGGTTCACAGACAAGTATACGTCGGATCCTGTCATGAGATGTTATTCCTGGACTTTCCTGGTATATTGGTACATTGTTCGATCTTGTTTTTCTTGTACTTGTATAGACACCGATTTGGGAGTGGGCTGGCCTCCTGCTTTTGAATCCGTGTCACATGATATATCCAGATCCATTATACAACTCGGGGATGGAGAGTTATTAGAGGTTATGTGATCAATACCCCTCCTGTATTTCTGTTACTACTTGCATCATAGCTTTACCCTCGCCTCACGTAGGGTAAAGCCTGACTGTGTTACTACTTGCCTCATAGCTTTCCATTGTGGCCTGATTTTTGTTTTCTTGTATTTTCTGACTCATAGCCGGTCAAATGGAAGAGCCTGATCATGTGTCCCAAGTCGATTACATAAAGCTCTAATATCTCACGTTTCTGTTTATATTATACATCATATATTCTGTATTGTTCTACATTCCAGTATTTTATACCTTGGCATGATATCCAGTTTTACATATCCTGTTTATATTTTCTGTCTTGATATTTTATCTTGTATTTTATTATAATTTTCTCTTATAGAATTTGTCAATTCACATGGAACTGCTGTTAGCATTTGTACTTGCTCATATCCTGACAGGATAATCCCGTTGATATTTACAGATGATTTAGAGGTCGATTGCTCGACCTTCTATGGCTACGACATAGATGGCGAGTATGACTTGGACATTCCCGTGGAGCCGGTGCTTATAGAGGATATACCGCCAGTTTAGACTAGTTAGTTAGGCTTGACTGGACTACGATCCAGCTAGTACTTGAGACTTGTAGTATACTTATTATTTTGGGATCTTGTGTTATGTTTTGAACTCTAACTTGTGTTAGGATCTTGTATCTATTTTCAGTTATTTCCTTCTATCATATCTTTCATATTTCGTGCTATCATCCTTAGGTGTCTTATGATTGAGTTGTGACATTATATACCTCCGTGCGGAGATGACAGGTACCTTTATATTGTGTCTAGATTATATGTTATAGACGACCTATACAGCGTTCTACCGCTGTCACGACCCGCTCCAGAATAATCGGACACGAGTCGGACACGCCCAGCCTTCGTCGTTAGACACGACGAAGTAAGCTGTACCAAGCTAGGGAAATCTAATCAGATAAACTAAATGTGTACAATCACATCATCTAAAAACGTTTCCAGAAAGATCACCATAATCCATAAATCCAGATAAGGAATGAAAAATGCTATGAACTCTAAAGACAATATCTAGAAGTAAAGCTAAATAGTCTAAACCTGAAGCCTCAAGCTAAGTCTCATCCTGCTCAGCTAATATCCTGGGCTCTGGCCCATAGAGTAGAATGGTACCCTGCAAGTATACCTACAACATATCCTAGTCAGGAGCGGACCTAAGTATATCGAGGAAATGAACATGAACATCATGGTATGAACAAGAAACAGGAAATATATAAAGAACGAGAAATAAGTTAAGACATAAAACTGAATAGAAATACTGAAAGTAAATACAGGGAACATGGTAAGAGTCCTGAACATGAAATACGACCATGAATCCTGAAATACAACCTGAATCCTGACATGTGCATATTGAAATACTTCTAGATTGTGTGATCGGCTTGGGTAGATGCAATGAACATGAAATGGTACGGCTTTGGTCCCGCGTACACGATGCGGGATCCAAGCTATTTACATGAATAGTAACAGGGTTTGATCATATATCTATAGTATTTCCCCTCCCAGACACAAGTAATCCATGAAACATAAAACAGACAATACCGTGATCATCGTGTCAACAAGGAGATACAGGAAAGAATATACAAGACATGAAAAATGAACAAGTCCGAGGAGTATACTTGCCTTGTTCAGGGTGATCGGGGAAAGGAGTAGATCAGTATGTCTTCCTACTGGTGGGTACATGTTGGTTAAGATCAATATAAAAATCTCTAAGTGTAACAATACTAAATTCCTATACACTAAGCAAGGGTCCACTGTCTCATAATAAATTGATCAATACTGAGTACTAACATTATTTAGGTAATATAACTTTTCCATAGAAAATACTTTAAGATAGCTAATTAGTAGAATGACACTTTTTAAAATTATAGCTAATATTTCAAAGTATCTGCTCTTAATCATGTTACTACAAATAACTCGATAATGATATATAGAAATTAAATTCTATACGCTACTTAGTCCACACAATCATATTCTAAGTCCACCTCCTATCATACTAGCTATTAACCAATTTACATAAACTTATTGCCAGATTACATAGAACTACAAATGACCTAATACTTACTTAAGGCCAACCATCTTTCAACTTATGGAGCAAAACTCAATGCAGAAATCAGCTAAAACATAAGATCCTACTATCTTCCTGATAGGCCTATACAACAACCCATGCCTAAAGTACAATTTGAATTTGTAATCGGCTATTTACTCAGACTTGAAAGAATTTAGAAATGAAAACACTTGATAATATAAGACTACAACCAACAACTATTCTGCACATGCATATACCAAGTGTTGTTATCCCCATCACAATTTCTTCATTCACATTATGTCATAATTTAGAGTCAACACACCCAGGTTCACCCATTCAAGTATAACAGATCAACCAGGCTCAGTCACATTTGGTCCACAACTAAATTTCCAGGTTAACTTTCATAACCAAACCAGAACACTTATTAGAACCCAACGGCTACATCTCTACTAATTAACAATTTGAAAAGTTATAGCGAAGATTACAGAGCCAAAGAAAATATACAACCAAATCGAAAGCTAATACCAAGAAATTGGTCCAACACAAAAACTAGCCCAGCCAATACACCCATTGGATCGAACAGGGTTCAAAGCAGTAAATTCACTATTAACTAGACCATTCCCATTAACTTCTGATGAATCAAGGTTCAGTAGAATCCATCATTTGCCAACTACCTGCAGACCCCCAACCCTGGTATGTCTTCTCGAATCTACCGCTACTCCGTCACCCCCGGACACGCAGATATGGTTGGACACGAACAACAATTAAATGCAGTCGACACATGGACACTGAAAAGAACCCAAAGTTCATTGACCCAAATTCAGCAACAACTGATGGTAATCGGAAATGATGAATCATTACCTGAAGAGACGGATTTAAATATGGAGTGAAGAACGTCTCTAGGAATCGGACACCCAATTTTGGATCCGAAGTCCTACTCGATTTGATATTCATGATCAATTGCTCCGATCATCATAATCCAACCCCGAGCAAAGAGCTGTTCATCACAACAATTTACAACAGAAGGAAATTAATATAACGATCAGTCAAGACTGTCAACATTCCAAGGACTCACAAGTTTAACTAACCGTGCCGCACTAGCGATCGCTGGAGACTCGCCGAGAAAGAGAGGAAGAAAAGAACGGAGGAACCTACTACTCGCCGTGGATTCGTCGTCAACAGCCACTGGAGAAGGAGATCAGACTAATCATCAATTGTTCGATCCGGAAATCCAAGCCAAGATTGAACAAGCATTCAAGAAAAAGAAGAACAGAGAGATCGGAAAGCTTACCGGAAAACTCGAGCACGCGTAGGTTGACCGGAAAAGATGCCTCCGATGTCGCCGCTCGCCGACCATCGCTGTGGTGGGGAAGAGGCTGGACATCGACCGTCGCTGATGTTCGTTTAGCCGTCGGGAGAATGATCAACCCAATCGAACGTCACCGTCGTCAGAAGATGATGTAGCCGGAAAGAGCTAATCGTGCTCTGCTCGACGTCGAGGAGAGAGCTGGCCGCTATCAGCGGGTGTGCCGTCGTCGAGAAGATCCTCATCGGTGGAGCTGGAGGAGAAGACTCCCGCGGTCACCGTCGTCGCTAGTGGAACGGTTGCCGGAGGGGTGCGCCTCGTCGCCGCCGTGAGCTGGTGGCCGTGCGCCGCTCGTCGCCGGTGATGGATTAGGGTTCGACTCTGGAGACAAAATTTGGGAAAGAAGCTCGGGAAAAAAATAAATAAATGATCTCTCTCTCTCCACAACAGTTAATAAAAGAGAAAATATAATTTTGCAACTAAGTCCCCCCGCTCAAACATTTTTGCAAACCAGCCCTTCTTGATTTGGTAAATTTTTAAAAACCCCCTTTTCCTTTTCATTAATTGCAAGATCTGATAAAATCAGTTGGAAAGTTGTTTTAACAATAATTGGGGACCATTAAGTTAGTTGTAACAAACTTTTAAATTATTTTTAAAAATATATTTGCTCCCAAATACTTTTCTCCCAAAGTATTCATATAATATATTTATAGGAAAAAGAATGAAGTATTATTAGAAAATTTCAATTCTACTAAAATGAGAAAAGTGGAGTTACAAATCTCTTCCCCTCAAAAAAATTTGGTCCTCGAAATTCGAAGAACCACAAGGTAAATCTCAGAATCACAAAAGATTCAAACACAAGTCATTTATTGAATAGAATTTCAAACACAAGAATACAATCAAGCGAACAACTAGGACAGCGCTCTCGCATCTCGTCCTCGCGCTCCCATGTGGACTTCCGGAGAGTGATGTCTCGACATGATTCGGACAAGCGGTATTGTCTGATTCCATGGTTGTTCTACCTCCGATCAAGATCTCCACTGGCTGCTCCTCATAGGTCAAGCTCGGACCCACCTCTAGCTCTCAATAGTCCACCATATATGTCACGCCCCGATTTATAGAGTCATTTATTTACATATTTTATCCCTTGGAATCGATCATCCTCGCTTGGGCATGATGCCGTACAAGTCTGGTATTGCACTTGTACAAGGCAAAGATGGTACATAAATGATTTTTCTTTAAATAGGAACACATCGCAGCGGCAGAAGAAGATAAATTGAAGTTAATGAGGACAATCTTTCTTATTGAATAGAAATACATCACTTCTTTATAGCAGCAGAGATAAGAGAATAACTTGAAGTCACATAGAGATATATAGAACTTTATTCTCTTATTGATAATTGAAGAAGAGTACAAGACTTGTATTGAAGCATAATGTTTACAGCATATCTCACTTTACATTGAAAGCCAACTGAACAATGCTATACAGCTTACATTTGATATTTGGATACATTGGATTACAACTCGATATACCGACTTGGCTTACAATCTCACTGGTACAACTGATTATAATGTTCCATACATTATGCCCTTTATAAACAGAAGACATCATCTTGTGCAAGGAGAGCTTCTGTATGCCTAACAAATCTTCGATGTCACGGGACCAATCAAGCCAATCTTCGTGTGTAGAACATTCCAAGCACGAGCACCTGCCCACAAATATGGGTCAGCACATTATCTATGTAATGGCGAGCAGAATCCAACCCACTCGCCTAAACCAACACTAACTGGTCAATTTTAGCAAGCATTTAATAGAATGATCTTTCTACTTGGGGCCTAGCATCAGTTTACAGTTCATGGGCAATAATCATGGTGAAGCATGTAAACATATTCTTAGCAATATTCATGTGGACATATCATTATAACATTCTTGGTGTTATCATGCAAAGGCGTCATTGAGGCATCGTTAATATTAACATCTTAAATATGTTATAACAATTCTCACTTCAAGCATCACTTAGCATGGATGTTATGTTTGAGCACTATTTATAGTAAGGCATCTTTCTAGCATACTGAATGGAACATGTTAAGCAGGCAAGTTAAACCAACTTATACAATATCACAATTATGTGATTTCTTACCGATAGCCGACTTCTCGTACCTGCATCAAATACATGTTATCCGATATACTTACTCTGCCTGCATAAAACATTCATTAGCATGCATCCCGACTACATGGTCACTGGTGTTGTTAAACCATATGGACTCTTTTCATTTTATTTCATTTCAAGATAATGCAGTCAGCATAGTAGGTGGCGAGCCTCTATGCCACCCCGCCTTATCTGTGCTCCATAGCACTCATCATTATTTCCTCCTAGGCCGAATCGGTCCCCAAGGCCCTAGGAACCGTTCGAGGAAATTATTACTCAAACCTTGTATACAAGTTGTCCATGACCATGCGAATACGTGTCCGACTCGATTGTGAACAAAATTGCATGGTAAAAATATAAAGGAAAGTAAGGGAAACAGTGCATCATTAGTCATATTCAATGACTTATTTATTTCTATTATTTCATTTGGTGATCTCAACGATCCCAGCTTTATCATTTCTCATTCATTGCTTCATTGCAATGTATCTCATATCATTCCTTTCTTAAGAGGAACGTAACATTCATTCATTTCATAGGGACATTTATTCATTCATTCTTCTTATAAGGGACAAGCATTATTTTATATTCTTGCAACAGATATACAGAGAGTACATGATTCTAGTGTTTCATTCAGTTCATTGGTTCGATAGCATAGCCAGTTCATTTCTTATTCTATCATTCATAAGGCATCTCATTATTCAAGTGTCTACTTGTTCCAGCAGTGTTAAGCATAAGGGGCAATGTTATCAATTCATTCTCAGGCCTCAAATCACATTAGCAGTTCAATGTGTTGTACATTTCCATAATTCTCAACATAGACATCTCTTTTATCCAGCAACTAAAACATGGAACATATAGGGACAATTCATAGCATTTCAATACAATTATTAAGCATGAAGTGTAAGAAGGAGGAAGGACAGTTCCACTCACCTGCAATAAAGGGTCTTCCTGATCCGATCACACATAATTCTACTAGGCGTAGCTCCACCAGTGAGCCACGTTCCAATACCCATTCCGTCTAGCCAGCTAAGTGAGACTGCATCAGTCTCAATTCTTCTGATTCCTAACTTAAGTCACGGTCCAATATTCTGATAGCATTAAACAAGCCAACCAAATGCCTCGTGCGGAGCGGGGCATTACAACATGGCTCGGATCTGAAATATAGCGTCAAAGCTGGGACACGTGGAAAACATCGTGCACTCCCTCCAAGCTAGCTGGAAGTACTAGTCGATATGCCACCTCGCCAATCCGCACCGTCACGTCGAAAGGGTCGATGAATCTTGGACTGAGCTTCACGCCTTTGCCAAAACTAATGGTGCCTCTGGTCGACGAGATTCTTCAGGAACACTCTACTTCCAACTGCGAACTTCAGTGGCCATCTGCTGTTGTCCGCCTAGTGCTTCTGTCGATCCATGATGCTCTGGGCCTTGAGACCAAGTACACACAAGAAGTTGGAATAACACGATCAATGATCAAGAATCAAATAGGCACGAGATAGAATGAAGTTCCAATTACAACTTAGAGGAGCAAAATCATGAAGACACAACTATTAAGTACGATAAAAAAATTGATATTTTAACACAAGTGGACTAGGACAAGATAGGAAAATCATGGTCAGATAGTCATGATTTAAGGTCGAAGTTTTAGACAAGACACAAACGAAGTATGGAATCAAACTCTGGCAATGTATAATTTTAAGGAATTCAATAATCTAACGATAAAATACTAGAAGGGTAATTAGCAAGGGTTGATTGAGGAACGTATGAAATACTCAGGAGATACAGTATCAAATCAGCATAAACGTGCAAGGATTTGTGATTCTCGAAAACCTATAATCATAGAAAAAGGAAATATAGTTTCCATGATACCCGAGAACATATAGGTATTTGAAATCACTTTGCTTAGAATCCCTACCCCGCCAGTATATATACTGCAGTAGACTTTCGGCTCTATGACAAATAACAATATGTCACCGATTTTGTGCAGTATATCTATTTTCCAACAATCATCAATAAAGCAACCCAAGAGATCACGACATGAAGAATTTTGGACAAGTCTCCATAATACCGAAACCTATGAATGTCTGAAATCACTTCAACTTACAGTTCCTGCCCCGCTAGTGCGCTGCTGGCTGCAGTGAACTTTCGGTCTCCGCAATCCAGATAACGGCTGCAGCGCACAACTGTCACGCCCTAGTAGGTCATCGAATAGTCTTTCAACTTTATCCATAAAAATTTCAAGGAATTAAAATAAGTTTCAATAGTTCAAGTCACAAAAATGGTGAGGTTATCTGACTATTAGAATACAATGGTTATTAGGTACTAAGAGACGACAAGTGATCCAATCAGTGAGTACAAAAGGCAACCAGGGAGATTTAAGACAATGAGCGAAGTTTCAATTTATAACAGAATTTTAACTGATATCTGGAATGGTAACAAGATTCCATATATGGGACATTCCCGAAGGGATAACAGAGTCTCGAAGGATGAACTAAAGCAAGGTATCAGATAGGAGACAAGTTTCAAAATAAAATCCCGTACTGGAAACAAGTTTCAATAAAACGGGAGATTTAAGACAGTGAGCGAAGTTTCAATTTATAACGGAATTTTAACTGATATCTGGAATGGTAACAAGATTCCATATATGGGACATTATCCCGAAGGGATAACAGAGTCTCGAAGGATGAACTAAAGCAAGGTATCAGATAGGAGACAAGTTTCAAAATAAAATCCCGTACTGGAAACAAGTTTCAATAAAATCTCGAATAACAATGAAGTCTCAAGTAAAAACTTGAATAGAAAACGAAATCTCCAACAAGGTACACAGTGGAAAAATAGAAAATCAAGTATCAACAAGGTTGTGAATAAGGAACAAAATCTCGAATAGAAAATCTCAACGAGGAATCAAGATTTTGAATAGTAAGTAGAAAATAGGTTTCAATAGAAAACAAGGTATTGGATCGTAAATAAGAAACAAGCGAATCTCAATAGTAAACAACGTCGATAAAGAACGAGTCTCGAATAAAGTCAAGAGTAGAAAATAGAATCTCAAACAAGCATTAATAGAAGCGAAGGTTCAAACAAGGTTTCAGAATGATATTTCGAGTAGGAATAAATCTCGAATAGTACAAGTTTGATTAGCGAACAAAATATCAATAATGAGTAGGAACAAGTATCCCAGAAACAAGCGAAATCTTGGATCGGAGACAAGGTCGAAACAAGTAGTGGACAACAATTTTCGAATAGAAAATCGAAATCATCAAAGGAAATGAGCAAACAGTATCGAGTAGTGGATTTCAAATAATTATCGAATTGTGGATCTGGAATAAATTTACGGAATAGAAAACAATATCTCGAAATAAATTTCGATATCAACCAAGGTTTCAAACAAGAAGTTTCAAGAAATAATCTAGGTGCTTCAAGGAATTTAAGGGGAGGCTGGATTGCGAATTAAGATACATGGTTTCCCCAACCATGCAAGAGAAATCTTCTGCCTTCAGTCTGTCCTCAGTATTCCTCCGGGACTGGAATCTCTTCAATGTCTTCAGCTGTCCTGACGTAGGCTGGTCCCTACGATAGTGCTCCATGTGATTGTTGAATATGGAGTAGCGGGTCCCCGTTCTAAAATTCTGGTACTCTTGCTCGTCCTTGGATAGTGAGATCAACGGTCTCCGGGCAATCCTTGACTTGATGGACAGTCGATCCACAGAATAAATATAGCCTCGGTCTCTTACGGCACTCGAATACAAATGATCGTCGGCTGAATCTGAATCTGAATCTCCCGCTGAGGCTGAAGTGCAGAGCCTCTGATAGAAATATACGTCTGCTAGTGTGCTGGCTGTTGAGACCTGCTTTCGATGATGCAATTTGCTGGCAATCCTTTATTAAGTGAATGTGGACCTGAATCTGCCTTTGATAATGCAGCTGATGACGTGACTGAAGAAACACCGTCTGAGTTGCGATGCCTTGCGGGTCTAGGCTAGTTGCTGTCTTCGTCATAAGTCTTCATGTCTCTTATGTGCTTCAGCTTTCCGTCTCGTTCCATTGTTTGTGCTGCGTTCGGGATCAAAGGAGTCGGATCCTCATTGACTTGGATGTTAACAGTGGCGGCTCCAGATTCTCGATGTGTTCCTTGGTGCAAGATATGTGCTCGGTGTCGGGGAAGTCCAAGGTCTGAGAGTCTGGAAGTTAGAAGTCCTTATTGACTCGGGAAATGCATTTGTAATTCTGGATTGGACAAGGACGGCCCGCTGGTGTCAAGGAACTCTTGAAACGTCTCCGTCAACTGCGTACTACCCATGGGGATAGTAGAGTGATAGAAGGTAGTGGGAGCTCGAAACCCTCAAGTGTGGGTGGATCGACTGTTCCGGTATCGCGTGCTTGAACTATCTGAAAAATAGAAAACTGTTAAAATGTCCTAATCCTAAAACAACAAGTGTTTATTGATATCAATATACCTGATATACCTGATATACCCTTATTCCCAATTTTTCTATGCTGTGATCAAGTTTCCTAGTGTAATCAAGTCCCCCAATAGTGCGCTAAGACCTAGGTACCATTAGGATAGACCTGCATAGGCCACCACTAAAAACATGTTACGACCCGCTCCCGAATAGTCGGACACGAGTCGGACACGCCCAGCCTTCGTCGTTAGACACGACAAAGTAAGCTGTACCAAGCTAGGGAAATCTAATCAGATAAACATAAATGTGAACTATCACAGCATCTAAAAAAGTTCCCAGAAAGATCACCATAATCTACAAATCCAGATAAGGAATGAAAAATGCTATGAACTCTAAAGACAATATCTAGAAGTAAAGGTAAATAGTCTAAACCTGAAGCCTCAAGCTAAGTCTCATCATGCTCAGCTAATATCCTGGGCTCTGGCCCGTAGAGTAGAATGGTACCCTGCAAGTACACCTGCAACATATCCTAGTCAGGAGCGGCGCTAAGTATATCCAAGGAAATGAACATGACATCATGGTATGAACAAGAAACAGGAAATATATAAAGAACGAGAAATGAGGCAAGACATAAAACTGAATAGGAAATACTGAAAGTAAATACAGGGAACATGGTAAGAGTCCTGAACATAAAATATAGCCATGAATCCTAAAATACAACCTGAATCCTGACATGTGCAATATTGAAATACTTCTAGATTGTGTGATCGGCTTGGGTAGATGCAATAAACATGAAATAGTACGGCTTTGGTCCCACGTGCACGATGCAGGACCCAAGCTATTCACATGAATAGTAACAGGGTTTGATCACATAACTATAGTTTTTCCCTCCCAGACACAAGTAATCCATGAAACATAAATCAGACAATACCGTGATACATCGTGTAAACAAAGAGATACAGGAATGAATATACAAGACATAAAAAATGAACAAGTCCGAGGAGTATACTTGCCTTGCTCAGGGTGATCGTGGAAAGGAGTAGATCAGTATGTCTTCCTGCTGGTGGGTACAAGTTGGTTAAGATCAATATAAAAATCTCTAAGTGTAACAATACTAAATTCCTATACACTAGACAAGGGTCCACTGTCTCATAATAAATTGATCAATACTGAGTACTAACATTATTTAGGTAATATAACTTTTCCATAGAAAATACTTTAAGATAGCTAATTAGTAGAATGACACTTTTTAAAATTGTAACTAATATTTTAAAGTATCTGCTCTTAATCATGTTACTACAAATAACTAGATAATGATATATATAAATTAAATTCAATACTCTACTTAGTCCACAAGCATATTCTAAGTCCACCTTCCATCATCTACTATAACCAATTTACAGAAACTTATTGCCAGATTATATAGAACCACAAATGACCCAATACTTACTTAAGGCAACCATCTTTCAACTTAGGGAGCAAAACTCAATGCAGAAATCAGCTAACACATAAGATCCTATTGTCTTCCTGATAGGCCTATACAACAACCCATGCCTAAAGTAATAATTTGAATTTGTAATCGGCTATTTAATCAGACTTGGAAGAATTTAGAAATAAAAACACTTGATAATATAAGACTACAACCAACAACTATTCTGCACATGCATATACCAAGTGTTGTTATCCCCATCACAATCCTCATTCACATTATGTCATAATTTAGAGTCAACACACCCGGGTTCACCCATTCAAGTATAACAGATCAACCAGGCTCATTCACATTTGGTCCACAACTAAATTTCAGGTTAACTTTCATAACCAAACCAAAAACTTATTAGAACCCAACAACTACATCTCCACTCATTAGCAATTTGAAAAGTTATAGCGAAGATTATAGAGCCAAATAAAATATACAACCAAATCGAAAGCTAATACCAAGAAATTGGTCCAACACAAAAACTAGCCTAGCCAATACACCCATTGGATCGAACATGGTTCAAAGCAGTAAATTCACTATTAACTAGACCATTCCCATTAACTTCTGATGAATCAAGGTTCAGTAGAATCCATCATCTGCCAACTACCTGCAGACCCCCAACCCTGGTATATCTTCTCGAATCTACCGCTACTCCGTCACCCCGGACACACAGACATGGTTGGACACGAACAACAATTGAATGCAGTCGACACATGGACACTGAAAAACCCAAAGTTCATTGACCCAAATTCAGCAACAACTGATGATAATCGAAAATGATGAACCATTACCTGAAGAGAAGGATTTAAATATGGAGTGAAGAACCCAGGAATCGGACACCCAATTTTGGATCCGAAGTCCAACTAGATTTGATGTTCATGATCAATTGCTCCGATCATCATAATCCAACCTCGAGCAAAAGAGCTGTTCGTCACAACGATTTACAACAGAGGAAAATCAAAATAACGATCAGTCAAGACAGTCAACATTCCAAGGACATCTTTGAGTGGGAAGGATAAGGTGTGCAGTATGTATGTGAGTATCTGTGTGTGCAAGAATAGGTAGAAATCTATGTGTACTGCTGTATGAGAGTGGGTGACCTGTGTATGTGTCCAACTTGCGTGTTACAGGAATCATCAGATGAGGTCTATAGCAGACCTACACGAAGTCCCTGCTTTCTCTGTGTAAACTGTGAGTAGCAATAATAGTTTAAATCTGTGTGTGTATTTAAGGGGAATGTAAGTAGGTCAAGGTAGTTTTGCAAAAATTAGTAGATAGGTGTCAAGTGCAGGTACAAACCAGTGTGTGTTTAGTGCAAGGAGTGGCATTGTCTGTAATTGGTATCAGTTCATCACTGGAAGTTTAGGGAGTTGGTGTGTGTAGTGAAATCGCTACTACAAGGGGAGTCCGTAGATTGTATGCACCTATATGGTGTGTAGTGGTTAATAGTAGATTGATTACAGGTGTGTGCCTAGGTTGGTAGCGGGAAGTTCCCTGGGTTTATGTGCAGACAGGAGAGAGCATGGGATTGAAGTTTAAGTGTCAGTAGGTAATAGTTAAATTAGGAATCAATATAGGTGTACATGACCAAATATGTGTGGGGCAGAGACTAATGTACTTGTGTCCAGTTAGTAAGTGGGTAAGGGTCATTAATAAGTATAGTGTATGTGTCGATAGGAAAATTGTGTTAAAGTGTCATGAATAATATGGCAGTCCATAGGGCATAGGGGAAATATTATATATATATATTTTTAGGGGAAATATGGCAGTCCATAGGGCATAGGGGAAATATATATATTATATATATATTATAAATATATAAAATATAAATATATATATATACCCCAAGGTGGCTCACGAAGCCGATCAAGGAGCACACCCTCCCCCTGATAACACTACAGATATACAAGCGAAAATGTTGGCCAACATAGAACATGAACCAGTAGCAAGGCTGCAACAAGCGCTCGATGCCGGTATCACACGACCGGACAATCACTTCGGAACCTTAGCAGAACTGCAGTGCGATCGCAGCCGATAGATGACCCTGTCGATACCAGCAAGGTCTGACACCCTAAGGAGATCGAAAAAGCTGACGCCAACAACAAAAATTAAGCAAAAAAAGTTCGAAAGGGGCCACGGCCATGAACACTCGATCTACGCTAAATCCTCTACCTCCCCCTCTCCAGCCATCTATATGATTAACATCCTCTGCTGGAATGTTAGAGGCCTTGCGAACAAACCCACCTTGAGAAAAATAAAATGCCTACAGAGAATCCACATAATTGATATTCTTTTGATTATTGAACCAAAAATCCCTCCCAAAAAATTAAGTCCATTCAGCTTCAGTTAGGCTTTTCCTCCGCCATCGGACTGCCACGACATATGGATTATTCATACGGCCGATACGAAGTTAGACATCATACATGACTCAAGACAGACGCTCTCGTACAGGGTGGACCCCATTCTTCAGTCTACATCTCTTGTCTGCAGTGTACGACAGCTGCGACATTTTCGAGCAAAAATAGCTCTAGAATTCCCTAATAGACATTCACCATCAATACAACAACCTTCCCTGGATCTGCGTCGATTTCAATGCATCACATGTAGGAAGAAAAATCAGAAGGTTCGGCCCCTCCCACGTCAGCGATGCGACTTTACCAACTTTATCTTCAACGCCCACCTGTCTCCGCTTCAGTTTTCAGGCAATACCTTCACATGGTATAACATACAGGAAGGTGCCCGACAGCAATTCTTCTGCCTTGATTGTACCCTCATCAACTCGTAGTGGTCTAACCTTGACATTAATACCAGACTCACGCACCTCAATGCCACTGAATCGGATCACTCCCCGCTCCTCATCGAGATCAGCAGAACGTCTCATCAGCCCAAGAAGAATTATTTTTCCTTGACCTGTGGAGCCACCACCCGCAGTTCAGAGATATCATGTCAGCTGCTTGGAAAAGCATTGAGGCCCCGACCCTCTCTACCGCGTGGCCGCCAAACTCAAAGCCACTAAGAAAGCCCTCACATCCTGGAGCAAAGAAGTATACGACGACATCTTCCAAGCTGTCCGTGTCGCTGGGACGATGTCTCCCGTGTCAAGATTCTTTTCGCCCGCGACGGCTCCCCTACGGCTCAAGCTTCCCTAAACCTCACCATAGCACTTTTGAAGTTTTGCCAAAAAATTGTAGAGGAATTCTGGAAACAAAAAGCCAGGATTATTTGGGATATCGAAGGAGACATGAACACAAGTTACTTTCACTCTTGCATCAAGGGGTGCAGACAATAACTCAACATCCACCAGATCATAGACGAGAGCGACCGCACCTTCAAGGACCAGCAGGATATTCAGACAGCGACGACAGACTTCTATTCCCAACTGTTCACCAAAGAAGTCATTCACAAGGATGAGGCCTTTCTTGCGGCGATCCCTAGCTTGATTGAAGACAGTGACAACTTCCGTCTGCAACTCAACCCTCCGAACATGAGGTGGAAGACGTTGTGTGGGCGTTGAACGAGCATTGTCTGGACTGAACAGTTTTTTCTGTCATCTTCTTCAGGTCTTGCTGGGATATCATGAAGTCGGATGTCCACAAGGCCGTGATCGCCTTCTTCCAAGGAGCCAGATACCCCAAGTCGATATCCATGCTAACTTGATCATGATCCCCAAGAAGGAGAATCCGGAGACCTTCAAAGTTTTCCGTCTATTAGCTTATGTACCTTCACTAACATGATTAGCTCAAAATTATAGCTAACGACATGTCCGGGCTTCTACCCAAGATCATCTCAAAAGAGCAAAGCGGATTCGTCCGTTGACGGAATATCTTAGATAATATTCTGCTGGCACAAGAGATGATCAACTGTATGAAATTTTCATCCAGAGAAGGGAACATTTCTATCAAGCTTGACATAGAAAATGTGTATGATAGGCTCGATTGGCAATTCATGATCTGGGTGTTCAGGGCCTTCAAATTTTCGGAGATATGGATTGATATCGTCTGGCGGTCGATCAACAATTCGTGGTTCTCTACTGTAGTTAACGGGCAAGCGGACGACTTTTCTAAAGCAACCGCGGTGTCAGATAAGGTGATCTCTTATCGTCACCATATTCATTCTCGCAGCAGAAGTGTTGAGCAGAAATGTAACCTCATGGTAGGTACCCCCGCTTCTAGCACTTCCATATCGCTAGCGGCTGCCTGATTATCAACCACCTGGCCTACGCCGATTATATTCTCATCTTTCATCCGGGAATGCGGGGTCCGTTGAGGTGGTGAACCACATGCTGAGGAGATACTCCAGATGCTCTGACCAGTGTCAACCCTAACAAGAGCATTATCTTCGCCTACCACTCCCATGCTCACGAATATTACTTCCTTCTCCGTCGCGTACCCACCTTTCACCTATCTCGGGTACCTGTTGGTGTACGAAAGATCCAATAAGGTCTGTTTGACGGATTGGGGGCAAAATCGGAAGAAAGATTAAAGGATGGCATAATACGATCTTATCGTCGGGCGATAAGATAATTCTGATCCAGCGTACTATCGTCCATCCCGATTCATACTTTGGTCACTTGCTCCCCACCCAAGAAGGTCCTTACCAACATCGAAAATCTCTTTGCCAACTTCTTCTGGGTCACAGTGATGGCAAGGACAAGCATCATTGGGCTAGTGGGATCGATTACGTCGGAGGGTGGCCTAGGTTTCTGCAGGTTGGCTCACGTTGTTGATGCTTGCTCAATGAAGATGTGGTGGAAGCTTCAGAAGAACGCTCCTTTTGACCCGCTTCATGAAGGCCAGATATTTTAAACACAAGCATCCGACGGTCGCCTCCTCCAATGGCAGATCCTCAGTCTTGGCGTCGCATCTTGAAAGGAAGACAAATTTGAACCACTGATCTACCTCCAGCTGGGCTCGGGTGAATCGTCCTTATTCTCTGATGGTGGTGTGGGGACCCTCCTTCCTAATCCGGGTGTCCCTTCCAATAGTGCTATTAGAGATATTTGGGTCGACAATGTAGACTAGAACAGGAAGAGGGTCAGGGCGTAGCTCAGTGGGGAGGTCGCTGCAGTCTTGGCCGACTCCGATTGGTGGTAGGGACAGAGTCTGACTCTCTGTGGTGGTCCCTGACGGCTAACGGTTCCTTCACTCTGTCAAAGCGCATAGAGCAGTCCGTGGCACTGGCATGCCATACCCCACCATCGGTTTGTTCGGTAATCTGTATCCCAAGAAGTGGTCCTTCCTGAT